>CM019697.1:26820709-27273209 GCA_009760885.1 Achatina immaculata
GAGACTTGGCAAAAGCAAATACAAAGACATAGACAAGAAAGTAAAAAGTTCAGCTAGAAGGGATAAAAGAGAATACATAGACAATATGGCGAAAGAGGCAGAAAAAGCAGCAAAAACAGGAGACAGCAAAACTTTATATAACATACAAAAGAGGCTAACAGGTACTATTACATCTAAAGAAAGACCAATCCTTAGCAAAACTGGAACACTATTAACATCAAATAAAGACCAAAAGCAAAGATGGGCTGAACACTTCCAAGAAATACTCAATCGACCACACCCAAAAGAATTGTTAAACCTTGAAACTGACTTACCAGCCCCACAGCTAAATGTCAACCTAGATGAAATTAAATTGCATGAAATTGAAACAGCAGTGAATTTAATGGCTAACAACAAAGATGCAGGTGAAGATGAAATAACAGCCGCGATGCTAAAAGCTATCAATAGTGACAACTTGAGACAACTACAGAGATTGTTTAACAAGATTTGGAAAGAAGAAAAGGTCCCTTCTAATTGGAAGAAAGGAATCATTGTTAAAATACCAAAAAAGGGCAACCTTAGTGACTGTAACAACTGGAGAGGAGTAACCTTAATATCAGTTGTGTCAAAAGTATTTTGCAAGGTCATTTTGAATAGACTCAAAGATATAGTGGATACTGCAATGAGAGAAGAACAAGCAGGATTTCGAAAAGGGAGAAGCTGTCTCGACCAGATCTTTACTCTCAGAATAATACTTGAAGAACATATTGAAAAGCAGAAAGCATTAATACTGAACTTCATAGATTTTAAAAAGGCATTTGATAGCATACACAGAGATTCATTATGGAGAATTTTATGTCTATATGGAATACCATCTAAAATTGTCAACATCATTAAGGACTTATACAATGGATATGGTTGTGCAGTCAAGACAGAAGAAGGGATGAGTGAATGGTTCCAGATTGAAACAGGCGTGAAACAAGGATGTATACTGTCTCCTTTACTTTTTGGGATTACAATAGACTTCATAATGAAAAATGCTGCACAGGTAACACAGGTATTGACTGGGTACATGGGACCCAACTAGAAGATCTTGATTTTGCTGATGACATAACTCTTATCAGTAATAATGTGAATTCCATGCAAGAAAAAACAGATAGCCTGTCTTCACTGGCTAGCAAAATAGGACTTGAAATTAACAAGGACAAAACAAAAATAATGAAAATTCCCATCAATCAAAATGGAAAAATACACATAGAAGGGACAGATATTGAAGAAGTCAATCAATTTGCATACCTTGGCAGCTACATAGACCAGGATGGTGACACTAGAAAGGAAGTTAGGATCAGAATTGCAAAAGCAGCATCAATCTTCAAGAATCTTGAGAACATATGGAATTCAAAAGTTATAAGCACAAAAACCAAGTTAAGACTATTCAATTCAAATGTAATATCTACCCTCATTTATGCATGTGAAAGCTGGAAAACAACTAAAGAAATAGAAAAGAAATTAGACTCTTTTGAAAACAAATGCCTAAGGAAAATACTCGGCATCAAGTGGAATGAATTCAAGAACAATGCAGAGATAAGACAGATGACTGAACAACCAGTCTCATGGGTGATCAGGAAAAGGAGATGGACATATGTTGGTCACTTGATGAGAAGAAATGATCAGAGAATCCCAAAACAAGCTATCAAGTGGAACACAACAGGCCGAAGAAAAAGAGGCAGACCGCGTGAAACTCTGAAGAGGACATTATTAAGAGAGGCCAAGTTAACAGGCATAAAATCCTTTGATGAGGTTGAAAGACTCGCCGAAGACAGGAAAAATTGGCGAACTACTTTGCGAGCCCTATGTGACGTTTAACGGCACGGGAAGGATATAAGATATAAGATAAGATATATATATGCATATGTTTATGTATAAGAGTGTATATCATGTGTATGTATCATGTATGTGTGTATGTAGTGTGTATGTATGTATTATGTATATATATATATGTATATGTATATATTATGTATATATACATATATGTATGTGTATGTATATATGTATATATTATGTATATATGTTTGTATTATGTGTATATATGTAAATGTATATAAGTATGTATTATGTAAAAATGTATGTATATGTATATATGTATGTATTCTGTATATATGTATGTATATGTATATATGTATGCATTATGTATATTTATATGCATTATGTATATATGTATGTATATGTAAATGTATATATAAGAGTGTGCATATCATGTATGTGTTCATCATGTATGTGTTGATGTAGTGTGTATGTATGTGTATTAATGTGTCTATGTATGTGTGTATTATGTATGTGTGTATGTATTTGTGTGTGTCTTGTGTGTAAGTATGTGTATGTATTGCATATTTATTTGTGTATGTATGTGTGTATGTATGTGTGTTTGTATGTGTATTGTATATATGCATGTATATGCATACTGTATATTGCATATGTATGTATATATATGTATGTTTGTATGTATATGCATCTATGTATATGTATGTGTATGTATATCTATGTATGTATGTATTATGTATGTATGTATGTATTGTAAATGTATATATAAGAGTGTGCATATCATGTATGTGTTCATCATGTATGTGTTGATGTAGTGTGTATGTATGTGTATTAATGTGTCTATGTATGTGTGTATTATGTATGTGTGTATGTATTTGTGTGTGTCTTGTGTGTAAGTATGTGTATGTATTGCATATTTATTTGTGTATGTATGTGTGTATTATGTATGTATGTATGTATATTGTATATGCATGTATATGCATACTGTATATTGCATATGTATGTATATATATGTATGTTTGTATGTATATGCATCTATGTATATGTATGTGTATGTATATCTATGTATGTATGTATATTGTATATGCATATGTATATGCATGTGTGTGCATATATGCATATGTATATATGTATATATGTATATATGTATATGTGTGTATGTAAGTATGTATATTGAATGTTCACGTATAAGTATGTATATTGTATGTGCACGTGTATGTATCTATAATGTGTGTGCGTATGTGTGTGCATATGTGTGTGCATGTGCGCGTACATATATGTGTGTAATGTATGTTGTATGTAAATCAAGCACCAGATTAATAAAACTGAAAAGGTTATCTCATACAAGTAGAGAACATACGGGTTATGTCGCCAGGAAACATATGACATGGCTGTTGTGACGTCACGTAGAGGCTCAGTACACTTTTGACTGTCAAATTTCTTACCTCCCCCCCCCCCCAAACAAAAACATACATTCTGCCACTAGTGTAAGAGACATCAGCCAGCAGGTGGCGCTCTAGGTCGTGGTAGAGACAGCTATTATAAGAGAAAGATATTGTGATAGAGATAGCTATTGTAAGAGAAATAGGTCATGATAGAGAAAACTATTACAAGAGAAAGATATCGTGATAGAGATAGCTATTATAAGAGAAAGATACTGTGATAGAGATAGCTGTTGTAAAAGAAATAGGTCATGATAGAGAAAACTATTATAAGAGAAAGATATCGTGATAGAGATAGCTATTGTAAGAGAAATAGGTCATGATGGAGACAGCTATTATAAGAGAAAGAGATCGTAATAGAGACAGTTATTGTAAGAGAAAGATATCGTGATAGAAACAGCTATTGTAAGAGAAATAGGTCATGATAGAGAAAGATATTATAAGATAAAGATATCGTAATAGAGACAGCTATTGTAAGAGACATCAGTCAGCAGGTGGCGCTCTAGGTCATGATAGAGACAGCTATTATAAGAGAAAGATATCATAACAGAGACAGCTATTGTAAGAGACATCAGCCAGCAGGTGGCGCTCTAGGTCATGATAGAGACAGCTAGTGTGAGATAAGTGATATCAAGTGATTTTCGTCAAAATGTCGTTTAATGGAGGAACGTTCTTAAATTACAAAAATGAAATTTCTTCTATCACTTTACAAAAGACCTCTAAAATCTACAGAATTTGAAGAGCACAGCTTCGAGTTTGTCATGGTGCACGTAGACGAGTGTCCGCACCCTTGAGTCTATTTGTTATGAAGAAAAACGTGATATAAAAATGTGTAAATAGACAAAAAATGACTAAATACTATAACTTATTCCGACACAGGCTCAAAAGATGAGCTTCAGAGAACACCAAAATATTCAAGCTGATGTCTTGGAAGTAATGCACAAGAAAACTAAGTTATAATCTGTTCTAAAAGTCTGTGACATACAAAAGTCTGTGACATATGTTTCTGGTTTTGTGAAAACGCGATGCACAATAGAAAAATGTATGGGTAACCGCTCACCTTACGCTGGTCACGAGGTGTTCAGTCTTTGTCTTTGTTTATTTATATTCACATCCTTTCTTTGTCTTTGTTTATTTATATTCACATCCTTTCTTTGTCTTTGTTTATTTATATTCACATCCTTTCTTTGTCTTTGTTTATTTATATTCACATCCTTTCTTTGACTTTGTTTATTTATATTCACATCCTTTCTTTGTCTTTGTTTATTTATATTCACATCCTTTCTTTGACTTTGTTTATTTATATTCACATCCTTTCTTTGTCTTTGTTTATTTATATTCACATCCTTTCTTTGTCTTTGTTTATTTATATTCACATCCTTTCTTTGTCTTTGTTTATTTATATTCACATCCTTTCTTTGTCTTTGTTTATTTATATTCACATCCTTTCTTTGACTTTGTTTATTTATATTCACATCCTTTCTTTGTCTTTGTTTATTTATATTCACATCCTTTCTTTGTCTTTGTTTATTTATATTCACATCCTTTCTTTGTCTTTGTTTATTTATATTCACATCCTTTCTTTGTCTTTGTTTATTTACAACTGCATCCTTGCCGAGCACAGTAGGAGGGATAAAACGTTTTCATGAACTATCTTGGGAAGTCTGGGATAGCCTGGGAGAGCACAACAATGTATCTCGTGGCTCATTTTTGTTCTGATTTGATTATTAACTCCCCTCTCTCTCTTTCTCTCTTTCCCTCTCTCCCTCCCTCTCTTTCTCTGTCTTCCTCTCCCTCTATTTCTTTCTTTCTTTCTTTTTCTTCATCTCTTTTTCTTTCTCTCTCTCTTTCTTTCCCTTCTCTATTTCCTTCCCCCCTCTCTCCCTCCTCTTCCCTTCCTCTCTATCACTCCATCCCTCTCCCTCTCTTTCTTTCTTTCTTTTTTTCTTCTTCTCTTTTCCTCTTTCTTTTTTTCTTTTTTTTTCTCTCTCTCCTCCTCTTTCCGCCCCCTCTCTCTTCCCCCTCTCTTTCACTGTTCTGTATTCCCAATCCCGTTCTCTATCTATCTATCTATCTATCTATCTATCTATCTATCTATCTATCTATCTATCTATCTATCTATCTATCTATCTATCTATCTATCTATCTATCTATCTATCTAAATAACAAAATCCATGCTCATCACTACAAAACAGAAACTGCAGAATGCAACAAAAACTTCACTACAGCTTTGTGCTGGGACTAAGGCATTATAAAATGTTCATGAAGTAAAACTCTAGGACTCATTACTGATCAACATTTAAATTGGAATTCTCGGGTATATAACCTAACAAACGTGATTGCACTGAAAGTTTACCAATTAGCCAAAATTAAACACTTTATCGACAAAGACACAAGAAAGATATACTACATATCACACATACAAACACACTTAGATTACTGTTCCACAATCTAGGATGGATGCTCAGTCTCAAACACAAAAACCCTCCACTCACTTCACAAACGAGCATTAAATCTGATTTGTGACAAACACCCAGTACAGACTGTAGATCAACACAAACAACTCAAAATTCTACCCTTCAGATATAGAGTAATTTTTAACAAAGTTAAGATTGTTCAGAGAATTCTGTCGCACAATGTTCCGCCTTAAATGTGGTCACCGTTTACGTATAACACTAAACATAGCCAGCGTTTAAAAAAACTGTCTTCTTCCTAAACTCAGGATTGATCTGTACAAGAAAGAAAAGTCTTGCATACTCTGCAGTACAGCTCTGGAACCCCTCCCCTACCATTTAAAATCTATTAGTGATAATTTATACTTTAACTCAAACCTGTTTTATTAGTTACTTGCTTGTAATTATATGCCTCCATAGAATAACCAGAACTCTCTCAACCCATGACTCGCCAACCATCAAGTACTAAAATGACAAAGTTCGAAAAGTAACTTGTTAGATATTGTTAGAAATTATTTTAATGTTTGTTTAAAAACATATGTTAGAAGATCTGTACTGACAATGTATTTTGTTTATGTATATGTCTGTGTGTGCGTGTGTATGTATGTGAGAGAGATATTTTATTAGGTTAGTTACTTCTTCTCTTTTACTTTGAATGTAATAGTTTAATCTTACACTATTTTGATATGTTTTACTGTTCCTAATGTAATTTGTATACTTGTATTAAATCGAGTGTGGGAAGAATGAAAGATGGAGTGATGAGGGGCAGAATGTAAGACGGTCCTGCGTGCCCAATTCTTTACATTTTAAAAATAAAGATCGTTCATTCAATCTATCTGTCTGTCTGTCTGTCTGCCTGCCTGCCTGCCTGCCTGCTTGTCTGTCTGTCTGTCACCCCCTTTTGTAAACTTGAAAAACATTTTCTCTGATAATTGACCGTGACTATTCAACAGATCTGGAAAATGTCTCGTGTCTTTGTCTTACAGCCGGAAAATGTCTGGTGTTTCCGTCTTACAGCCAGGAAAATGTCTGGTGTCTTTGTCTTACAGTCAGAAAAATGTTTCCTGTCTCTGTCTTACAGCCAGGAAAATGTCTGGTGTCTCTGTCTTACAGTCAGAAAAATGTTTCCTGTCTCTGTCTTACAGCCAGGAAAATGTCTGGTGTCTCTGTCTTACAGTCAGAAAAATGTTTCCTGTCTCTGTCTTACAGCCAGGAAAATGTCTGGTGTCTCTGTCTTACAGTCAGAAAAATGTTTCCTGTCTCTGTCTTACAGCCAGGAAAATGTCTGGTGTCTCTGTCTTACAGTCAGAAAAATGTCTGGTGTCTCTGTCTTACAGCCAGGAAAATGTCTGGTGTCTCTGTCTTACAGCCAGGAAATTGTCTCTTGTCTCTATCTTACAGCCAGGAAAATGTCTCGTGTCTTTGTCTTACAGCCAGGAAAATGTCTCTTGTCTCTGTCTTACAGCCAGGAAAATGTCTGGTGTCTCTGTCTTACAACCAGGAAAATGTCTCGTGTCTCTGTCTTACAGACAAAAGTCTGAAACTGTGTTTTGCTTTCAGATAAAATGGGAAGTACTCTGTTTGATGTCTGCCTGTTCCTACTGTCTGTGTGCCTCAACCTGAATGTCTGCCTGTAGCCACAAGTTTGTCTTAATTCTTGCTGTTACTCTGACCTAACATACAAACGACACTTTGCTAGAATATATCGTGTCAAGAGATGTTCTCCAAAGTAATGCTAAGCAAAAAGCGCGCGCGCACAAACACACACGCACACAACAGATATCTGCTTCAGAAGTCTTCCATGAAAAATGCCAGTATAAGTATGTTTATGTATCTGTCAATGTGTTTTGTCTGTGTGTTTGTCTGTGCGTGTTATCTCTGTGCTGCCTGTATGTTTGTCTGTGTGTGTTATCTCTGTGCTGCCTGTATGTTTGTCTGTGCGTGTTATCTCTGTGCTGCCTGTATGTTTGACTGTGCGTGTTATCTCTGTGCTGTCTGTATGTTTGTCTATGTGTGTTATCTCTGTGCTGCCTGTATGTTTGTCTATGTGTGTTATCTCTGTGCTGCCTGTATGTTTGTCTGTGCGTGGTATCTCTGTGGTGCCTGTATGTTTATCTGTGTGTTGTGTCTGCCCTGCCTGTATGTATGTCTTAGTGTTTATGTTTGTCTGTATATTTGTATCGGTAAATGCTTCACTAAATGCTGAAACTGGTTCATTTTGTGCTCTGTGTGTGTTTCTATGTCTTCGTGTATGTGTATTTCTGTGCGTGTGTGTGGGGATGAAGACGCCAGTCCGATGAGGCAAATCAGCGATCCATAGCTGACCAAGACCCTGTCCCATCTCTCCATGGTATCCCTAGTAACAAGCTTAGCCTGGCTAACGGCGCAGGGATCGCCGTAGTCCCCATGGTGGTGGAGTCTGTTAAAGAAGCATTGTACATCCCCTGCTTTTTATCTGTTCTCTAGGACTGAAAAAGTAGCTGCCATAACCCGCTCCCACGCCGATACGATGCTGTGCCTCAACATCTCTACAGCATCAGCCGCAAAGAACAGCAGCTGGCAGTTACGGGGAGTTACAAGACAAGACAAGCTCCTGTGTGTATGAGTATGTTTGTATATGACTGACTGTTTGGGAATACGGTGATTATTCTAAAATTATTCAAACATTAATCATGCACTCACTGATTCTGAGTTCAGGCAGGTGTAAATATTGTGTGTTAGACGAAGGTGTATCGGTTGAGTTTCTCGTTCCTTGTATTTCAACTTTCGTCTGTGGAAGCAGTCTGTCTCCAGTTTTCTCACAAAATGGACCTCAGATAAGTTTTTTTTACATGAATTAGCCTGTTTGTTGTGCCTTCTCTATTGTCCTTGATAAAGACATTTTGCCGAAATATTGGGTTGTTGTTTTTCATAACCATTTCATTGTTCTTCTCGCTTACTGTTAGTTTTATCCTCCTTTCATTCTACCTTCATCCTTGATTGCTACGTATTTTACCTCATTCTGCTGTACTAGAACCAATTTTACTGCAGCCAATGTCACAGATAAATATTATCAGTTTTATTGCAGCCACTGTCACAGTTAAAGTTTTTCAGTTTTACTGCAGCCACTGTCACAGTTAAAGTTTTTCAGTTTTACTGCAGCCACTGTCACAGTTAAAGCTTTTCAGTGTGTCTTTAGATGCAGGAAACTGTGATGTGAGTGCCCACTGCTCGTGATACGTGGTACTCTACCTGAGCATAAACATGCCTGTTACTAGAATAGCCTTTTGTGCAGGTGATTGGACAATCATACCTACATATATACCTGATATCCGGACAGGTAGTTGTATAGGACAATCATATCTACATATATACCTGATATCCGGACAGGTAGTTGTATAGGACAATCATATCTACATATATACCTGATATCCGGACAGGTAGTTGTATAGGACAATCATATCTACATATATACCTGATATCCGGACAGGTAGTTGTATAGGACAATCATATCTACATATATGATATTCGAACAGGTAGTTGAAATTCCTATCTGTATATCTGATATATGGACATTCATACTTATATATCTGACAGGTAGATGTTAGGAAAATCATATCAATTTACCTGACATCCGGACAGTATTTGTTAGGACAGTCGTATCAATTTACCTGACATCAGGACAGTAGTTGTTAGAACAATCGTATCAGTTTACCTGACATCGGGACAGTAGATGCTAGGACAATCATATCAATTTACCTGACATCGGGACAGTAGATGCTAGGACAATCGTATCAATTTACCTGACATCGTGACAGTAGATGCTAGGACAATCGAATCAATTTACCTGACATAGGGACAGTAGATGCTAGGACAATCGTATCAATTTACCTGACATCGGGACAGTATTTGTTAGGATAATCGTATCAGTTTACCTGACATAGGGGCAGTATTTGTTAGGACAATCGAATCAATTTACCTGACATAGGGATAGTAGATGCTAGGACAATCGTATCAATTTACCTGACATCTGGACAGGTAGATGTTAGGACAATCGTATCAATTTACCTGACATCGTCACAGGTAGATGTTACGACAGTCATATCAATTTACCTGACATCAGGACAGTAGTTGTTAGGACAATCATATCAATTTACCTGACATCCGGACAGTATTTGTTAGGACAGTCGTATCAATTTACCTGACATCAGGACAGTAGTTGTTAGAACAATCGTATCAGTTTACCTGACATCGGGACAGTAGATGCTAGGACAATTGTATCAATTTACCTGACATCGGGACAGTAGATGTTAGGACAATCATATCAACTTACCTGACATCGTCACAGGTAGTTGTGCGGTTGGCGGGACCACCATCATGCGTTTGATGCCCTCTGGTACAGACTTCAAGGGCACAGTTTCAATGCGCACCGTGCGACAGTGTCCGTGAGTCTCCAGCCATCGACAAACGTGCAGTCGTGTGTTGTTTAATGTGAAGTAATGTCCATCTTTCTCCACCACCTGTGCAGAAGAAGTACACAACAATAAATACAATTAATATTAACATCCACTTTAGTACGAAGGAGACTAGATAAACGCTGACGTGATTGTATTTTGGCTGTCACAATTTCATGACACACAATACTTTATGACTAAGTCGAAAACTACAAGACTAGATAAAACACACAATACTTTTTATGAATAAGTCGAAAGCTACAAGACTAGACAAAACACACTGTACTTTATGAACAAGTCGAAAGCTACAAGACTAGACAAAACACACTGTATTTTATGACTAAGTCGAAAGCTACAAGACTAGACAAAGCACGCTGTATTTTATGACTAAGTCGAAAGCTACAAGACTAGACAAAGCATGCAATAATTTATGATGAAATCGAAAGCTAAAAGACTAGACAAAACACACTGTATTTTATGACTAAGTCGAAAGCTACAAGACTAGACAAAGCACGCAATAATTTATGATGAAATCGAAAGCTAAAAGACTAGACAAAACACACTGTACTTTATGACTAAATCGAAAGCTAAAAGACTAGACAAAACACACTGTACTTTATGACTAAATCGAAAGCTACAAGACTAGACAATTCTAAAATTTCCTTACAAACATCGCCTAGAGTATCCGTCCAGCACTTGAGCATCCAGGACGAAATTGTTCAGATTTGTATTGATGGCTGCTTATCTCTCTGGTATCTTGTCCCCCTTGGCATGTCAGAATCAAGGTCTTCTACAGAATGAAATTATCTTCTGCTGGAAAATGTTCCCATTCTTATTTTTCCTTTTTTTTTCACTCTCCTCATTCTGCTGCTCCTCCTCCTCCACTTCGCTCACTCCGACCCTCCCTCCTTCCTTTCCTTAATCAGATCAGAGCTCGGAGCTGTGGTTTCTGGTTTTAATCCTGCCCAGAAATCCTTCCCATAGATATGGACAGTATTTGTTAGGACAATCGTATCAGTTTACCTGACATAGGGGCAGTATTTGTTAGGACAATCATATCAATTTACCTGACACAGGGACAGTAGATGCTAGGACAATCGTATCTATTTACCTGACATCGGGACAGTATTTGTTAGGACAATCGTATCAGTTTACCTGACATAGGGGCAGTATTTGTTAGGACAATCGAATCAATTTACCTGACATCGTCACAGTTAGATGTTAGGACAATCGTATCAATTTACCTGACATCAGGACAGTAGATGTTAGGACAATCATATCAACTTACCTGACATCGTCACGGGTAGATGTTAGGACAATCGTATCAATTTACCTAACATCAGGACAGTAGTTGTTAGGACAATCATATCAATTTACCTGACTTCAGGACAGTAGTTGTTAGGACAATCGTATCAATTTACCTAACATCGGGACAGTAGTTTTTAGGACAATCATATCAATTTACCTAACATCAGGGCAGGTAGATGTTATGACAATCGTATCAATTTACCTGACATCGTCACGGGTAGTTGTTAGGACAATCATATCAATTTACCTAACATCAGGGCAGGTAGATGTTAGGACAATCGTATCAATTTACCTGACATCGGGGCAGGTAGATGTTAGGACAATCGTATCAATTTACCTGACATCGGGACAGTATTTGTTAGGACAATCATATCAGTTTACGTGACATCGGGACAGTAGTTGTTAGGACAATCATATCAATTTACCTGACATTAGGAAAGTATTTGTTAGGACAATTGTATCAATTTACCTGACATCAGGACAGTATTTCTTAGGACAATCATATCAATTTACCTGACATCAGGAAAGTATTTGTTAGGACAATCGTATCAATTTACCTGACATCGGGACAGTAGTGGTTAGGACAAACATATCAACTTACCTGACATCGTCACAGGTAGTTGTGCGGTTGGCGGGACCACCATCATGCGTTTGATGCCCTCTGGTACAGACTTCAAGGGCACAGTTTCAATGCGCACCGTGCGACAGTGTCCGTGAGTCTCCAGCCATCGACAAACGTGCAGTCGTGTGTTGTTTAATGTGAAGTAATGTCCATCTTTCTCCACCACCTGTGCAGAAGAAGTACACAACAATAAATACAATTAATATTAACATCCACTTTAGTACGAAGGAGACTAGATAAACGCTGACGTGATTGTATTTTGGCTGTCACAATTTCATGACACACAATACTTTATGACTAAGTCGAAAACTACAAGACTAGATAAAACACACAATACTTTTTATGAATAAGTCGAAAGCTACAAGACTAGACAAAACACACTGTACTTTATGAACAAGTCGAAAGCTACAAGACTAGACAAAACACACTGTATTTTATGACTAAGTCGAAAGCTACAAGACTAGACAAAGCACGCTGTATTTTATGACTAAGTCGAAAGCTACAAGACTAGACAAAGCATGCAATAATTTATGATGAAATCGAAAGCTAAAAGACTAGACAAAACACACTGTATTTTATGACTAAGTCGAAAGCTACAAGACTAGACAAAGCACGCAATAATTTATGATGAAATCGAAAGCTAAAAGACTAGACAAAACACACTGTACTTTATGACTAAATCGAAAGCTAAAAGACTAGACAAAACACACTGTACTTTATGACTAAATCGAAAGCTACAAGACTAGACAATTCTAAAATTTCCTTACAAACATCGCCTAGAGTATCCGTCCAGCACTTGAGCATCCAGGACGAAATTGTTCAGATTTGTATTGATGGCTGCTTATCTCTCTGGTATCTTGTCCCCCTTGGCATGTCAGAATCAAGGTCTTCTACAGAATGAAATTATCTTCTGCTGGAAAATGTTCCCATTCTTATTTTTCCTTTTTTTTTCACTCTCCTCATTCTGCTGCTCCTCCTCCTCCACTTCGCTCACTCCGACCCTCCCTCCTTCCTTTCCTTAATCAGATCAGAGCTCGGAGCTGTGGTTTCTGATTTTAATCCTGCCCAGAAATCCTTCCCATAGATATGGTAGTAGTTTCATCACTTGTTTCTTTCGTTGTTCCCGCTGTTCTGTTTACTTCCAGGGTTTTTTTTCCTGTGATTGAGGTTTGAATTTTTTTCTCAGATGTTCGAAGATGAAGACGAGAGACGTATCAACAGCAGTCTTCTTCTTTGTCTTAGTTCACAAAGGTAACAACAGCAGTCTACTTCTTTGTCTTAGTTCACAAAGGTAACAACAGCAGTCTTCTTCTTTGTCTTAGTTCACAAAGGTAACAACAGCAGTCTACTTCTTTGTCTTAGTTCACAAAGGTAACAACAGCAGTCTACTTCTTTGTCTTAGTTCACAAAAGTAACAACAGCAGTCTACTTCTTTGTCTTAGTTCACAAAGGTAACAACAGCAGTCTTCTTCTTTGTCTTAGTTCACAAAAGTAACAACAGCAGTCTACTTCTTTGTATTAGTTCACAAAAGTAACAACAGCAGTCTACTTCTTTGTCTTAGTTCACAAAGGTAACAACAGCAGTCTACTTCTTTGTCTTAGTTCACAAAAGTAACAACAGCAGTCTACTTCTTTGTCTTAGTTCACAAAGGTAACAACAGCAGTCTACTTCTTTGTCTTAGTTCACAAAAGTAACAACAGCAGTCTACTTCTTTGTATTAGTTCACAAAGGTAACAACAGCAGTCTACTTCTTTGTCTTAGTTCACAAAGGTAACAACAGCAGTCTACTTCTTTGTCTTAGTTCACAAAAGTAACAACAGCAGTCTACTTCTTTGTCTTAGTTCACAAGGTAACAACAGCAGTCTTCTTCTTTGTCTTAGTTCACAAAGGTAACAACAGCAGTCTACTTCTTTGTCTTAGTTCACAAAGGTAACAACAGCAGTCTTCTTCTTTGTCTTAGTTCACAAAGGTAACAGCAGTCTTCTTCTTTGTCTTAGTTCACAAAGGTAACAACAGCAGTCTACTTCTTTGTCTTAGTTCACAAAGGTAACAGCAGTCTTCTTGTTTGTCTTAGTTCACAAAGGTAACAACAGCAGTCTTCTTGTTTGTCTTAGTTCACAAAGGTAACAACAGCAGTCTACTTCTTGTCTTAGTTCACAAAGGTAACAACAGCAGTCTACTTCTTTGTCTTAGTTCACAAAGGTAACAACAGCAGTCTACTTCTTTGTCTTAGTTCACAAAGGTAACAGCAGTCTTCTTGTTTGTCTTAGTTCACAAAGGTAACAACAGCAGTCTTCTTGTTTGTCTTAGTTCACAAAGGTAACAACAGCAGTCTACTTCTTTGTCTTAGTTCACAAAGGTAACAACAGCAGTCTTCTTCTTTGTCTTAGTTCACAAAGGTAACAACAGCAGTCTACTTCTTTGTCTTAGTTCACAAAAGTAACAACAGCAGTCTTCTTCTTTGTCTTAGTTCACAAAGGTAACAACAGCAGTCTTCTTCTTTGTCTTAGTTCACAAAGGTAACAATAGCAGTCTACTTCTTTGTCTTAGTTCACAAAGGTAACAACAACAGTCTTCTTCTTTGTCTTAGTTCACAAAGGTAACAACAGCAGTCTTCTTCTTTGTCTTAGTTCACAAAGGTAACAACAGCAGTCTACTTCTTTGTCTTAGTTCACAAAAGTAACAACAGCAGTCTACTTCTTTGTCTTAGTTCACAAAGGTAACAACAGTCTTCTTCTTTGTCTTAGTTCACAAAGGTAACAGCAGTCTTCTTGTTTGTCTTAGTTCGCAGACGAAACAACAATAAAACTCTTATAATGATGAGAGTATCAGTTATAATGTCATTGTCCAGACTTTTGTAGATGATATAACCTGCAGATAACCTGACATGGGCGTACACGAGTAACCAAGTGCCCGGCACTGACCTTTAGTTCATTCATCGAGCTAGAATAACTTAATTATGCCTGACTGACAGCCGGAACAAGATTATCTCTGGCTAGAAAATGTCGGGCTATTTGCGTGTGTGGGATCAGACAGATAAACCGGAACTTGTCTACGCTGGAGAAAGTGATGTTCTATTTCGTTTTCTCAACTTGTCTATGATGGAGAAAGTGATGTTCCATTTCGTTTTCTCAACTTGTCTATGATGGAGAAAGTGATGTTCCACTTCGTTTTCTCAACTTGTCTATGCTGGAGAAAGTGATGTTCCATTTCGTTTTCTCAACTTGTCTATGATGGAGGAAGTGATGTTCTATTTCGTTTTCTCGACTTGTCTATGCTGGAGAAAGTGATGTTCTATTTCGTTTTCTCGACTTGTCTATGCTGGAGAAAGTGATGTTCTATTTCGTTTTCTCGACTTGTCTATGCTGGAGAAAGTGATGTTCTATTTCGTTTTCTCGACTTGTCTATGCTGGAGAAAGTGATGTTCCATTTCGTTTTCTCAACTTGTCTACGCTGGAGAAAGTGTTCTATTTCGTTTTCTCAACTTGTCTATGATGGAGAAAGTGATGTTCCATTTCGTTTTCTCAACTTGTCTATGATGGAGAAAGTGATGTTCCATTTCGTTTTCTCAACTTGTCTATGATGGAGAAAGTGATGTTCCATTTCGTTTTCTCTTCAACAAAAACTGAATTAACATGGAGGGAAATTTCGATTTGTCTCTTTTGTCTGATACAATCTGATCATCTGTTGACCTTTTGTAGATATTAAAATTTATACATAACGTCAGGCAGGCAGCAGAATGATGGATTTACAATGCACAGAATGAGAATGGTATCGATCTGGCAAGTCTATATGAGAGAGAGAGAGAGAGAGAGAGTGAGAGAGAGAGAGAGAGGGTGGAAGAGGGAAACAGAGAGAATGTTTGACGAATATTATTATTTACCGAGCAGATAATTGGAAACCTACTGGCAGTTGTTTGCTTTATAAAAAAGTCATAGTAGTTTTTCAGACTAATATTTGCTGGTTGTTAATATGATAATTGGTGAATATTTTCTATATCATCACTACGTCAACAGCACACACTAATCAAAACAGATAATCCTCTAAACAAAAACAAAAAAAAAGCTAAAGGTAGTCCTGCTGTTCCATGGTGGTCCTACTGTTCCATGGTGGTCCTACCGTTCCATGGTGGTCCTACTGTTCCATGGTGGTCCTACCGTTCCATGGTGGTCCTACTGTTCCATGGTGGTCCTACCGTTCCATGGTGGTCCTACCGTTCCATGGTGGCCCTACCGTTCCTTGGTAGCATTATGGTTCCATGGTGGTCCTACTGTTCCATGGTAGCCCTGCTATTCCATGTTAGCCTTACTGTTCCATGGTGGTCCTACTGTTCCATGGTAGCCCTGCTATTCATGGTGGCCCCGCTGTTCCACGGTGGCCCTACTATTCCATGGTAGCCTTTCTATTCTATGGTGGCCCTACTGTTCCATGGTGGCCCTACTGTTCCATGGTGGTTCTATTGTTCCATGGTGGTTCTTATATTCAATGGTAGCCCTACTATTTCATTGTGGTCCTACTATTCCATGATACATCTACTTTTCCATTGTGACCCTTCTATTACATGGTGGTCCTACTTGTAACAGTATTTACCATGCTATTTAGATGAGATCATTTAAGATCGATTTGCTTTGCTGATCGGAAATATTTAAACATTATTGTAGAGTCATGTATGTTTAAGTCCCTTAGATCTGAACTAAATGCTCTATTTCCCTTGTATAGTTCACGTAGTTCAGCGCGTGATTTAGCCCGTCCGTGTCTGTAAGGGCAGACAAAATTGTGATCACTTAATTTTATTTTGCACGGGATTCCGAGAGAAACGTTTCTTGGCTCTAGTAATTTTGAGCAGGTAGCGGAATTTCTCGGGATATTTTTACGAGTTTTGTTAGGGAAAGTTTCTTAAGCGTCAAGTCTGTGTTGACTTAAGAGTCTAAATTTAGTTTTAGAGTTTTAATTTTTTGTTTTAAGAATGAAAGTTCAAGATTATGTTGTTTACGACTTGTCAACTTCATGGAGTTATGAATCTCGTGTTTTGCTGAAGCTCAGAACAATTATCTTTTTTTTTTTTTGCGTAAATGTGAATTGCAGGAGTGAAAGTTCTGGAAGAATGGCGAAGTAAATGCGGGTTATATCAAAGAACTCGGAGCTTATTTGTATATTGATGATTGTACTCGGAGTATGAGGATCGTGTGATAAAGGCAAGTCAGTAGTAGTTTGTAGTGAATTCCGTCACGTCCTAGTGGAGTGTAGTAGTGGTTGTGTTCTCCTTTTTAGGACAGAGTTTTCTTTGTAATAGTAAGATATGAACTATGTTGTAGTGTCCTTGCTAGGACCAGAGTGTACTGTTTGTGTTTCATTATTCTGAAAGATGAAGTGTTATTCTGGAAGTTGTTATTCACTCCAGACATTAGTAAGTACTGCGTTTTTTTTTTTTTTGGTAACTACTTGCTGGTAGAATGTTTCTTCCTTATAGCACGGACTCCGTGCCCGGGAAGTTTTTCATGTTTCACTCACTTTTTGTCACTGCTGTATGACAGCAGTTTTTCCTACCATCGTCATATCCATCATCAACATCTTCCGCATCAATAGATTTGTTGTCTATTGAACTTGAACTACATTCTTGACTGTTCCTACGATTGAGTTACTGTTGTGTTGTAAGCTTGAATTATTGAGTCCAGATGTTCTGTTGTTGTTCAGTGGAAGAAGGGGCGTGCCTGGGTGTATTGTTCTCTGAGTGTATCACAGAACACAAATCCTAGTCTCTCAATCAATCTGTCTAATCTGATCCTGAGAGAGAGAGAGAGAGAGAGAGAGAGAGAGAGAGGAGAGAGAGAGAGTAACTAATTTTTATTCATAGTTGATTCCCTGAACCTTTAAACACAACAGATACATCTTTTCTAGTGCCATATTGGAACGTTAGTATTCAGTAAATCACACAGAACGGAATACTATTTTACTACTACTACATGATGGTCCTACTATTCCTTGATGGTCCTACTATTCCATGGTGGTCCTACTATTCCATGGTGGCTCTACTATTCCTTGATGGTCCAACTATTCCATGGTGGCCCTACTATTCAATCGAGGCCCTACTATTCCTAGATGGTCCAACTATTCTATGGTGGTCCTACTATTCCATGGTGGCCCTACTATTCCTTGATGGTCCAACTATTCCATGGTGGCCCTACTATTCCATGGTGGCTCTAATATTTCATGGTGGCCCTACTATTCCTTGATGGTCCAACTATTACATGGTGGCCTTAATATTCCATGGTGGCTCTACTATTCCATGGTGGCCCTACTATTCCTTGATGGTCCAACTATTACATGGTGGCCTTAATATTCTATGGTGGCCCTACTATTCCATGGTGGCCCTACTATTCCATGGTGGCCCTACTATTCCTTGATGTTCCAACTATTCCATGGTGACCCTACTATTCTTTGATGGTCCAACTATTACATGGTGGCCTTAATATTCCATGATCTCCTTACTGTTCCATGGTAGTTGTGCTGTTCCATGATGGCCCTACTGTTTCTTATTGGTCCAACTATTCCATGGTGACCCTACTGTTTCTTATTGGTCCTAATATTCCATGGTGGCCCTATTGTTTCTTATTGGTCCTAATATTTCATGGTGGTCCTACTGTTTCTTATTGGTCCTAATATTATATGGTGGCCCTACTGTTTCTTATTGTTCCTAATATTCCATGGTGGCCCTACTGTTTCTTATTGGTCCTAATATTCCATGGTGGCCCTATTGTTTCTTATTGGTCCTAATATTTCATGGTGGTCCTATTGTTTCTTATTGGTCCTAATATTATATGGTGGCCCTACTGTTTCTTATTGTTCCTAATATTCCATGGTGGCCCTACTGTTTCTTATTGGTCCTAATATTCCATGGTGGCCCTACTGTTTCTTATTGGTCCTAATATTCCATGGTGGCCCTACTGTTTCTTATTGGTCCTAATATTCCATGGTGGCCCTACTGTTTCTTATTGGTCCTAATATTCCATGGTGGCCCTACTGTTTCTTATTGGTCCTAATATTCTATGGCATGTTGACACACGAGAAAATGATATGATGTGTTTACATTTTCCTTGGCATGTTGACACACGAAAAAGTTACATGATGTGTCTACATTTTCCTTGGCATGTTGACACACGAGAAAATGACATGGTGTGTCTATTTTTCTTGATATGTTGACATACGAGAAAGAGACATGATGTGGTTATATTTTTCTTGACATGTTGACGCGCAAGAAAGTGACATGGTGTGTCTACATTTTCCTTGACATGTTGACACACGAGAAAATGACATTGTGTGTCTATATTTTCTTTGACGTGTTGACACGAGAAAATGACATGGTGTGTCTATATTTTCCTTGACATATTGACACACGAGAAAGTGACATGATGTGTCTACATTTTCCTTGATATGTTGACACACGAGAAAGTTACATGGTGTGTCTACATTTTCCTTGTCATGTTGACACACGAAAAAGTTACTTGGTTGTCTACATTTTCCTTGACATATTGACACACGAGAAAGTTACATGGTATGTCTACATTTTCCTTGACATGTTGACACCCGAGAAAGTTACATGGTGCGTCTACATTTTAGGAAAGGAAGATCATGTATAGACCACATATTTGTACTTAGACAAATATTAGAACAGGCAAATGAGTGGCATAGCACAACATATGCATTATTCATAGATTTTGAGAAAGCCTTTGACAGTGTCAACAGAGATGCACTGTGGAAAATCCTAAGATGGCATGGCCTCCCCCATAAAATAGTTAATGTAATCAAAGCCCTATACGAGGGTTTTCAGTGCAAAGTTATCTGTGGAGAACATACCTCCAGCAGCTTTAGGGTACAAACAGGAGTGAAGTAGGGATGTGTACTATCACCAACATTGTTTATCTTGGCAGTAGACTGGTTAATGAAGGAGGCAACATCAGACAAACGCAGAGGATTACAATGGACCCTTGACACAATGCTGCAGGACCTTGACTTTGCGGACGACACTTGTCTATTATCAAGCAGTCACAAAGATATGCAAGATAAAATAAACAAGCTAACTCAGAATGCAAACAACATAGGACTAAAGATCAACGTAGGAAAGACAAAGTTAATGAAGCAAAATGTGAACAACAGAAATGTACTCAGAGTAGATAGCAAGTTAGTGGAGGAGGTCAACGAATTTGTATACCTTGGCAGCAGAGTAGTAGAAAATGGAGACAGCACAGAGGACATCAATAGCAGACTTACTAGAGCAAACCAGGCTTTTGCAATGCTGCAGACTATATGGAAATCAAAAAAACTAAGCATAAATATGAAAATCAGGATATTTAAGAGTAATGTTCTAAGTGTACTACTCTATGGAAGTGAATGCTGGAAAATCACCAAAACCATAGAAAACAAGTTGAATATTCTTTCCAGACTAAATGTTTACGAAGAATTAGAAAAATATTTTGGCCAAACACCATAAGAAATAACATCTCATTGGCATAAATGCAGATGAAGCCACTGACAACAATTATTGAGGAAAGACGCTGGCGATGGTTGGGACATGTGTTCCGAATGACTGACAGCTCAGTATCAAAAATAGCACTAAGATGGACACCACAGGGGAACAGAAGTAAGGGTAGACAAAAAGAGACATGGAGAAGAACAACAGAAAGGATGTTGAGCAATAGAGGGCTCACCTGGGCAAGAGCGGAAAAAAAGGCGAAGGACAGGCATTTGTGGAAAACCCTTGTGGAAGTCCCATGTGCCCTGGACACTTAAGGTTCAGAGAGAGAGAGAGAGAGAGAGAGAGAGAGAGAGAGTGTCTACATTTTCCTTGACATGTTGACACACGAGAAAGTGACATGGTGTGTCTACATTTTCCTTGACATGTTGACACACGAGAAAGTGAGACATGGTCAGCATCACGCCTGGCCACTCATCATTCTCTACTCTAGAAGACAGGACAGCATCATACTTGGCAAACCATCATTCTCTACTCTAGACGACAGGACAGCATCATACTTGGCAAACCATCATTCTCTACTCTAGACGACAGGACAGCATCATACTTGGCAAACCATCATTCTCTACTCTAGACGACAGGACAGCATCATACTTGGCAAACCATCATTCTCTACTCTAGACGACAGGACAGCATCATACTTGGCAAACCATCATTCTCTATCTCTAGACGACAGGACAGCATCATACTTGGCAAACCATCATTCTCTATCTCTAGACGACAGGACAGCATCATACTTGGCAAACCATCATTCTCTATCTCTAGACGACAGGACAGCATCATACCTGGCAAACCATCATTCTCTTGACATAGGCTCTCTCCCCATAGTCTAATGTGATGGGACGTGTTTATTTTAGCTCCTACATTTGGATTTTTACCAGTGTCATTTTATAAGATTGTGACGTGAAATGGATACCATTGGATTTCACTTGTGTTTGTGCTTGTGGTGAAATATGTGAAATTTTAAAAATCCATGTAGTTTGTTAAATATTTATCAAAATGTTAGAACAGTATATATAACATATATAAGCTCTTTGTCTAATACTGGCCTAGCCCGTGACCACGCGGCTCATTGTAACTAGGTCATCGTGTGGCAAGGCGTGACTACAATGGCTGGCATAATGTATTGCATCATAAGCTGACAATGTTATCTTGTAGTAGAGACGATGATGTAGAAGATGATGTAGAAGAAGCTAGCCAGACAAGAAGACGGGATGGACTGCGGCCGGCCGCTGTAAAGAATTACTCCCTGAACAAAAGAAAAGCGATAAATACCAAGCTCCGTGGGTGCGACAAAGTCCCCGGCCTTACAATAACAAGGACCAACGAGGGACAATGCTTGGTCGTTCTTGTCAACAACACACTCGATTATGAGTGTGTGAAAAAAGTGTTCAGGGAGTACTATCACGACCACACAGAAGAGAGGGCAGATAAAAATGGTGCAAATGTGGAGGACTTTATAAAAACACCGCTTGTAACTATCCACCTGTACCATACCAGAAATAAAATATTGGTTCAAGGCGGTGCTCATGATGTCGACTCTTGGTTGACAGATGACTTCAGTCGTATTCAGGATGAAGCTTTAAAACCTTTCCTGCGACTGTCAGCTACAGTGAAGCCATCTCTATCATCTGTTGCCATGAGTGACAGACCGGCCATCACCACCAGTGACGGACACGATACTGTCGCCACTGATATCAATCAAGGCGCTACCACCACCGACATGCAAGAACAATTCACCAACTGCCCCAGTGCTGATCTTACTGACAAAGCCCTGTCAGATCAGGCAAGCAGCTCAGCTGAACCCACTGACGTTCAAACAATGCCTGAACACTCCACCAGCAACAATTTAGCTGATGTGGAAAACCAAGACGACAGTGAAACTCCAGCGCCTGAGTTCTCTCCCTCTAGCGTGGCTGATTCACCGCATGTATCTCAGCAGCCTACAGTTGTCGAGGAAAACTTAGCTACATTATGTAGCCAGAACATACTTCAGGTAGTCAAAGACCTCGTCATAAACCCTATTACTGACATGGCAGCGGAGATTAAGCACTCATTCAAGCTGGAGAATGACAGTCTCAGGGCTGAACTTACGTCACTGAGAGACGAAAATGCTAAAATGAGACTCATGATATCTGAATGGCAGAGTGAGCCACGCAGACACAGCAAGAAAGTGTTGACAAGTATTCAAGAAGTGACTGCTGACACAGACAATATGGCTGTAAATTCATGCACAAGTTCACCAGATATCAACAAAGAAGACACGCCAAAGCAAGAAGCTGCACAAGAGAAACACACCAGCACCACAACGCCTATAAAAGTAGCTCCTGAATATTTAGCTTACCCTATTGATGTGCAGATAAGTAATAGGTTTCAAGCTTTACAAGATAGCCCCATTGTATATAATCATAAAACAACAAGAACCCAAACAGATATCTCAAACAAGACATCTACTCCTCAGTCACGGTCTCATAAACATCAACAAGAACAAGATACACAACAACACAGTAACAACATCAAAGAATATACGACACACTTGATAATCGGAGATTCCTTACTTAAAGGAATCTATGGTGAGCGGATGTCACTTACCTCTGAAGACACTGTCTCAGTCATGCCAGTACCTGGAGCTGGTATTATAAAAATAACGCAGACATTGAGACGACTTGATGTCGATCAGAGAGTGAGGAGAACGACCGTGCATGTTGGCATTAATGACAGCATGAACGGCCAGAATCTTCGGCCCTCTGATATACAAGACTTGATATCCACCATCAAGAAAAAATACCCCAACACTTCCATAAACATTTCATCCATCATTCCACCTTGTTCTGGTCCTAGACGTCGCATGGTGGATATAAACAACAAAATACTACAAACATTATGTCTACAGAACACAGTAGTTTTTATAAACAACACGCCATTTTTTACTTCAGCCACATGTGCTCCCAAAAAACGCCTTTACAGGGACCACATCCACATTAACAAGACTGGCAGCAGCATCCTTGCCCAAAATATCAAATATCCAGCAAGAACTGAGCAGAACATAACAAAACACTCAAATAGCCAGAAACAGTTTAGACAGCCATCCACCTGTACCATACCAGAAATAAAATATTGGTTCAAGGCGGTGCTCATGATGTCGACTCTTGGTTGACAGATGACTTCAGTCGTATTCAGGATGAAGCTTTAAAACCTTTCCTGCGACTGTCAGCTACAGTGAAGCCATCTCTATCATCTGTTGCCATGAGTGACAGACCGGCCATCACCACCAGTGACAGACCGGCCATCACCACCAGTGACAGACCGGCCATCACCACCATGACAGACCGGCCATCACCACCAGTGACAGACCGGCCATCACCACCAGTGACAGACCGGCCATCACCACCAGTGACAGACCGGCCATCACCACCAGTGACGGACACGATACTGTCGCCACTGATATCAATCAAGGCGCTACCACCACCGACATGCAAGAACAATTCACCAACTGCCCCAGTGCTGATCTTACTGACAAAGCCCTGTCAGATCAGGCAAGCACCTCAGCTGAACCCACTGACGTTCAAACAATGCCTCAACACTCCACCAGCAACAATTTAGCTGATGTGGAAAACCAAGACGACAGTGAAACTCCAGCGCCTGAGTTCTCTCCCTCTAGCGTGGCTGATTCACCGCATGTATCTCAGCAGCCTACAGTTGTCGAGGAAAACTTAGCTACATTATGTAGCCAGAACATACTTCAGGTAGTCAAAGACCTCGTCATAAACCCTATTACTGACATGGCAGCGGAGATTAAGCACTCATTCAAGCTGGAGAATGACAGTCTCAGGGCTGAACTTACGTCACTGAGAGACGAAAATGCTAAAATGAGACTCATGATATCTGAATGGCAGAGTGAGCCACGCAGACACAGCAAGAAAGTGTTGACAAGTATTCAAGAAGTGACTGCTGACACAGACAATATGGCTGTAAATTCATGCACAAGTTCACCAGATATCAACAAAGAAGACACGCCAAAGCAAGAAGCTGCACAAGAGAAACACACCAGCACCACAACGCCTATAAAAGTAGCTCCTGAATATTTAGCTTACCCTATTGATGTGCAGATAAGTAATAGGTTTCAAGCTTTACAAGATAGCCCCATTGTATATAATCATAAAACAACAAGAACCCAAACAGATATCTCAAACAAGACATCTACTCCTCAGTCACGGTCTCATAAACATCAACAAGAACAAGATACACAACAACACAGTAACAACATCAAAGAATATACGACACACTTGATAATCGGAGATTCCTTACTTAAAGGAATCTATGGTGAGCGGATGTCACTTACCTCTGAAGACACTGTCTCAGTCATGCCAGTACCTGGAGCTGGTATTATAAAAATAACGCAGACATTGAGACGACTTGATGTCGATCAGAGAGTGAGGAGAACGACCGTGCATGTTGGCATTAATGACAGCATGAACGGCCAGAATCTTCGGCCCTCTGATATACAAGACTTGATATCCACCATCAAGAAAAAATACCCCAACACTTCCATAAACATTTCATCCATCATTCCACCTTGTTCTGGTCCTAGACGTCGCATGGTGGATATAAACAACAAAATACTACAAACATTATGTCTACAGAACACAGTAGTTTTTATAAACAACACGCCATTTTTTACTTCAGCCACATGTGCTCCCAAAAAACGCCTTTACAGGGACCACATCCACATTAACAAGACTGGCAGCAGCATCCTTGCCCAAAATATCAAATATCCAGCAAGAACTGAGCAGAACATAACAAAACACTCAAATAGCCAGAAACAGTTTAGACAGCCATCCACATCTCATAGATCCAGAAACACACACTCTACACAAACTACAAGACTCCAAGGACCCTCAGAAACATCACCATCTGCCTCTCTACCATTGCCCGCTCCATCCACTGACCCACTATACGATTCCATGTTCCCGCCCCTGCCTACACGGCAAGCTCAACAATTTATACCAACACTTAGTACAGCGAACAACATGGAGACTCTGCACAATCACCACTTAGGAATACCACAACAACTGTACAGGACACAAACACAAGAACCTCGAATCATTATCCGTGGAACTTTCAGCTACAATATCTAATGCAGTTTAGTCCTGCAGCTCTGAGCCACGCGTATATGATGTCCCTACTACACAGTCAACACTCAACACCCACATACAGATACTAGATAGCTTGAAACTTCCAGCACTCTTTAACTTCTGTAGATTAATTTAACTGAACAAAAACAAAAAACCACAGAAGTTCTTACAGCAAAACAGACATTTCTTAGTGCTAGCTTACAGCTAATATTGTTATCAAGTCTTTTACAATTTACACTTACATAACGTTCATTGCATTGTTGATTTTTGTACTTTTTTCCATTATTTGTCAGTATATTATAAACTTAGTTAGATTCATTATCTCTACTAGCTTAAACGTATAACTATAATTGTATGATTGAAGTCTGACCAGTTATTTTATTTTTACTGAAATATAATATTTATAACATTGTTATAGTGACTCAGAAAATGGAGGAGTGGCTGCGACACGATGGCCTACGTGTTGGCCACTTAAATGTTTATCATTTGTTAGGAAAACTCCCTGAGGTTACACATATACTTCAACAACATTTTCATATTTTTGGTTTCTCTGAAAGTAGATTACATAAAAACATCACAGACAATGATATAAGAATAGATGGTTTTAATTTGATCAGGCGTGACCCAACTAGGAAGCTAGAGACAGGTTTAGTCGTTTACATTTCTAACACAATTAAATTTTGTAGAAGAGAAGACCTGGAAACATCAGAGGTTGAATGTATTATGCTAGAAATCAAAATATCAAATCTTAGTCCAATTCTAATTAGTTTTATATACCGAAATCCAAATGCTTCAGCCGAGTGGTATGATCACTTTGCGACCATGATGGATGATGCTGTAACTCATAAATTCAAGGACATAATCATTCTAGGCGACTTCAATATAGATCTTAATCAGCCAAATCCTACATGGAAGAACATTTTAACATCTTACAACTTCTCCCAAATTGTTAACAAACCTACTAGAGTTGCTGAATCATCATCAACACTAATAGATCATATTTATGTAGCTGATCCAGGAAACATTACTGAATGTACTGTCCCTCATGTGTCGCTGAGTGATCACTACCCGGTCTGCTGTACGTGGTCACATAAGGGGTATAAAATACCGAAACACAAACATACCAGCATCAAATATAGAAACTTTAAAAACTTTAACTTGGAATTATTTTTAACTGATCTAAAAGCTTCGCCTCTTACGTACGTTTTCCAGTTAACAAATCCAGATGAGGCTATCGAATACTGGATCAAGATATTTCGAAATATTTTTGACAAGCATGTCCCCATCAAAGAAATGAGAGTAAAACACGTAATAAAATCCCCGTGGATAACTCCCGATATATTGCAACTCATGAGGAAACGGGATGAAGCTCACAAAAGCAGAAATTTCAGTAGCTATCGTTCACTTAGGAATAAGGTCCAGTATTTAATTAGGCAGGAAAAGAAAAATTACTTCAGAAATTTAGTGAAAGACAAAACTGATAGTAAATCAATCTCGAAAGCGATTAATACTCTTGTAAATAAAAGGAAGCAAACTGACCCACAAACACTTAATGGTGAACATACTTGCACTAAATTCAGTGAACATTTTAGGGAAGAAATTAGTATTCTAAAATCTTCATTACCGACCCCAAATTGCGACCTGAGCGTGTTGAAAACTTTCAGCGACAGTAAATGTGTAAAGCTAAAACAAATTAATATTCCTTTCCTCACAGTCGGTGAGGTTTATAACTACATCCGGTCCTTAAAGAACACTAACTCAGCAGGATGTGATGACATTAGTAACAAGATACTACGCTACGCTGCACCAGTTATCACAGACACACTAACATACTTATACAACTTGTGTATTGACAAAAAATATTTCCCTGACGCTTTTAAACTCGCCAAAGTTTTTCCTCTTTTTAAATCGGACAGACTAGTGACCTCTCAAACTATAGACCCATATCCATTCTGTCATCACTATCTAAACCTCTTGAAAAACATATACAAAAGTTAACTCTGCTCCACATGCAAGAAAACAGTCTACTAATAGACAGTCAGTCAGGTTTTAGACCAAATTACTCCTGCCACACAGCATTAACTAAAATGACAGAAAGCTGGCTGTCTAATATAAATGATGACAAATTGTGTGGTGCTGTCTTTGTTGATTTTAAGAAAGCCTTCGATATGATTGATCATGAAATTCTTGCAAAAAAGCTGGAAGGCTATAGATTACATCCTGACCTAACAAAATGTATTACATCTTTTCTCTCAGGTAGAAAACAAGTAGTTTGCTTTAGAAACAAAATATCTGGCTCGTCTGTGGTTGATACCGGTATTCCTCAAGGCTCCATTCTTGGTCCTCTTCTCTTTGCTATCTATATTAACGACCTACCACTACATTTAAAGCACTCTTCATGTGATCTTTTCGCTGACGACTGTACTGTTTACAATAGTGAGTATGACATCAATAACCTACAGACAACGCTCCAAAATGATATAAACAGTTTGATTAAATGGAGTAATAAAAATGGTATGTTGATAAACACCAACAAAACAAAATCCATGCTCATCACTACAAGACAGAAACTGCAAAATGCAACTAAAACTTCACTACAGTTTTGTGCTGGGACTAAGGCAATAGAAAATGTTCATGAACATAAAACCCTAGGACTCATCATTGATCAGCATTTAACTTGGAATTCTCACGTACATAACCTAACAAATTTGATTGCACAGAAGTTTACCAATTAGCCAAGATTAAACACTTTATCGACAAAACACAAGAAAAATATACTACATATCACACATACAAACACACTTAGATTACTGTTCCACAATCTGGGATGGATGCTCAGTCTCAAACACAAAAAGGCTCCACTCACTTCACAAGCGAGCATTAAATCTTATTTGTGACAAACACCCAGTACAGACTGTAGATCAACATAAACAACTCAAAATTCTACCCCTCAAAAATAGAATCATTTTTAACAAAGTTAAGTTTGTTCACAGAATTCTGTCGCACAATGCTCCACCTTACTTGTGGTCACTGTTTACGTATAACACTAAACATAGCCAGCGTTTAAAAAACTGTCTTCTTCCTAAACCCAGAATTGATATGTACAAGAAAAGCTTTGCATACTCTGCAGTACAGCACTGGAACACCCTCCCCTACAATTTAAAATCCATTGGTAATACTTCATCCTTTAACTCAAACCTGTTTCATTATTTACTTGCATGTAATTATATGCCTCCATAAAATAGCCAGCACTCTCTCAACACATGGCTCGTAAACCATCAAGTACTTCAGTGACATAGTTAGAAAAGCAACTTGTTAGATATTGTTAGAAATTATTTTAATGTTTGTTTAAAAAAATATGTTAGAAGATCTGTATTTACAATGTATTTTTATTTATGTATATGTCTGCGGGTGTATGTGTGCGTGAGTGCTATTTTATTAGGTTAATTACTTCTTCTCTTTTACCTTGAATGTAGCAGTTAAATCTTACACTCTTTTGATATGTTTTTACTAATTTAATTTGTATTTTTGTACTAAATCAAGTGTGTGGGAAGAATGAAAGATGGAGTGATGAAGGGCAGAATGTAAGACGGGCCTGCGTGCCCAATTCTTTACCCTTGAAAAATAAAGATTATTCATTCATTCATTCATTCATTCTCTATCTCTAGAAGACAGGACAGCATCATACCTGGTCACCCATCATTCTCTATCTCTAGAAGACAGGACAGCATCACGCCTGGCCACTCACCCTTCTCTATCTCTAGAAGACAGGACAGCATCACGCCTGGCCACTCACCCTTATCTATCTCTATAAGACAGGACAGCATCACGCCTGGCCACTCACCCTTCTCTATCTCTATAAGACAGGACAGCATCACGCCTGGCCACTCACCCTTATCTATCTCTATAAGACAGGACAGCATCACGCCTGGCCACTCACCCTTATCTATCTCTATAAGACAGGACAGCATCACGCCTGGCCACTCACCCTTCTCTATCTCTATAAGACAGGACAGCATCACGGCCACTCACCCTTCTGTAGCTTTAGAACACAGGTGGGTGAATGGGGCGCTTCAGACCAGATTCGCTATGAGAGATCAGTGCACTAACCACTTCGCCACTTATCGCCCATAATCATCCTCCTCTTCATCATCATTATCATCGAACGTCGTGTTAAAAGATATGAGTGGTCATGTCCTTCCACAAATTTCAATTTTCTTTTCACTACGTCAGTTCCGTGTTTTCATATCGTTCTTAGCGTGATGTCAGATTCTCTAACACCTTCTCTCTCAGTTGTTTTCATATCTTTCTTAGCGTGATGTCAGATTCTCTAACACCTTCTCTCTCAGTTGTTTTCATATCTTTCTTAGCGTGATGTCAGATTCTCTAACACCTTCTCTCTCAGTTGTTTTCATATCTTTCTTAGCGTGATGTCAGATTCTCTAACACCTTCTCTCTCAGTTGTTTTCATATCGTTCTTAGCGTGATGTCAGATTCTCTAACACCTTCTCTCTCTGTTGTTTTCATATCTTTCTTAGCGTGATGTCAGATTCTCTAACACCTTCTCTCTCAGTTGTTTTCATATCTGTCTTAGCGTGATGTCAGATTCTCTAACACCTTCTCTCTCAGTTGTTTTCATATCTTTCTTAGCGTGATGTCAGATTCTCTAACACCTTCTCTCTCAGTTGTTTTCATATCTTTCTTAGCGTGATGTCAGATTCTCTAACACCTTCTCTCTCAGTTGTTTTCATATCTTTCTTAGCGTGGTGTCAGATTCTCTAACACTTTCTCTCTCAGTTGTTTTCATATCTTCTTAGCGTGATGTCAGATTCTCCAACACCTTCTCTCTCAGTTGTTTTCATATCTTTCTTAGCTTGTTATCGGATTCTTAATTATTTTCTCTCTCTGTCTTCCTCTACTTCTCTTTAAATTTATTTTTATTTTAGTTTTTAATAATTCGGTTATCTGGTTCTATGGCAAAAGACATTTTACTGTTTTCAGTTTGCAGCCTCGGTTAAATTCCTTTCATTTGACAAATGTCTATATTCCCCCAAGAAACTACGTCTCCGTATCTCTAGTTATCATTGCTCTGGTTTGTGTCATGTTCATTTCACCTCTACAGTGCCAGATAGGAACAATATAACTTTTCCACAGTAAAGCTGTAGTTGACAACAACTTTCTGTATGCTGACAACTCTCATAAATTGTTAGCTAACATGTAGACAAGGAGAAAATAACGATAACAGCATGGAAATAAAACAGTTTACCTGTACTCTACAGATAAAACGCTTACTTGTAGTTCCCACATCAAATGTTTACATGCACTCTAGAGATAAAACGCCCACCTGTAGTCTAAGGCCCTCAGAGTTTGTCAACAATTTTTTGGATAACTCCTCAAGATGTGTATCACTGGCAAGAGAATCGAGTCTTGGAGCTCCAGGACAGTTCGTGTACAAGACGGTAGATGGCGCCACAAACATGGTCGCCTGTCAGCTCTCTGGTCACGTGACATGTCCAGTATAGAAAATATAAAGACAATAGTTACTTGACATGTACAGCTTAAAATATAACTTGATATCTACAGCATAAAATATATCTTGACATGTACAACATAAAACATAACTTTCAATTTTTCTTCGTTGTTCGTCAACAGTGGTCTTCAGTCCCAGCAACTGAAGCAAAAATTCCACACAGAAAGATGTCAGCAAGCAGTAACAGATGCTAGCAAGTAGTAACAGATGCTAGCAAGTAGTAACAGATGCTAGCAAGTATTAACAGATGCTAGCAAGTAGTAACAGATGCTAGCAAGTAGTAACAGATGCTAGCAAGTAGTAACAGATGCTAGCAAGTAGTAACAGATGCTAGCAAGTAGTAACAGATGCTAGCAAGTATTAACAGATGCTAGCAAGTAGTAACAGACGCTAGCAAGTATTAACAGATGCTAGCAAGTAGTAACAGATGCTAGCAAGTATTAACAGATGCTAGCAAGTAGTAACAGATGCTAGCAAGTAGTAACAGATGGCAGAAAGCATGACAGCAGTAACAGATGAGAGTAAGAAGTAACAGATGATAGCAAGTAGTAACAGATGAAAGCACACAGTAACAGATCATAGCACGCAGTAACAGATCATAGAAAGTAGTAATAGATCATAGAAAGTAGTAACAGATCATAGAAAGTAGTAACAGATCATAGAAAGTAGTAACCGAATAGAGCAAGTAGTAACAGATCGTAGCAAATGGTAACAGATCGTAGAAAGTAGTAACAGATGATAGCAAGCAATAACAGATGAGAGCAAGCAGGAACAGATGAGAGAAGCAGTAACAGATGAGATCAAGCAGTAAAAGATGACAGCAAGTAGTAACATGATAACAAGTAGTAACAGATGAGAGAATGTAGTAACAGATGTGAGGAAGCAGTAACAGATGAGATCAAGCAGTAACAGATAATAGCAAGCAGTAACAGATGAGAGCAAGTGGTAACATGATAACAAGTAGTAACAGAAGATAGCAAGCAGTAGCAGATGATAGCAAGCGGTAACAGATCATAGCAAGTAGTAACATAAGATAGCAATTAGTAACACATCATACCAAGTAGTAACAGAACATAGCACGTAGTAACAGAACATAGAAAGTAGTAACAGATGACAGAAAGTATTAAAAGATGACAGCAAGCAGTAGCAGATGAGAGTAACTAGCAACAGCTGATAGCATGTAGTAACAGGTGAGAGCAAGTAGTAACAGATCGTAGCAAGTAGTAATAAATCATAGAAAGTTGTAACAGCTGAGAACTAGTACTAACAGATGATAGCAAGCAGTAACAGATGACACAAAACAGTAACAGATGATAGCAAGCAGTAATAGATCATAGCAAGCAATAACAGATCATAGAAAGTAGTATCAAATCATAGCAAGTAGTAACAGATCATAGCAACCACTAAAGGATGATAGCAAGTAGTAATAGATGATAGGACCTAGTAAGAGATGATAGTAAGTAGTAACAGATGATAGTAAGTAGTAACAGATGACAGCTAGTAGCAACAGATGATAGCAAGCAGTAACATATGAAGGGAAGCAGTAACAGATGAACGCAACCAGTAACAGTTGAGAGCAAGCAGTAACAGATGAAAGCAACCAGCAACAGTTGAAAGCAACCAGTAACAGTTGAGAGCAAGCAGTAACAAATGAAAGCAACCAGTAACAGTTGAGAGCAAGCAGTAACAGTTGAAAGCAACCAGTAACAGTTGGGAGCAAGCAGTAAAAGTTAAGAGCAACCAGTAACAGTTGAAAGCAACCAGTAACAGTTGAGAGCAACCAGTAACAGTTGAAAGCAACCAGTAACAGTTGAAAGCAACCAGTAACAGTTGAGAGCAATCAGTAACAGTTGAGAGCAAGCAGTAACAGCTGAGAGCAAGCAGTAACAGCTGAGAGCAAGCAGTAACAATTGAGAGCAACCAGTAACAGTTTAGAGCAAGCAGTAACAGATATGAGCTAGCAGTAACAGATGAGAGCAAGCAGTAACAAATGAGAGCTAGCAGTAACAGAGAAGAGCAACCAGTAACAGATACGAACAAGCAGTAACAGATAAGAGCAACCAGTAACAAATGGGAACAAACAGTAACAGATGATAGAAAGTAGTAACAGATAATACCACGCATTAACAGATGAAAGCAAGCAGTAACAGATGAAAGCAAGCAGTAATAGGATGAGAACAAGCAATTAATAGATGATAGCAAGCTGTAACAGATGATAGAAAGCAGTAACATATGAGAGGAAGCAGTAAAAGACGACAGCAAGAGTTAACTGATTTTAGAAAGCAGTAACAGATGATAAAAATCAGTAGCAGATGATAGAAAGCAGTAACAGATGAGAGCAGGCAGTAACAGATGAGAACTAGCATTAGCAGACGAGAGAAAGAATTAACAAATGAGAGAAAGCATTAACAGATGAGAGCAAGACGTAGCAGATGAGGGAAAGAAGTGACAGATGTGAGAAAGCGTTACCAGATGAGAGGAAGCAGAAACAGATGATAGCAAGCAGTAACAGACAGGAGGAAACAATAACAGATGAGAGCAAGAAGTAACAGATGACAGCAAGCAGTAACAGACAGGAGGAAACAATAACAGATGAGAGCAAGATGTAACAGATGATAGCAAGCAGTAACAGACAGGAGGAAACAATAACAGATGAGAGCAAGCAGTAACAGATGATAGCAAGCAGTAACAGACAGGAGGAAACAATAACAGATGAGAGCAAGCAGTAACAGATGATAGCAAGCAGTAACAGACAGGAGGAAACAATAACAGATGAGAGCAAGCAGTAACAAATGATAGTAAGCGGTAACAGTTCATAGCAAGTAGTAACAGATGATGGCACGCAGTAAAAGATGAGGTTCTAATGACTTTTATAATCGGAGGTGGGGTGGGGGATACGCTCTCCACTCCATTTAAATGTCTCCAAGGCGTGTGTCTCAAATAGCCTCTGACAGTCAAGTCCAGTTCCTGGCCTTTTCGTGGCAGAACTGTTCAAACTGACAGGAGAAGGGGCTAAGGCAAATATCTGGCGCCTGAAAACCAGACAATTTCGGGTAGATGAGAGTCATGTTTGGTAGCTCGTCTACCGCTGCTTGCGAGATTCTTCAGCTGCCGTGCGTGGGATGAAACTCCTCCCGGCCAATGAAGAAAAATGCAATTAGGGTTGCTGTGCAACGTTGTCGTGGAACAGGTGAAGGATTAAGTGAAGTGACCAGTAGTCTTGAGGTCAGGACTACTCAAATCACGGCACCTCTGCTCTAGAGGCTGGCCACGTCCTATACACACTCATACTGGGGCAGATTGCCTAAACCGGCTTAACCCAGGGGTTAAACTAAGACACTGTTGGCGAGATTCTTCGGCTGCCGCGCGTGTAACGAAACTCCTCCCGGCCAATGAAGAAAATGTGAAAATGCGACTAGGGTTGCTGGGCGGCGCCGATATGAAACAGTGATGGAAAGGATAAAGTGAAGTTTATGTCCAGTAGTCTCGGGGCGATAGTTACTCACACCACGGCACCTTTGCTCTAGAGGCCGGCCTCGTCCGATATACACCCATGCTGGTGAAATATGCCTAAACCGGCTTAACCCAGGAGTGAAACTTACTAGTGGTGAGGATTCGTCCTCCTGGACAAAAGCTCCATCCTGGTCACAACTAGGAAGGGTAGCGGCCACGACCACAAAATGCTGAAGTCGGAGACACTGGACCAGGGCAGTCTAGATAGCCAACCACCTCTCACCCGCCTGAAATGTATGCGTATCCTAGTCACGCTTAGGTTTTCCGGTGAGAAAGTCCAACGCAGGACTGGATGAGCAACCACCTCTCGCCCAGCGGGGATATACCGATATCCAAAACACGCCGAGGTTTTCCTGTGAGAAAGTCCAACTCTAGATTAAACTGGTGCAATGAAAACCACGGTGTCACGCAATCCCGCTTATGGGACCCACCGAGAATACAGGCTCAACCCCTGCGATACTCTGATCTTCTTGTGGTCCTCTCGGGGATCTCGTGTGGTCCTTTCCAAAGGGGGACCATGGGACCTATGGAGGACACAGAAGTAAATTCAGGAGGATCACGGGGCGGTCTTGGTTGCAGAAGCGAACGAAGAAGAAAAAGAAGTAAAAGATGAGAACAAACAGTAACAGATCATAGCAGGCAGTAGCACATGATAGCAAGGAGTAACACATTATACCAAGAAATAACAGACGATACAAAGCTGTAACAGACGATTGAAAGCATTAACAGATGAGAGCAAGCAATAACAGATCATAGCAAGAAGTAACAGATGAGAGCAAACAGTAACAGTGATGGAAAGCAGTAATAGATGATAGGAAGTAGTACCAGATGATATAAAGTAGTAACAGATGATAGCAAGTAGTAACAGATCATAGCAAGTAATAGCAGATTACAGCAAGCAATATGAGATGGTAGCAAGCAGTAGCAGATGAGGGCAAACAGTAACAAATGAGATCAAGCAGTAACAGGTGATAGCAAATAGTAGCAGGTGATAGGAAATATTAACAGATGAAAGCAAGCAGTAACAGATGAGAACAAGAATTAACAGGTGAGAGCAAGTAGAAACAGATGAGAGGAAGCAGTAACAGATCATAGCAGGCAGTAACAGATCATAGAAAACAGTAACAGATTATAGCAAACAGTAACAGCTCATAGGAAGCAGTAACAAATCATAGCAGGCAGTAACAGATCATAGCAAGCAGTAAAAGATCATAGCAAACAGTAACAGATAACAGAAAACACGACACCAGAGCCAGACAGCACCACAAGGTAGATTATCATGGCTTCATATCATGTTAGCCTTGGAAAGGTCACTCTTATATGATTCCCGAGACCAGAAGTTTACCTTCTGATCTGCTGAGTTAAATTAATTTCTCATGGACACAACACCGACAAAAAACACCAGGAACAACAAATTACAATTCATCCTCTAATAACAACAAAAAATACAATCCATCTTCTAATAACCATAAAAATACAATCCATCCCCTAATAACTATAAAAATATAACCCATCCTCTAATAACTACATCATAAAAATATTTTAAGGATCGTTAACTTAAGAATAAAATAAAAAACAGAAACTGTAGAAGAACCATGTGACCTGCTGACAGAAGAGACCCCAAAATACTGCTTGTTACACTCAGACCAAAACAAAGACTTGAACTTTTACTGGAAGAAAACAAAGACTTGAATTTTTACATTAAGACCAATATTAGAAGGAACTCTGGAAGAAAACAAAGACTTGAACTTCATCCTTTACATGAAAGTTTTGTTAGATAAGAAATGTTGAAAGACTGGACCTGAAGTTAGGTAAGAAATGATGAAAGCCTGGACCTGAAGTTAGGTAAGAAATGATGAAAGACTGGATCTGAAGTTAGGTAAGAAATGTTGAAAGACTGGACCTGAAGTTAGGCAAGAAATGATGAAAGACTGGACCTGAAGTTAGGTAAGAAATGTTGAAAGACTGGACCTGAAGTTAGGTAAGAAATGATGAAAGACTGGACCTGAAGTTAGGTAAGAAATGTTGAAAGACTGGACCTGAAGTTAGGTAAGAAATGTTGAAAGACTGGAGCTGAAGTTAGGTAAGAAATGTTGAAAGACTGGACCTGAAGTTAGGTAAGAAATGTTGAAAAACTGGACCTGAAGTTAGGTAAGAAATGATGAAAGACTGGAGCTGAAGTTAGGTAAGAAATGTTGAAAAACTGGACCTGAAGTTAGGTAAGAAATGATGAAAGACTGGACCTGAAGTTAGGTAAGAAATGATGAAAGACTGGACCTGAAGTTAGGTAAGAAATGATGAAAGACTGGACCTGAAGTTAGGTAAGAAATGTTGAAAAACTGGACCTGAAGTTAGGTAAGAAATGTTGAAAGACTGGACCTGAAGATACAAATGCCTGAAAAAACTTTACGTCCTGGACAAAGAAATGAGAATTGTTCAGAATATGTAGAGAAACAAAGTAGCAGAGGAAAGGGAGTAAACAACGACATTGTGTGTGTGTGTGTGTGTGTGTGTGTGTGTGTGTGTGTGTGTGGGTTAGTAGGTGGATTTGTGTGTGTGTGGGAGCGGCGAGTATAAAGAGACAGAACCAGGCCTAAGACACAGGTAAGCCCTGATCTGTTTTGGCTCTGCTGTGAAAACATCCAGGCATTACAAATCTGAAAGAAAGAACTAAAGAAAATTATAACATCAAAAAGCTTAGATATTTCTGTTAGCGGACCAGTCACAATAAGTAAAGTAAAAGAGGCGATAAAGAAGCTAAAATCAGACAGGGCACCAGGTGAAGATGAAGTGACTGCTGAGATGTTGAAAGCAGAAGAAACAGAAACACCAAAACAACTTTGCCGGATATTACAACAAATTTAGGATCTAGAAAAAGCCCTAGAGGAGTGAAAAACTGGTCTTATAGTAAAACTACCAAAGAAGGGTGACCTCAGAGATTGCGGGAACTGGAGAGGCATTACCCTACTGCCACTCACCAGTAAAGTATTTTGCAGAATAATCATCAACACAATTTTGTACCAGCACTTGAGGGAAAACTTCGGAAAGAGCAGGCAGGATTTAGGAAAGGAAGATTGCATAGGTCACATATTTGTACTTAGAAATATATTAGAACAGGCAAATGAGTGACATAGCACAACATATGCACTATTTATAGATTCTGAAAAAGCCTCTGACACTGTCAACAGAGATGCACTGTGGAACATTTTAAGATGGCATTGCCTTCCCCATAAGATAGTAAATTCATCAAAGTCCTATATGAGGGTTTTCAATGCAAAGTGATCTTTGGAGAACATACCTCCAGCAGCTTTAGGGTACAAACAGGAGTGGAGCAGAGATGTGTACTATCACCAACATTATTTATCTTGGCAGTAGACTGGTTAATGAAGGAGGCAACATCAGACAAACGCAGAGAATTACAATGGACCCTTGACACAGTGCTGCAGGACCTTGACTTTGCGGACGACATTTGTCTGTTATCAAGCAGTCACAAAGATATGCAAGATAAAATAAACAAGCTAACTCAGAATGCAAACAACATAGGACTAAAGATCAACGTAGGAAAGACAAAGTTAATGAAGCAAAATGTGAACAACAGAAATGTACTCAGAGTAGATAACAAGTTAGTGGAGGAGGTCAACGAATTTGTATACCTTGGCAGCAGAGTAGTAGAAAATGGAGACAGCACAGAGGACATCAACAGCAGACTTACTAGAGCAAACCAGGCTTTTGCAATGCTGCAGACTATATGGAAATCAAAAAACTAAGCATAAATATGAAAATCAGGATATTTAAGAGTAATGTTCTAAGACTGGACCTGAAGTTAGGTAAGAAATGTTGAAAAACTGGACCTGAAGTTAGGTAAGAAATGTTGAAAGACTGGACCTGAAGATACAAATGCCTGAAAAAACTTTACGTCCTGGACAAAGAAATGAGAATTGTTCAGAATATGTAGAGAAACAAAGTAGCAGAGGAAAGGGAGTAAACAACGACATTGTGTGTGTGTGTGTGTGTGTGTGTGTGTGTGTGTGTGTGTGTGTGGGTTAGTAGGTGGGTTTGTGTGTGTGTGGGAGCGGCGAGTATAAAGAGACAGAACCAGGCCTAAGACACAGGTAAGCCCTGATCTGTTTTGGCTCTGCTGTGAAAACATCCAGGCATTACAAATCTGAAAGAAAGAACTAAAGAAAATTATAACATCAAAAAGCTGAGATATTTCTGTTAGCGGACCAGTCACAATAAGTAAAGTAAAGGAGGCGATAAAGAAGCTAAAATCAGACAGGGCACCAGGTGAAGATGAAGTGACTGCTGAGATGTTGAAAGCAGAAGAAACAGAAACACCAAAACAACTTTGCCGGATATTACAACAAATTTAGGATCTAGAAAAAGCCCTAGAGGAGTGAAAAACTGGTCTTATAGTAAAACTACCAAAGAAGGGTGACCTCAGAGATTGCGGGAACTGGAGAGGCATTACCCTACTGCCACTCACCAGTAAAGTATTTTGCAGAATAATCATCAACACAATTTTGTACCAGCACTTGAGGGAAAACTTCGGAAAGAGCAGGCAGGATTTAGGAAAGGAAGATTGCATAGGTCACATATTTGTACTTAGAAATATATTAGAACAGGCAAATGAGTGACATAGCACAACATATGCACTATTTATAGATTCTGAAAAAGCCTCTGACACTGTCAACAGAGATGCACTGTGGAACATTTTAAGATGGCATTGCCTTCCCCATAAGATAGTAAATTCATCAAAGTCCTATATGAGGGTTTTCAATGCAAAGTGATCTTTGGAGAACATACCTCCAGCAGCTTTAGGGTACAAACAGGAGTGGAGCAGAGATGTGTACTATCACCAACATTATTTATCTTGGCAGTAGACTGGTTAATGAAGGAGGCAACATCAGACAAACGCAGAGAATTACAATGGACCCTTGACACAGTGCTGCAGGACCTTGACTTTGCGGACGACATTTGTCTGTTATCAAGCAGTCACAAAGATATGCAAGATAAAATAAACAAGCTAACTCAGAATGCAAACAACATAGGACTAAAGATCAACGTAGGAAAGACAAAGTTAATGAAGCAAAATGTGAACAACAGAAATGTACTCAGAGTAGATAACAAGTTAGTGGAGGAGGTCAACGAATTTGTATACCTTGGCAGCAGAGTAGTAGAAAATGGAGACAGCACAGAGGACATCAACAGCAGACTTACTAGAGCAAACCAGGCTTTTGCAATGCTGCAGACTATATGGAAATCAAAAAACTAAGCATAAATATGAAAATCAGGATATTTAAGAGTAATGTTCTAAGTGTACTAATCTATGGAAGTGAATGCTGGAAAATCACCAAAACCATAGAAAACAAGTTGAATTCTTTTCAGACTAAATGTTTACGAAGAATTAGAAAAATATTTTGGCCAAACACCATGAGAAATAACATCTTGTTGGCAGAAATGCAGATGAAGCCACTGACAGCAATTATTGAGGGAAAACGCTGGCAATGGTTGAGACATGTGTTCCGAATGACTGTCAATTCACTATCAAAAATAGCACTAAGATGGACACCACAGGGGAACAGAAGTAAGGGTAGACAAAAAAAGACATGGAGAAGAACTGCAGAGAGGATGATAAGCAATAAAGGGCTCACCTGGGCAAGAGCGAAAAATAGGCAAAGGACAGGCATTTGTAGAAAACCCTTGCGGAAGCCCCATGTGCCTTGGGCACTTAAGGTTCAGAGAGAGAAAGAGATTTCTGTTAGCAGAAAATCCTAACACCAATAAAGCTGAGATATTTCTGTTAGCAGAAAATCCTAACATCAATAATGCTGATATATTTCTATTACCAAAAAGTCATAACATCAGAAAAGCTGAGATATTTCCATTACCAGAAAGTCATAACATCAATAAGGCTGAGAATTTCTGTTAGCAGAAAGTCATAACACCAATAAAGCTGAGTTATTTCTGTTAGCAGAAAATCATAACGTCAATAAATCTGAGATATTTCTGTTAGAAGAAAGTCATAACATCAATAAATCTGAGATATGTCTGTTAGAAGAAAGTTATAACATCAATAAATCTGAGATATTTCTGTTAGAAGAAAGTCATAACATCAATAAATCTGAGATATTTCTGTTAGAAGAAAGTCATAACGTCAATAAATCTGAGATATTTCTGTTAGAAGAAAGTCATAACATCAATAAATCTGAGATATTTCTGTTAGCAGAAAGTCATAACATTAATAAATCTGAGATATTTCTGTTAGAAGAAAGTCATAACATCAATAAATCTGAGATAGTTCTGTTAGAAGAAAGTTATAACATCAATAAATCTGAGATATTTCTGTTAGAAGAAAGTCATAACATCAATAAATCTGAGATATTTCTGTTAGAAGAAAGTCATAACATCAATAAATCTGAGATAGTTCTGTTAGCAGAAAGTCATAACATAATAAATCTGAGATATTTCTGTTGGAAGAAAGTCATAACATCAATAAATCTGAGATATTTCTGTTAACAGAAAGTCATAACATCAATAAACCTGAGAAATTTCTGTTAGCAGAAAGTCGTAACATCAATAAAGCTGCGGAAACTAGTTAACGAATGAACAGACTTTATTTTCAAAGGGTTAAGAACTGGGCACGCAGGCCCGTCTGACATTCTGCCCTTCATCACACAGTCTTCACTTAGTCACAGTCATTCAGCAAGTGTGAATTAGCATAATAATCATGAAGACACAATTAAATGATTACATAAATAAATAATAATTCTGTCTTATGCCCATACAGTCTGCACTCTGATTTAAGCAACAACATGAAATAAACTTGCATTCTTACAATCAGTCAAAACTAACAAATTTATAGAAAAGCAGTAAAAAAATTACAACAATCAAGCCATACTTTAAACTACTTTAGACTACGCTTAGTGAGCAAGCAACATGCAGAGAGTAGCAACATGCAGAGAGTAGCAACATGCAGAGAGTAGCAACATGCAGAGAACAGCAACATGCAGAGAGTAGCAACATGCAGAGAGTAGCAACATGCAGAGAACAGCAACATGCAGAGAGTAGCAACATGCAGAGAGTAGCAACATGCAGAGAACAGCAAGATGTAGAGAGTAGCAACATGCAGAGAACAGCAACATGCAGAGAGTAGCAACATGCAGAGAGTAGCAACATGCAGAGAGTAGCAACATGCAGAGAACAGCAACATGCAGAGAGTAGCAACATGCAGAAAACAGCAACATGCAGAGAACAGCAACATGCAGATAGTAGCAAAATGCAGAGAGTAGCAACATGCAGAGATTAGCAACATGCAGAGAACAGCAACATGCAGAGAGTAGCAACATGCAGAGAGTAGCAACATGCAGAGAACAGCAACATGCAGAGATTAGCAACATGCAGAGAACAGCAACAGTGAATGAGTTTAAATGAGCAACAAGAGAGCAACACTACCAGTGTGCAACATCGCTGCACTGGGAGAGACACAGATATAAGAAGGTACTTGTGGAATACGCCATCTAGTGGCTGCAAAACTGAAGCACTGCCACGTGACTTAGTGACGTGTCTAACCAGAGGCAGACAAGTGAAGACGTTCAGCAACAAGTTGTACAGCAACTAAATCAGGTCAAAGCCACAACAAATAGTCAGCAACAGTTCTTCGGAGAAGCCAAACTTAGACACAAGTGAGAGGACATGGCAGTCAGTTATTCGGAGAGAAAATAATCTTAATGCGTTCACTTTGTGGTACAGGAAAAAGTGGGAGAGAAAGTAATCTTAATGTGTTCACTTTGTGGTAGGGGAAAGAGTGGGAGAGAAAGTGATCTTAATGTGTTCACTTTGTGGTACAGGAAAGAGTGGGAGAGAAAGTGATCTTAATGCGTTCACTTTGTGGTAGGGGAAAGAGTGGGAGAGAAAGTGATCTTAATGTGTTCACTTTGTGGTACAGGAAAAAGTGGGAGAGAAAGTGATCTTAATGTGTTCACTTTGTGGTACAGGAAAAAGTGGGAGAGAAAGTGATCTTAATGTGTTCACTTTGTGGTAGGGGAAAGAGTGGGAGAGAAAGTGATCTTAATGTGTTCACTTTGTGGTACAGGAAAGAGTGGGAGAGAAAGTGATCTTAATGTGTTCACTTTGTGGTAGGGGAAAGAGTGGGAGAGAAAGTGATCTTAATGTGTTCACTTTGTGGTACAGGAAAGAGTGGGAGAGAAAGTGATCTTAATGTGTTCACTTTGTGGTACAGGAAAGAGTGGGAGAGAAAGTGATCTTAATGTGTTCACTTTGTGGTACAGGAAAGAGTGGGAGAGAAAGTGATCTTAATGTGTTCACTTTGTGGTACAGGAAAGAGTGGGAGAGAAAGTGATCTTAATGTGTTCACTTTGTGGTAGGGGAAAGAACTGTTAAATGAGATAATATGCAGCAGCAAGGACAGCACCACATGGAGGAGCACGATGGCCGCGGCAGGTAAAGAGTGTTGCTTCATTTCTAAACATCTGCCTCACACTGTCTCTGTAATAGTGAGAAAGGTATATGGGCCATACGGGACTCGAGCTTGCGTCAATCAAAACCTCCGCTCTTGGCTTCTCTCACTCTCAGATACGGGACAGTTTTCATCCTCTCATCTCACGCACGCTTGTAAATGTTCACTGCCGACCTCCATGTTGTATATTTGCACATCCAGGAAACTCGTCAAGCATCGAAGCTGGATTCAAACACCCCTCCCAAACCACGCACACACACAGAAAATCTTCTTTTCAGAGTGTTTACTATGTTTTTTTTTTTGTTGTCTTCGTCAAAAAAAGAGGAGAATGAAGTAAAACAGAGAGCCTTTGGGACTTGAAATGATTCTAAGCTCCACAAAGAAAATTCTTCGTTTTGTTTTGATGACGTCGGCGCTCTGGAGCTGATGATATAGATTTTGTCTAACTTCCCTTCCCTGGCTTCTGCAACTACTCCTACTATCTTTGTGTTCTATTCTCTGATCTAGTGCGTCTTTATTGTTGATAATATTTCATATTCTCTGATCCAGTGTCTCTTTGTTGTCGACAGTGTGTCCTACATTCTGACCCAGTGTTTCTTTTATGCCGATTTTCATCAGTCTACAAGCACTAAAGACGACTGGATGGTGGCTATTTTAGAAGCGTATCACTGACGACGGTGATGTGGCTATTTTAGAAGCGTATCACTGACGACGGTGATGTGGCTATTTTAGAAGTCTAGCACTGACGACGGTGATGTGGCTATTTTAGAAGCGTATCACTGACGACGGTGATGTGGCTATTTTAGAAGCGTATCACTGACGACGGTGATGTGGCTATTTTAGAAGCGTATCACTGACGACGGTGATGTGGCTATTTTAGAAGCGTATCACTGACGACGGTGATGTGGCTATTTTAGAAGCGTATCACTGACGACGGTGATGTGGCTATTTTAGAAGTCTAGCACTGACGACGGTGATGTGGCTATTTTAGAAGCGTATCACTGACGACGGTGATGTGGCTATTTTAGAAGCGTATCACTGACGACGGTGATGTGGCTATTTTAGAAGTTTACCACTGACGACGGTGATGTGGCTATTTTAGATGTCTACCACTGACGCAATCATTCATTTGCATGTCCCTTGCGGAACTTCGCCCCCCCCTAACAACTCTCCTGTAGGCCTCTCGGTTGTGAGCAAGATGGCCTGCTTTCTGATGCATCCATTTGCAGATTACCAACGATGTCTTGCAGAAATCTTCGTCTTGGTCTTCTTCTCTTTCTTTTTCCCATTATGTATCCTTCCAAGACGGTCTTCTCACGAGTTTAATGTGTCCAAAATATTTACGTTTTCTCTATTTAATCCTCTTTACTAGCCAGCCTTCTGCAATATTAAGCTCTTGTAGTATAGATATATTTGTTCTTTTTTATGTCCATGATGTTTGAAGAACTCTTCTGTAGCATTTACATTCAAAGGAATTTATGTGTTTCTCAGCTGTTTTCTTAAGTGTCCAGGTCTCAAAGGCATATGTTTCGATGGGAAAGATGCATCCCCTTAAAAATCTTATTTTTGTAGTTCTGTCTGTTCCTCTCCACAGATTCTTTAGTTGTTTTACTTTCTGAAGAGCGATAGATGTCCTCCTTGTAATATTCCTCCTTGTTGACTGAGATGAAAAACGAGAAATGTCTGGCATAAGCCATTTAAAAAAAAAAAAAATTTAATGAAAACTTAGAGAAAACTACAGCGAACTTTCTTATCTTATATCTTATATCCTTCCCGTGCCGTTAGACGTCACATAGGGCTCGCAAAGTAGTTCGCCAATTTTTCCTGTCTTCGGCGAGTCTTTCAACCTCATCAAAGGATTTTATGCCTGTTAACTTGGCCTCTCTTAATAATGTCCTCTTCAGAGTTTCACGCGGTCTGCCCCTTTTTCTTCGGCCTGTTGTGTTCCACTTGATAGCTTGTTTTGGGATTCTCTGATCATTTCTTCTCATCAAGTGACCAACATATGTCCATCTCCTTTTCCTGATCACCCGTGAGACTGGTTGTTGTTCAGTCATCTGTCTTATCTCTGCATTGTTCTTGAATTCATTCCACTTGATTCAAACACCCCTCCCAAACCACGCACACACACAGAAAATCTTCTTTTCAGAGTGTTTACTATGTTGTTTTTTTGTTGTTGTCTTCGTCAAAAAAAGAGGAGAATGAAGTAAAACAGAGAGCCTTTGGGACTTGAAATGATTCTCTGCTCCACAAAGAAAATTCTTCGTTTTGTTTTGATGACGTCCGCGCTCCGGAGCTGATGATATAGATTTTGTCTAACTTCCCTTCCCTGGCTTCTGCAACTACTCCTACTATCTTTGTGTTCTATTCTCTGATCTAGTGCGTCTTTATTGTTGATAATATTTCATATTCTCTGATCCAATGTCTCTTTGTTGTCGACAATGTGTCCTACATTCTGACCCAGTGTTTCTTTTATGCCGATTTTCATCAGTCTACAAGCACTAAAGACGACTGGATGGTGGTTATTTTAGAAGCGTATCACTGACGACTGGATGGTGGTTATTTTAGAAGCGTATCACTGACGACTGTGATGTGGTTATTTTAGAAGTCTAGCACTGACGACGGTGATGTGGCTATTTTAGAAGTCTAGCACTGACGACGGTGATGTGGCTATTTTAGAAGTTTACCACTGACGACGGTGATGTGGCTATTTTAGAAGTTTACCACTGACGACGGAGGTGTGGCTATTTTAGAAGTCTAGCACTGACGCAATCATTCATTTGCATGTCCCTTGCGGAACTTCGCCCCCCTAACAACTCTCCTGTAGGCCTCTCGGTTGTGAGCAAGATGGCCTGCTTTCTGATGCATCCATTTGCAGATCATCAACGATGTCTTGCAGCCATCTTCGTCTTGGTCTTCTTCTCTTTCTTTTTCCCATTATGTATCCTTCCAAGACGGTCTTCTCACGAGTTTAATGTGTCCAAAATATTTACGTTTTCTCTATTTAATCCTCTTTATTAGCCAGGCTTCTTCAATATTAAGCTCTTGTAGTATAGATATATTTGTTCTTTTTTATGTCCATGATGTTTGAAGAACTCTTCTGTAGCATTTACATTCAAAGGCATTTATGTGTTTCTCAGCTGTTTTGTTAAGTGTCCAGGTCTCAAAGGCATATGTTTCGATGGGAAAGATGCATACCCTTAAAAATCTTATTTTTGTAGTTCTGTCTGTTCCTCTCCACAGATTCTTTAGTTGTTTTACATTCTGAAGAGCGATATATGTCCTCCTTGTAATATTCCTCCTTGTTGACTGAGATGAAAAACGAGAAATGTCTGGCATAAGCCATTTTAAAAAAAAAAGAAATTTAATGAAAACTTAGAGAAAACTACAGCGAACTTTCTTATCTTATATCTTATATCTTATATCCTTCCCGTGCCGTTAGACGTCACATAGGGCTCGCAAAGTAGTTCGCCAATTTTTCCTGTCTTCGGCGAGTCTTTCAACCTCATCAAAGGATTTTATGCCTGTTAACTTGGCCTCTCTTAATAATGTCCTCTTCAGAGTTTCACGCGGTCTGCCCCTTTTTCTTCGGCCTGTTGTGTTCCACTTGATAGCTTGTTTTGGGATTCTCTGATAATTTCTTCTCATCAAGTGACCAACATATGTCCATCTCCTTTTCCTGATCACCCGTGAGACTGGTTGTTGTTCAGTCATCTGTCTTATCTCTGCATTGTTCTTGAATTCATTCCACTTGATGCCGAGTATTTTCCTTAGGCATTTGTTTTCAAAAGAGTCTAATTTCTTTTCTATTTCTTTAGTTGTTTTCCAGCTTTCGCATGCATAAATGAGGGTGGATATTACATTTGAATTGAATAGTCTTAACTTGGTTTTTTGTGCTTATAACTTTTGAATTCCATATGTTCTCAAGATTCTTGAAGATTGATGCCGCTTTTGCAATTCTGATCCTAACTTCCTTTCTAGTGTCACCATCCTGGTCTATGTAGCTGCCAAGGTATGCAAATTGATTGACTTCTTCAATATCTGTCCCTTCTATGTGTATTTTTCCATTTTGATTGATGGGAATTTTCATTATTTTTGTTTTGTCCTTGTTAATTTCAAGTCCTATTTTGCTAGCCAGTGAAGATAGGCTATCTGTTTTTTCTTGCATGGAATTCACATTATTACTGATAAGAGTTATGTCATCAGCAAAATCAAGATCTTCTAGTTGGGTCCCATGTACCCAGTCAATACCTGTGTTACCTGTGCAGCATTTTGTCATTATGAACTTTCACCGGACATAAAAAAAGAAGGATGGGCTAACAAAAACAAAAAAATCGTAAAAATAACAGAAGAATCAAGCAGAAACAGGCAGGTCACGTGACAGAACGCCATGAAGGAAAATATCAAATATTGAGATCTGTAGAGACGTTTGTCTTATATTTGATTAATAATAGGGGATTTTAATGCAAAGATTGGTACAGAAAGAACAGAAGATGAAGGATATGTTGTAGGGAAATTTAGCATAGGACACAGAAATGAAGCAGGTGACAATCTAATAGCGTTTTGCATGGAAAATGAGCTAATGATTCCTAACACGCTTTTTAAACAACATCCAAGAAGACTTTACACATGGACATCACCTGATGGGAAAACCAAGAATCAAACAGATTACATTTTAGTGCAAAGAAGGTGGAGATCAAGTATAACATCAGCAAAAACTTTACCATGTGCTGATTGTGACACTGACCATGAGTTATTAATAGCAGACATGAAGATAAAGATAAAAAAGACAGTTGCAGGATCAAGACCACTCCGCTTTGATCTTATAAAAATACCAGAACAATATAGTATAGAAGTGAAGAACCGTTTCGAAATCCTGATGGCTGTACAGGAGGAGATGACACCAGATGATTTGGCTACACAGGCCAGATATATCTTAATAACAACAGCTAAAGACATGGTTCCAGTAAAGAAAACACAAAATAATCGATGGATTACAGCAGGCACACTAGAACTGATAAAACAACGTAGAGAAATGAAGACTCGATGGAAAGTGACAAACAACAACAGAGAGAAATATAAATCTTTAACAAAAGAACTACGAAGAAACATAAGAAAAGACAAAAAACAATATATACAAGATTGTTGTGAAAGAATAGAAGGAAATAAGAAGTGTGGAAGAGATAGTGAAATGTTTAAAGAAATGAAGACATTGACGAGAAATGTCACACCTAAGCTAAATGTAATTTGTGACAAGATGGGGAATACCTTGACAGAGACAGAGGAAATTCTAGAAATATGGAAGGAATATTGCAGAGGAATGTATGAAACAACTGACTGTAAGAGCAGAAATCAACAATGTGAATTATTATTGGAGGAGAAAGAACCCGAACCGACAATTGAAGAAGTTTTATGGCAATAAAGAATCTGAACAATGGTAAATCACCAGGATGTGATGAGATAACAGCTGAATTTATTAAAGCAGGCGGAAATCAATGTGCAACAATCTATCATGCACTATGTAAAAAGATATGGCATTCAGGTATTTGGTCAAAAGAATGGAAAAGAACTATATTCATACCACTGCCAAAAAAAAGGGTAACCTGAACTTATGCACAAACTACAGAACTGTTGCCCTGATTAGTCATGCCAGTAAAATTCTGTTAAAAATCATAATGGCTAGACTTCGAAAGAAAATAGAAGAATATGGTCCAAGCTGGTTTCAAGCAAGGAAGAGGATCAAGAGATCATATATTCAATATACGATTAATAATAGAGAAATGCAGAGAGTTTAATGTGAATCTATATTTATTTTTTTATAGACTACTCAAAAGCATTTGATTGTGTACAACACCAGAAACTTTGGGAATTAATGGAAAAAATGGGATTTCTAACACATTTGATACAGTTAACATCACTGCTGTATCTAGACCAACAACCAGCAGTAAGTTTGACATAAAACAAGGGGTCTGTCAGAGGTGCATATTGTCACCTTACTTATTTAACTTGTATACTGAAAATATAATGAGGAATGTTAGAGAAGATGTAGACAAAGAATATTATGATGCCATAACAATTGGAGGTTATGAAATACCAGAGATTAGATATGCTAATGACACAGTATTACTGTCCACAACACAAAAAGGAATGGAAAAACAAATTATGTCAGTCCGTAAGAACAGTGAAGAGCAAAACCTCTATCTAATGCAAAGAAAACTAAATTGATGACAATTGACAAAACAAACAAGGCAGCTGAAACATGTATCAATGAGGAAAAACTGGAAGAAGTGGAGAGTTTTGAATATCTTGGATCACTACTAACGATTAATGAAGATACAATGAGGGAAATTAAAAGGAGGACATCTATCGCTCTTCAGAAAGTAAAACAACTAAATAATCTGTGGAGAGGAACAGATAGAACTACAAAAATTAAGATTTTTAAGGCCATGCATTTTTCCCATCGCAGCATACGCCTGTGAGACCTGGACAGTTAACAAAACAGCGGAGAAACACATAAATGCCTTTGAATGTAAATGCTACAGAAGAGTTCTCCAAATATCGTGGACACAGAAAAGAACAAATATATCTATACCACAAGAACTTAATATTGAAGAAGGCTGGCTAGTAAAGAGGATTAAATAGAGAAAACTTAAATATTGTGGACACATTAAACGTCATGATAATCTAGAGAGAACAGTCTTGGAAGGGTATATAATGGGAAAAAGAAAGAGAGGAAGACCAAGACGAAGATGGCTGCAAGACATCGTTGATGATCTGCAAATGGATGTATCAGCAGCAGGGCATCTTGCTCACAACCGATAGGCCTACAGGAGTGCTGTTAGGGAGGCAAAGGACATGCAAATGAACGAATAAATGAGAGACATTTGATAGCCCATACGTACAGAGCCAAGATAATGATGATGATGATGATGAACATATTTATAAAAGAAAAATACAAATATGTTTATTGTACAGAAAATAAGCACTGATGATTCTTGATTTCACAGAGTAAAATGATGAAAGATTTTCCTGCTAAATCCTAGAGTCTGAATTTGGCAAAAGAATATTTAAGGAAATATTTGATCTTTAAATATCCATAGAAAACATGATTAATATAACAGGTAGTGTACAACTGCATATAATACAAGTACATTACTTGTAAGAAGTACAAGTACAAATACATCTATAAGAATCTACACATGTTTCAAAGGAGTGATAACTGACAAATACTTTGTGAATTTCTGGTAGAGATCGCAATATTGTGGTAAAAGTGACATGTAATTATTCAGAATTCTCCCCGGGAAATCCTAAATCCGGGAAAACTGGCCCTACCAAAACAGTCTCAAATCCTAAATCCATGAAAAATGGGCCCACTTAAACAGCCTCAAATTCTAAATCCATGAAAAATGGGCCCACTAAAACAGTCTCAAATCATAAATCCGGTAAAACTTAACCCACCAAAACAGTCTCATGTCCTAAATCCTAGAAAACTAGGCCCACTGAAAGTCTCCTCCGATTAAAACTATTAGACAACATTTTGTACTCTGCCTTTAGTCATATGCAAATATAATGTTGGAGAAACAATCACACAAAACAGAGCAGAATTACTTTTAGAGTAGAGACCTCATCTCCTTTCAATGAAGTCTGAATAATTTACTGTAAAGTTTACAATAAAAATCTATCACTGTTAGAAGTCTGAATTTCATGATTTTTATATCGTTTTGAAAATCTTTTAAAACACAAAATAAGTTATGTACAATTCCATTTTAACAGAACAAAGGAATAGTTTTAATGTTAGATATGTGTGATATAGTTTAGACTAATTAAATATATGTTTGATATTTTATATCCTTCTCGTGCCGTTAAACGTCACATAGGGCTCACAAAGTAGTTCGCCAGTTTTTCCTGTCTTCGACGAGTCTTTCAACCTCATCAAGGGTTTTTATGCCTGTTAATTTGGCCTCTCTCAACAATGTCCTCTTCAGAGTTTCACGCGGTCTGCCTCTTTTTCTTTGGCTTGTTGTGTTCCACTTGATAGCTTGTTTTGGGATTCTCTGATCATCTCTTCTCATCACGTGACCAACATATGTCCATCTCCTTTTCCTGATCACCCATGAGACTGGTTGTTGTTCAGTCATCTGTCTTATCTCTGCATTGTTCTTGAATTCGTTCCACTTGATGCCGAGAATTTTCATTAGGCATTTGTTTTCAAAAGAGTCTAATTTCTTGTCTGTTTTGTTTTCCAGCTTTCACATGCATAAATGAGGGTGGATATTACATTTGAATTGAATAGTCTTAACTTGGTTTTTTGTGCTTATAACTTTTGAATTCCATATGTTCTCAAGATTCTTGAAGAATGATGCTGCTTTTGCAATTCTGATTATAACTTCCTTTCTAGTGTCACCATCCTGGTCTATGTAGATGCCAAAGTATGCAAATTGATTGACTTCTTCAATATCTGTCCCTTCTATGTGTATTTTTCCATTTTGATTAATTTGAATTTTTATTATTTTTTGTTTTGTCCTTGTTAATTTCAAGTCCTATTTTGCTAGCCAGTGAAGACAGGCTATCTTTTTTTTCTTACATGGAATTCACAATGTTACTGATAAGAGTTATGTCATCAGCAAAATCAAGATCTTCTAGTTGGGTCCCATGTACCCAGTCAATACCTATGTTACCTGTGCAGCATTTTTTCATTATGAAGTCTATTGTAATTCCAAAAAGTAAAGGAGAAAGTATACACCTGCTTCAATCTGGAACCATTCAGTCATCCCTTCTTCTGTCTTGACTGCACAAACATATCCATTGTGGAAGTCCTTAATGATGTTTGATATAGTTTAGCCAAAATCCGATTTTTAAGGACATGCATCTTTTCTGTCGCACCATATGCCTGTGAGACCCCGACACTTAACAAAGCAGCTGAGAAACACATCTCTCTCTGAACCTTAAGTGCCCAGGGCACATGGGGCTTCCGCAAGGGTTTTCCACAAATGCCTGTCCTTCGCCTTTTTTTCTGCTCTTGCCCAGGTGAGCCCTCTATTGCTCAACATCCTTTCTGTTGTTCTTCTCCATGTCTCTTTTGGTCTACCCTTACTTCTGCTCCCCTGTGGTGTCCATCTTAGTGCTATTTTTGGTAGTGAGTTGTCAGTCATTCGGAGCACATGTCCCAACCATCGCCAGCGTCTTTCCTCAATAATTGTTGTCAGTGGTTTCATCTGCATTTCTGCTAATAAGATGTTATTTCTTATGAGAAACACATACATACCTTTAAATGCTACAGAAGAGTCCTTCAAATATCATGGACACAAATAAAGACAAATATATCCATACTACAATAACTTAATATTGAGGAAGATTATCTAGTAAGGAAGATTAAACAGAGAAAACTTAAATATTTTGAGCACATCAAACTTCATGATGATTTAGAGAAGATCGTCTTGGAAGGATACATAATGGGAAAAAGAAAGACAGGAAGACCAAGTTGAAGATGGCTGCAAGACATCGTTGATAATATACGAATGATCGCATCAGCAGCAGGGCATCTTGCTCACAACCGAGAGGCCTACAAAAGAGCTGTTAAGGAAGCAAAGTTCTGCAAGGGACAGCAAATGACTGAATGAATAGCTTAGACTAGTTTATTATGTGTGATATAGCTTAGCCTAGTTTATTATGTGTGATATAGCTTAGACTAGTTTATTATGTGTGATATAGCTTAGACTAGTTTATTATGTGTGATATAGCTTAGACTAGTTTATTATGTGTGATATAGCTTAGCCTAGTTTATTATGTGTGATATAGCTTAGCCTAGTTTATTATGTGTGATATAGCTTAGCCTAGTTTATTATGTGTGATATAGCTTAGCCTAGTTTATTATGTGTGATACAGCTTAGACTAGTTAAATATGTGTGATAATGTTTATACTAGTTAAATAGCTTAACTATATAGTTTAAAATATTTAAAAATATGTGATATAACTTAGACTAGTTGACATATGTGATCGCTAATTAGTATATATATATATATATATAATATATATATATATATATATATATATATATATATATAAATGGACTAGTCAAATACCTTTGAAATAGCTTAGAATTAACGATAGATGTGATTTAGCTTCGACTAGTTAAAAATATGTGTGATATAGCGATATAGCTTAGACTTTAGACTAGACAAACATGTATGAAATAGCTTAGACTTTAGACTAGACAAACATGTATGAAATAGCTTAGACTTTAGACTAGACAAACATGTATGAAATAGCTTAGACTTTAGACTAGACAAACATGTATGAAATAGCTTAGACTTTAGACTAGACAAACATGTATGAAATAGCTTAGACTCTTCAGTTTACATGTACGGGCAAAATGGACGATTATTTCAAAGTCTTAAAAGCATACTATTTTTTCTTCCTGCAGTTTTTTAGATTCTGGCCGACGATTTAATATGTTAACATGATCAGCGAATGTTAATATGTTAACATGATCAGCTAATGTTAATATGGTAACATGATCATTGAATGTTAATATGCTAACGTGATCAGCAAATATTAATATGCTAACGTGATCACCAAATGTTAATATGCTAACATGATCAGCTAATATTAATATGTTAACATGATCAGAAAATGTTAATATGCTAACATGATCAGCGAATGTTAATGCTAACACGACCAGCAAATGCTAATATGTTAACATGACCCGCGAATGTATGCTAACATGATCAGCGAATGTTACACCAAATAAAGTTCTATGGTTCTACACAAGGGCTCCCTCAAGTACAAATAAAATCTGTTCAAAACATGAAAGAAGAAATACAGAAAAACAAAATGCATTTGTCATTAACATATGTACACAGTCAGCGCGTTGTATTTCCTTAATCATGAATTTCTATGGTAAGTATATTTCTTTGCAATAATTTAAACATGTCCTATAAATAAAGGGCATGGTCATTGGAGGCACAATATTCCCACACAAAGAGATACATAAAACAACATGGATATCTCCAGATGACAGAACTAGAAACCAGATAGACAATTTTTGTATTAGAAAGCAATACAGAACATCTCTCATGGATGTAAGGGCTTATAGGGGTGCAGATGTCAACAGTGATCACAACCTGTGCATAGGGAAAATAAAACTAAAATTGAAAAGTCAACACAAGAAATCAGTACACAGAAAGATAAACATCCACAGCCTACAAGAAGAAAATATTAACATTAATTTCAATCAGGAACTTGACAATCATTCCAAAACACCCAGTGAAGTTGAGGAGATAGGTATAGATGAGTTATGGAATTCTTACAGCACAGCCATAATCACAGCAGCAAAAGTAAGCGCTGGATTGGAAAAACCAAATAGAAAAGCATGGATATCAGATAAAACATGGAAGTATATACATGAAAGACGAGCAGTCAAATTAAACATGTTGAATGCAAAAGCAGATCATGAAAGAGATTCGGCAAAAGCAAAATACAAAGACATAGACAAGAAAGTAAAAAGTTCAGCTAGAAAGGATAAAAGAGAATACATAGACAATATGGCGAAAGAGGCAGAAAAAGCAGCAAAAACAGGAGACAGCAAAACTTTATATAACATACAAAAGAGGCTAACAGGTACTATTACATCTAAAGAAAGACCGATCCTTAGCAAAACTGGAACACTATTAACATCAAATAAAGACCAAAAGCAAAGATGGACTGAACACTTCCAAGAAATACTCAATCGACCACACCCAAAAGAATTGTTAAACCTTGAAACTGACTTACCAGCCCCACAACTAAATAGGAGAGGAGTAACCTTAATATCAGTTGTGTCAAAAGTATTTTGCAAGGTCATTTTGAATAGACTCAAAGATATAGTGGATACTGCAATGAGAGAAGAACAAGCAGGATTTCGAAAAGGGAGAAGCTGTCTCGACCAGATCTTTACTCTCAGAATAATACTTGAAGAACATATTGAAAAGCAGAAACCATTAATGCTGAATTTCATAGATTTTAAGAAGGCATTTGATAGCATACACAGAGATTCATTATGGAGAATTTTATGTCTATATGGAATACCATCTAAAATTGTCAACATCATTAAGGACTTATACAATGGATATGGTTGTGCAGTCAAGACAGAAGAAGGGATGAGTGAATGGTTCCAGATTGAAACAGGCGTGAAACAAGGATGTATACTGTCTCCTTTACTTTTTGGGATTACAATAGACTTCATAATGAAAAAATGCTGCACAGGTAACACAGGTATTGACTGGGTACATGGGACCCAACTAGAAGATCTTGATTTTACTGATGACATAACTCTTATCAGTAATAATGTGAATTCCATGCAAGAAAAAACAGATAGCCTATCTTCACTGGCTAGCAAAATAGGACTTGAAATTAACAAGGACAAAACAAAAATAATGAAAATTCCCATCAATCAAAATGGAAAAATACACATAGAAGGGACAGATATTGAAGAAGTCAATCAATTTGCATACCTTGGCAGCTACATAGACCAGGATGGTGACACTAGAAAGGAAGTTAGGATCAGAATTGCAAAAGCGGCATCAATCTTCAAGAATCTTGAGAACATATGGAATTCAAAAGTTATAAGCACAAAAACCAAGTTTATTCAATTCAAATGTAATATCCACCCTCATTTATGCATGCGAAAGCTGGAAAACAACTAAAGAAATAGAAAAGAAATTAGACTCTTTTGAAAACAAATGCCTAAGGAAAATACTCGGCATCAAGTGGAATGAATTCAAGAACAATGCAGAGATAAGACAGATGACTGAACAACAACCAGTCTCACGGGTGATCAGGAAAAGGATATGGACATATGTTGGTCACTTGATGAGAAGAAATGATCAGAGAATCCCAAAACAAGCTATCAAGTGGAACACAACAGGCCGAAGAAAAAGGGGCAGACCGCGTGAAACTCTGAAGAGGACATTATTAAGAGAGGCCAAGTTAACAGGCATAAAATCCTTTGTTGAGGTTGAAAGACTCGCCGAAGACAGGAAAAATTGGCGAACTACTTTGCGAGCCCTATGTGACGTCTAACGGCACGGGAAGGATATAAGATATAAGATATAAATAAAGGGGTAGTTTATGAAGAAAAGTCTTTATACGGCAACAGAAAATGTGTTTTCTTTCCGAATGTTGTGTGATTTAAAAATGCTGAAATCTAAACAAAGTGGATTAAACAGAGAATCGTTTATACACCTTAGAACACACATAAACATATGAGACAGAGAGTCGTTTATAGAACTTAGAATACACATAAATATATGAAACAGAGTGGTTTATACAGTTTAGAACACATATAAACATATGAAAAGGAGTCGTTTATACAGCTTAGAGAACACATAAACATATGAAAAGGAATCGTTTACACAACTTAGAACATACAAAAACATGTGAAAAAGAATCGTTTATACAGCTTTGAACATACAAAAACTTATGAAAATGAGTCGTTCATCCAACTAGGAACAAACAGAAACCTATGAAATATAGTTATTTAAATGGCTTAGAGCACACTATATTAATACGACTGACTCATACAGCTAGGACCACACATAAACATAAAAAAACGGAGAGTCATTTATTCAGCTTAGAACACAGAAAAACATGTGAACATGAGTCATTTATACAGCTCAGAACTACCATAAACATATGAAAAACAGTCGTTTATACAGCTTAGAGCGTACATAAATATATAAAAAGGAATGGTTTGAACAGCATAGAACACACATAAACACTGGAAACGGAGTCGTTTATACAGTTCATAACACACATAAACATGTGAACAGAACTCGTTAATACAGCATACAGCACACATAAACATGTGAACAGAACTCGTTAATACAGCATACAGCACACATAAACATGTCAACAGAACTCGTTAATACAGCACACATAAACATGTGAACAGAACTCGTTAATACAGCATACAGCAAACATAAACATGTGAACAGAACTCGTTAATACAGCATACAGCACACATAAACATGTGAACAGAACTCGTTAATACAGCATACAGCACACATAAACATGTGAACAGAACTCGTTAATACAGCACACATAAACATGTGAACAGAACTTGTTAATACAGCATACAGCACACATAAACATGTGAACAGAACTCGTTAATACAGCACACATAAACATGTGAACAGAACTCGTTAATACAGCATACAGCACACTAAACATGTGAACAGAACTTGTTAATACAGCATACAGCACACATAAACATGTGAACAGAACTCGTTAATACAGCATACAGCACACATAAACATGTGAACAGAACTTGTTAATACAGCATACAGCACACATAAACATGTGAACAGAACTTGTTAATACAGCATACAGCAAACATAAACATGTGAACAGAACTTGTTAATACAGCATACAGCACACATAAACATGTGAACAGAACTTGTTAATACAGCATACAGCACACATAAACATGTGAACAGAACTCGTTAATACAGCATACAGCACACATAAACACATGAAGAGGAGTCGTTTATACAGCTTAGAACACAGATAAACATTTGAAACAGAGTCGTTTATACAGCTTAGAACACAGATAAACATTTGAAACAAAGTCGTTTATACAGCTTAGAACATAGATAAACATTTGAAACAGAGTCGTTTATACAGGTTTTAATACATATAAACATATGAAACAGGGTTTCGTTTATGCAGTTTACAACACATATTGACATATTATATAACACATATAGACATATGATACAACACATATAGACAGATGATATAACACATATGAAACAAAGGAATCACGAAATAGAAGAATTAGACTAAGAAAACTGTCAGCTTCCTACGCCACCATTTTCACTGAATCAGAATGTATAAAATAGGAAAAAAGTAGGAGCAGCTTTATTACTTAACGATTACAAAGTTGTGACGTTTCGGCGTGAGCCTTAATCATACAAAAACATACAGGACGAAGAAATAGAGAGAGGAGATAAAGTATAGATTCACATGAATACTACAAAAAAAAAACATTTTTTAAAAAGAGTACTTAGCTGTAAATTACAAGGTGTGGCTTGTCTGGCAGTGTGTGTCAGGAATGGATCTAGTGGGACGTGGAGACTGTTTAAATAGAGACCTGTGACATGTGGTCGGTGGGTTGTAACTGGGGGTGGTGGATGGGGAACCGGGGAGGGGAGAGAGAGTGACGCAATACCGACCTAGCTAGGAGAAATTGAAACAGATGATTGGGGAAGAGGGGTTGCAGAGAAGAGGGGTTGCAGAGAAAATAGCGGGGTTGCAGAGTGATGCTGTGAGGAAGTTTGAAAAGTAAGAAGGGGTGGATTTAGTGGAGAGGTACTATAATGATTGAAGACGATGATGTTACATGTAACTAAACAGTGGGTTTAACCCATGTGGTTCCAGTGTCCCATAATTTTGAATGCAGCGGTTCTCAAGTGCCAGACGGCTTGTGTCATCTGCGTGACATTGTTTAATGGCTGTTACCAGAAAATCAGATTTGCCTCTGTGGTTGGGCCCATTGAAATGATTTGGGACTGGTTTCGAAGCATGCTGGGCGATGCCGTACAGATGTTACTGCATGCGGTCCCCTAATCTGAGGACAGTCTCATGTGAATCCCTCATGAAGAGTCCCGAAATGTGATATATGTCATTGTTTGCAAAAGATGCAGGATAACATATATCGGTGAGACTGCCCTCAGATTAGGGGACCGCATGCAAACACATCTGTACGACATCGCCCATCATGCTTCGAAACCAGTCCCAAATCATTTCAATGGCCCCAACCACAGAGGCAAATCTGATTTTCTGGTAACAGCCATTAAACAATGTCACGCAGATGACACAAGCCGTCTGGCACTTGAGAACCGCTGCATTCAAAATTATGGGACGCTGGAACCACATGGGTTAAACTCGCTGTTTAGTTACACCTAACATCATCTTCTTCAATCATTATAGTACCTCTCCACTAAATCCACCCCTTCTTACTTTTCAAACTTCCTCACAGCATCACTCTGCAACCCCGATATTTTCTCTGCAACCCCTCTTCCCCAATCACCTGTTTCAAATTCTCCTAGCTAGGCCAGTAGTGCGTCACTCTCTCTCCCCTCCCCGGTTCCCCATCCACCACCCCCAGTTACAACCCACCGACCACATGTCACAGGTCTCTATTTAAACAGTCTCCACGTCCCACTAGATCCATTCCTGACACACACCGCCAGACAAGCCACACATTGCAATTTACAGCTAAGTACCCCTTTTAAAAAAAAAATTTTTTTTTAACAGTATTCATGTAAATCTATACTTTATCTCCTCTCCCTATTTCTTCGTCCTGTATGTTTTTGTATGATTAAGGCTCACGCCGAAACGTCACAACTTTGTAATCGTTAAGTAATAAAGCTGCTCCTACTTTTTCCTATTTTATACATTCTGGTATCACAGCTTTACTGCAGTGCTTCGTGTATAGTTGTATACTTATACACTAATTATTGTTTCACTGAATCAGTGATGAATGAGATTATTAGACAAATCAAACACGTTTTCGTGGAACATGTTTTTTTTTATTCGAGATAATTCAGTCACTGCTCTCTGACTGTGTTCAGTACAGGGACACAAAAAGGTTTTGAACGATGTCACTCTTATGACAGAGTGAATGTCCTTGGTCTGGACAGGTCCTCAGTTAATGCGTGATGTTTGGCTCGCTGATTTGTCTGGTTTACAGCAAAGATCAGAGGCAAACAAGCGAGATTTGTAGGAGATTTTCTGAGAAGAGGAAAATTGAACACACTGTGGCAACTGGAAAAATTGAAGGAAGAAGAGACAGAGGAAGACAGAGAGAGAAGTTACTAGATGGCCTGTCAGTGTGGCTAGGAGGAAAGTCACCGGCGGATCTCATAATCAAGTCTAAAGACAGGGAATTGCGGAGAGAAATGATCGCCTACGCCACGGCGTGGCACTTGATTGATTGATTGATTGATTGATTGATTGGGTTGTCTTTGTTCAGCGGATCTCGGAGAGAAGTTCTTGAGATGTGGTCAAGAAAAGACGAGTTATCGTTTTTTATCTTATTTTGTAGCGTTGCTGCAATGTAGGAATAGTTGTCTACTTGTGCTTTTTAGGACACTGGTTGTCTATATTTAGGACACTGATTGTCTATATTTAGGACACTGATTGCCCATATTTAGGACACTGATTGTCCATATTTAGGACACTGACTGCCCATATTTAGGACATATATTGTCCATATTTAGGACACTGATTGTCCATATTTAGGACACTGATTGCCCATATTTAGGACACTGATTGTCCATATTTAGGACACTGATTGCCCATATTTAGGACACTGATTGTCCATATTTAGGACACTGACTGCCCATATTTAGGACACTGATTGTCCATATTTAGGACATATATTGCCCATATTTAGGACACTGATTGTCCATATTTAGGACACTGATTGCCCATATTTAGGACACTGATTGTCCATATTTAGGACACTGATGCCCATATTTAGGACATATATTGTCCATATTTAGGACACTGATTGTCCATATTTAGGACACTGATTGTCAGTGACGTTGCTGTGTATGGTTTTCTTTTAGTTTCGATGAATTCGTGATGAGAGGTTAATTTTTTTTTTTTTTGGGGGGGGGGGGGGGGGTGGGGGGAAACTGTATTTTCTGAAATGCTTTATACATTACTATATTGTTGATTTCTCGTGTCGTTCAGTGATATTCATCTTCCCTCATTCATTAAGATTCCATCCTCATTGTTCTCATTATTAAATTTGTTGAAGTATTTTGGTAACTGCCGACTTTGCCTATTGCGTACATCAACATTTTACTGTGGCTAGTACAGTGAAGGCACAAACTAACTAACTGTTGGTGATACAGCAACACAAGTAACAAATACTTGACAACAAAACGTTACTTTGTTGTGCTCTTGGTAACAGCATTCGCCAAGTTAAGTAAAACAACAACAAAAGGGAGGTAACACGAATAGACGAATGACTGAAAAGTCACAGGTTAACAATACAAGCTAGCAGACATCACTAGACAGATAATAAGAAGTTAACAATACAAGCTAGCAGACATCACTAGACAGATAATAAGAAGTTAACAATACAAGCTAGCAGACATCACTAGACAGATAATAAGAAGTTAACAATACAAGCTAGCAGACATCACTAGACAGATAATAAGAAGTTAACAATACAAGCTAGCAGACATCACTAGACAGATAATAAGAAGTTAACAATACAAGCTAGCAGACATCACTAGACAGATAATAAGAAGTTTACATTACATGCTAGAAGACATCACTAGACAGATAATCAGAGGTTAACAGTACATGCTAGCAGACATCACTAGACAGATAATAAGAAGTTAACAGTACATGCTAGAAGACATCACTAGACAGATAATAAGAAGTTAACAATACAAGCTAGCAGACATCACTAGACAGATAATAAGAAGTTAACAGTACATGCTAGAAGACATCACTAGACAGACAGTAGAAGATTAACTGTACGATGTAGCAGACGTCAGTAGATAGACAGTAGAAGATTACGATGTAGCAGACGTCAGTAGATGGACAGTAGAAGATTAACGGTACCATATAGCAGACGTCAGTAGATGGACAGTAGAAGATTAACGGTACGATGTAACAGACGTCAGTAGATGGACAGTAGAAGATTAACGGTACGATGTAGCAGACGTCATTAGATGGACAGTAGAAGATTAACGGTACGATGTAACAGACGTCAGTAAATGGACAGTAGAAGATTAACGGTACGATGTAGCAGACGTCAGTAGATGGACAGTAGAAGATTAACGGTACGATGTAACAGACATCAGTAGATGGACAGTAGAAGATTTACGGCACAGACTGACAGACATCTGACAGACATCTGACAGACATCATCGAGACATGAGCAGGACACCAAGGGTCCAGGTACACAGTCACGGGTAACAGACTGAACGTTCCGGAGATCTGCCACTGATGTGCACTGAAGAGATGAGAGGAATGATTACCAGGCAAAGTCTGAGATGAGAAGAATGATTACCAGGCAAAGTCTGAGATGAGAAGAATGATTACCAGGCACAGTCAGAGATGAGAAGAATGATTACCAGGCAAAGTCTGAGATGAGAAGAGTTATTAACAGACATGATCTGAGATGAGAAGAGTGACTAACAGGCAAGATCTGAGAAGAGAAAAGGGACTGACAGGCCAAGATCTGAGAAGAGAATAGTTATTAACAGACAAGATCTGAGAAGAGAATAGTTATTAACAGACAAGATCTGAAAAGAGAATAGTTATTAACAGACAAGATCTGAGAAGAGAATAGTTATTAACAGACAAGATCGGAGAAGAGAATAGTTATTAACAGACAAGATCTGAGATGACTAACAAGAAAGATCTGAGACGGGAAGAGTGACTAACAGGCAAGATCTGAGGACAATCTTGTGTGCTCAGTGCTACGAGCTAGCAGTGTTTACGTTTGCGTGCCTATCTCCCAGCAGAAATCATCATTATATATGTTGTGTCTATCTCACATCAGAAATCATCATTATATATGTTGTGTCTATCTCACAGTAGAAATCATCACTATATATGTTGTGTCTATCTCACAGTAGAAATCATCATTATATATGTTGTGTCTATCTCACAGTAGAAATCATCATTATATATGTTGTGTCTATCTCACAGTAGAAATCATCATTATATATATTGTGTCTATCTCACAGTAGAAATCATCATTATATATGTTGTGTCTATCTCACAGTAGAAATCATCATTATATATGTTGTTTCTATCTCACAGTAGAAATCATCATTATATATGTTGTGTCTATCTCCCAGCAGAAATCATCATTATATATGTTGTGTCTATCTCACAGTAGAAATCATCATTATATATGTTGTGTCTATCTCCCAGCAGAAATCATCATTATATATGTTGTGTCTATCTCCCAGCAGAAATCATCATTATATATTTTCATATTATCACTCCCACAACCTAATTTTCTCTTTAACATTTCTCTCCCACAGTACAGAATGGTCTGGTTGGCTGAGTGGTTAGACGCTCGGTTTACTAATCTGGTGGTCCCGGGTTCAGACCCAGCAGTGCGGGGTTTTTTCTGATACACACAAAACAGAACAAATATATCCATACTACAAGAACTTAATATTGAGGAAGGCTGGCTAGTAAAGAGGATTAAACAGAGAAAACGTAAATATTTTGGACACATTAAACGTCATGATAATCTAGAGAAGACCGTTTTGGAAGGGTACATAATGGGAAAAAGAAAAAGAGGAAGACCATGGCGAAGAGAGTTGCAAGACATCGTTGATAATCTGCAAATGGATGCAGGCCATATTGCTTACAACAGAGAGGCCTACGCAAGAGCTGTTAGGGAGGCAAAGTTCCGCAAGTGACAAGCATATGACTGACTGACTGACTGACCGACTGACTGACTGACTGACCGACTGACCGACTGACTGACTGACTGACCGACTGACTGAATGACTGACTGACTGACTGACTGACCGACTGACCGACTGACTGACTGACTGACCGACTGACTGACTGACACACCAAACAAGCCCCGGGGTTCACCCAGCCTCTAGAAACGGGCAGCAGAGAAACCTGGGAAGACTAAGCGGCCAAGGCGTGATACTGACCACATCAGACTTTCATGTGCCAGGGCGTGATACTGACCACATCAGACTTTCATGTGCCAGGCGTGATACTGACCACATCAGACTTTCATGTGCCAAGGCGTGATACTGACCACATCAGACTTTCATGTGCCAGGCGTGATACTGACCACATCAGACTTTCATGTGCCAGGCGTGATACTGACCACATCAGACTTTCATGTGCTGAAGCTCATGGAACATACGGGCCTAACAGAGTATTCCCCAATATGCCTCAGTGGCGAAACAGGTGTTTTATCTTTATCTTCTGCAATACACATTCTTTTATTATTAGTTATTATATCTACACATTCTCTGTCATTAGACATTATCACTCATTATATCACTATGTTTTTAGTTATTATATAATTATACTTTTATTCATTATATCTTTATACTATAATCATTATATCCTCTTACCATCACTCATTATCTAAGCATTGTATAACTCATCACACTATCAGTTATTATGAGGGTCATACCGAAAGTCGTGAGCAATTTTTTTTTAAAATCAAAATTTATAAATTGAGGAAACATAAATGTTCACCTTTTCTGCATCCTTTGCACCGTCATGTGTCACGTGACCACGGGGAACAGAAACAAAATGGGTGGGGGGGGGTGTGAAGTTTCGTTTCGTCAACGTGCTGTTATCGAGTTCCTCGTTAAACAGGAAATCCCAGCTGCTGAAATTCACCAAAGACTTCAGCTTGCTTATGGAGATGTGTGTATGGGTGCTAGCAGTGTTAGGAGGTGGGTGAAACATTTCAAAGATGGCAACACGAGCATCCAAGATATGCCTCGTAGCAGTCACCCTCGAACTGCCTCCACTGAACGCAACGTGGAAAGGGTTAACGACATTATTAAACAAGACAGACGTGTCACAGTATCTGAAATCGCTATAAATCATGGAATAGGACACAATGCAATACAGAAAATGATTGAAATCCTAGCCTATAGAAAAGTTTGTGCCTGCTGGATCCCACATTTGTTGACTGAAGATCACAAAGCTGTGAAAAAACCATCACTGAACTGAGGAAATTCAGAAAATAGGTTGGGAAACTCTTCCACACCCCGCCTATAGCCCCGATCTGGCACCCAGTGATTACCATCTTTTCGGTTTTGTGAAAGAACAAATGCGAGGCCATCACTACGACACAGGAGAGAACGTCCAGAAAGCAGTGCGTCTGTGCCTTCGGTCAGCTGGAACATCATTCTACCAGGAGGGTATTTTCAAACTTGCAGAGTGATGGAGAAAATGTGTGAATAGACATGGAGATTGTGTTGAAAAGTGAAGAAAAGGATGCAGTTTAATGTGATACATTTATATTTTCTCTGTCTGTAAATTCCGATTTAAAAAAATTTTTGCTCACGACTTCCGGTATGACCCCCAGGTATATCTTGACACAGTTAGTTATTATATCATCACACTATCAGTTATTATATCCTGACACAATTAGTTATTATATCATCACACTATCAGTTATTATATCCTCACATAATTAGTTATTATATCATCACACTATCAGTTATTATATCCTCACACAATTAGTTATTATATCATCACACTATCAGTTATTATATTCTGACACAATTAGTTATTATATCATCACACTACCAGTTATTACATCACCACACAATTAGTTATTATATCATCACATAATCAATTATTATATCCTTACACTATCAGTTATTATATCCTCACACTATTACTTATTATATCCTCATACAATTACTTATTATATCATCACACTATCAATAATTATATCCTCAAACAATCAGTTATTATGTCCTCACACTATCAGTTATCATATCATCACACAATTAGTTATTGTATCCTCACACTATCAGTTATTATATCCTCACACATTTTGTTATTACATCCTCACATTATCAGTTATTATATCCTCGCAAATTACTTATTATATCTTCACACTATCACTTATTATATCCTCGCAATTAGTTATTATATCATCACACTATCAATTATTATATCTTCACACAATTAGTTATTATATCCTCACACAATTAGCTATTATATCCTCACAAAACTAGTTATTATATCTTCACACAATTAGTTATTATATACTCTGACAGTCTATTATTATTATGTCATCACACTATCAATTATTATATCCTCGCACTATCAGTTATTATATCCTCACATTATTAATTATTATATTATCATATTATTAGTTGTTATATCCTCACATTATTAGTTATTATATCCTCATACGATTAGTTATTGTATCCTCGCATTATTAGTTACTATATCCTCACATTATTAGTTATTATATCTTCATATTATCAGTTTTTACGTCTTCTTATTATCAGTTATTTTATTCTCACGCAGTCAGTTATTAATATCCCCACATTACCTTTCTACATATTCTCATGCTATCACCCAAATTTTTCATAAAATCAGCCATTGTTCTCTCGCTCTGCATTCATGACATACTCACATCTATCAGCCATATTCGTATATTACCAGTCATTATATTCTCGGTCACTATATTTTCACATTCATCAATCATTTTATCCTCACATATATGACCCCTTACATTCTCATACCTATAATTTATTACATTCCTGTATTATTATATTCTTGTTTTCATCAGTCATTATATTCTCACATCTATCACACATTACATTCTAACAAGTGTCACGCATCATATTCTCACGTCTATCACACATTATATTATCACATCTATCACACATTGTATTATCACATCTATCACAAATTATATTGTCACATCTATCACAAATTATATTGTCACATCTATCACAAGTTATATTCTCACATCTATCACAAATTATATTGTCACATCTATCACATATTATATTATCACATTTATCACACATTATATTGTCACATCTATGACACATATTCTCACATGTGTCACACATTATATTCTATCAGTTATTGGATTTGCAAATTTGAAAACAGAAAAATGAATTTTAAATCATGAAATCTGTTACTCGTCGAGAAAAACGTTGTATCTTACGTTATCTGTTATTCTCTTAACCCCAGAAAGTAAAATATTGAATCTTACGTTATCTGTTATTCTCTTAACCCCAGAAAGTAAAATATTGAATCTTACGTTATCTGTTATTCTCTTAACCCCAGAAAGTAAAATAATGAATCTTACGTTATCTGTTATTCTCTTAACCCCAGAAAGTAAAATATTGAATCTTACGTTATCTGTTATTCTCTTACCCCCACAACTACTCCGCTAATGAAACTTTGCACAGGGGATTGGGGAGGGGCGGTGAGAGAAGTAGGGAGATTCATTGAACCATGCAGTAATACAGATTTATACGCTAGTGGGGAGAGAGGGAGATTCATTGAACCATGCATTAATACAGATTTATACGCTGCAGCAAGCAGAGAAATGTCTCTGCTGAATCCCTGACTTGGACAAGATAATCAGTCAAGCAAGATGCACATGTTTGTGTCAGAGCTTCACAATAATTACTATAAGTCATAAACATGTGCACGCCCTGCCCCAGAAAAACATTGCAAGCGATCGTGAGGCAGGTTTGTGGTGTATTTAAAACAAAAAAAGAAATCACTTCAAGAACGACCTAAGTATACTCACGTCAGATTAAACAGCCAATGTCTGAAGTCAAATGTTGAAAATAAACAAGATTCAAATCCACTTGAGAGAGAATTATATGTAAGAATTTCTTGACAGAAAGGAACTTTTCTCTATATAGCTTAGACAAAAATAGATCAATGATTCTATGTCTTTAGCTTACACAAAAATAGATAAATGATTCTATGTCTTTAGCTTACACAAAAATAGATCAATGATTCTATGTCTTTAGCTTACACAAAAATAGATCAATGATTCTATGTCTTTAGCTTACACAAAAATAGATCAATGATTCAGTCGCACACGACATACCCCTTGCCAGATCTGGGGTTAAGCAGATTTTAAAATTAAAATTAGTCACAAAAAGCCAGGCTCCTAAACATCACTTCATATCTGAACAGAATGTGATACATTTTAGACAAGTAGATCACACTCAACCACTTTTACTCCCTTCACTTCATCCCGCGTAGTGAAGAATGTTTGCCATACGACTCACAGGCTGGCTTGCCAGGGGCCACGCGTTCAAGGCGGGAGTGAGCAAGAGCTGTGGGTATAGATCTACTTCAGGGCTTGAACATGAGTTAGAAACTATCTTGATTCTCACACACTCTAGACACTATCCTGATTCTCACAATCTTGATTCTCACAGACTCTATACATTATCTTGATTCTCACAATCTTGATTCTCACACATTCTAGACACTATCTTGATTCTCACAGACTGTAGACATTATCTTGAATCTTAAAATCTTGATTCTCACACACTCTAGATACTATCTTGATTCTCATACACTCTGGACATTATCTTGATTCTCACACACTCTAGGCACTATCTTGATTCCAACATACTCTGGACATTATCTTGATTCTCACACACTCTAGACACTATCTTGATTCTCACACACTCTAGTCACTATCTTGATTCTAACATACTCTGGACATTATCTTGATTCTCACACACTCTAGACACTATCTTGATTCTCACACACTCTAGTCACTATCTTGATTCTCCCACACTCTAGACACTATCTTGATTCTCACACACTCTAGACACTGTCTTGATTCTCACACACTCTAGACACTATCTTGATTCTCACACACTCTAGACACTATCTTGATTCTCACACACTCTAGACACTGTCTTGATTCTCCTACACTCTGGACACTGTCTTGATTCTCCCACACTCTAGACACTGTCTTGATTCTCACACACTCTAGACACTGTCTTGATTCTCACACACTCTAGACACTGTCTTGATTCTCACACACTCTAGACACTGTCTTGATTCTCACACACTCTAGACACTGTCTTGATTCTCACACACTCTAGACACTGTCTTGATTCTCACACACTCTAGACACTGTCTTGATTCTCCCACACTCTAGACACTGTCTTGATTCTCACACATTTCTTTGACATAAATTGGCTCAGGTCATACTGACGCATATAAAAGTGTGGTTTACTGACAGAAAAGAGACTTCAAAGATTCAAGAAAATGAGTGTAAATTTATGAGACAGGTTTCTATAATATATTGACTCAGTATTCTTAGATAGGCTCCATATGTTAATGATAATGATGATGATGATGATGTGGATGTGGATGAAAGACGTACAAATAAACATTAGAGAACCAGTGATGGATAAACATTATGGAGTATTATGCCACATGATGATGATGATGATGATGATGGTGATGATGATGATGACGATGATGAAAGACGTACAAAGAAACATTAGAGAACCAGTGATGGAGGAACATTATTCAGCAGTGTGCCACATCATGATGATGATGATGATGATGAAAGACGTACAAAGAAACGTTAGAGAACCAGTGATAGAGAAACATTATTCAGCAGTGTGCCACATGATGATGATGATGATGATGATGATGATGATGATGCAGTGCTGTAAAAACATATTTCCTTCAGCTTGTATAAACTGTTTTTATTTCAAACTATATAGAAATTTTTTTAACTGAACATATTTTTCTGTGGACATAATTGCATTAAACATATTTTCTAGTATACGTATGTGCCATATATATTTTTCTAGTGTATTTATCTACTATTACTATACATTTTCTAATGGACTTATTTTTCTAGTGAATATATTTGCTACTAGACATTTTTCTAATGGATGTATTTGTCAATAGACATTTTCTAATAACATGTTTGGTACTAGACATATGATTTAGTGAACAGGTTTGCTACTATACATATTTTCTAGTAAACTTTTTGCTACTAGAAATTTTTAATACACGTATTTTCTAGTAGACGTAATTGATAGTAGACGTATTTTCCAGTGGACGTATTTGTTACTATGGGTATTTCTTAGTAAGTGTATTTTCTAATGGATGCATTTGTTAGTAGACTTATTTAAAAGTGCGGTATATGCAAATAAACGGAATTTCTACTGCACGTATTTGTTAGTAAACGTATTTTCTAGCACAGTAGATGCTATTAAAAGTATTTCCAAAGGAAGTATTTTCTAGAAGGTGTAATTGTTCGAAGAGATATTTGCTCCAGTATTTTAACGCTAAAGGGCTCATTTATTTCTGGACGTATTTAACAGTAGTCAAGTTTGTTGAGGACGCATTTGATCCTAGTCAAGTTTGTATAGGACGTATTGATCACAGTCAAGTTTGTAGAGGACGCATTTGATCCTAGTCAAGTTTGTATATGACGTATTTGATCGTAATCATGTCTGTAGAGAACATATTTGATGGTAGTTATGTCTGTAGAGAACATATTTGATGGTAGTTATGTCTGTAGAGAACATATTTGATAGTAGTTATGTCTGTAGAGAACATATTTGATGGTAGTCATGTCTGTAGAGAACATTTTTGATGGTAGTCATGTCTGTAGAGAACATATTTGATGGTAGTTATGTCTGTAGAGAACATATTTGATGCTAGTTATGTCTGTAGAGAACATATTTGATGGTAGTTATGTCTGTATAGAACATATTTGATCGTAGTCACTTCTGGAGAGGACGTATTTGATCGTAATCCTGTTTGTAGATGACGTATTTGATACTAGTCATGTTTGTAGTTGACGTATTTGATCGTAGTTGAGTTTGTAGAGGACGTATTTAACAGCAGTCAAGTTTGTATAGGACGTATTTGATAGCGATCAACATTGCAAACATGACACAGAAGTAAACAGTCCACACACGACACAGAAATCAACAGTCCACACATGACACAGAAATCAACAGTCCACCCATGACACAGAAATCAACAGTCCACACACGACACAGAAATCAACAGTCCACACATGACACAGAAATCAACAGTCCACTCACGACACAGAAATCAACAGTCCACACACGACACAGAAATCAACAGTCCACACACGACACAGAAATCAACAGTCCACACACGACACAGAAATCAACAGTCCACACATGACACAGAAATCAACAGTCCACTCACGACACAGAAATCAACAGTCCACTCACGACACAGAAATCAACAGTCCACACATGACACAGAAATCAACAGTCCACACACGACACAGAAATCAACAGTCCACACATGACACAGAAATCAACAGTCCACACACGACACAGAAATCAACAGTCCACACATGACACAGAAATCAACAGTCCACACACGACACAGAAATCAACAGTCCACACACGACACAGAAATCAACAGTCCACACACGACACAGAAATCAACAGTCCACACATGACACAGAAATCAACAGTCCACACACGACACAGAAATCAACAGTCCACACACGACACAGAAATCAACAGTGCAAATACGACACAGAAATCAACAGTGCACACGCAAACTAGGGTAGGAAAAGATAGAAAAACCAACATTGCACAGACAAGAAAGAAATCTAGTGGGTAAAAATGGACAGAGAAACAGCGTACTAATCGATACAGAAACTTTGTCTTGTCTCCTTCCTTTTGTACTTTTCAGCGTTGATAGGACAAATAGACTGTTTGATAGGGATGGGCAGTTTGTTCAGGGAGAAACTATCGCCCCACCAACCCCCACACTATCGCGCCTACCTCTAAAGCTATCTAAACACAGAAAGTAATTCTCCGGTAATTTTTCTTGTAACAAGAAAATAGATGAAAAGCAGGGCAGCCTGACCCCTGAACATCGCCGGTGTACAGGCCTCGCTGACCCCCCCCCCCCCCCCCGTTCTTCGGGCCTGGATTTGCTCCATGTTTCTGTAATCTTTTCAGTCCTTCTCCTGCCTGGGCGAACTCTTTCATCTATTTTCTAGCTTTCTTAGTACACAAGCGTTTTCTGTGTTATAATCACATACAAGCTTTTTCTGTGTTATAATCATATACAAGCTTTCTCTGTGTTATAATCATATACAAGCGTTTTCTGTGTTATAATCACGTACAAGTGTTTTCTGTGTTATAATCATGTACAAGTGTTTTCTGTTTTATAATCACGTACAAGCGTTTTCTGTGTTATAATCACGTACAAGTGTTATCTGTAGTATAATCATGTACAAGCGTTGTCTGTGGTATAATCATGTACAAGCGTTTTCTGTGGTATAATCATGTACAAGTGTTTTCTGTGTTATAATCATGTACAAGCGTTGTCTATGTTATAATCATGTACAAGCGTTTTCTGTGTTATAATCATGTACAAGCGTTGTCTGTGGTATAATCATGTACAGCGTTTTCTGTGTTATAATCAGGTACAAGCATTGTCTGTGGTATAATCATGTACAAGCGTTTTCTGTGTTATAATCACGTACAAGCGTTATCTGTAGTATAATCATGTACAAGCGTTGTCTGTGGTATAATCATGTACAAGTGTTTTCTGTGGTATAATCGTGTACAAGTGTTTTCTGTGTCATAATCATGTACAAGCGTTTTCCGTGGTATAATCATGTACAAGTATTTTCTGTGTTATAATCATGTACAAGTATTTTCTGTGTTATAATCACGTATAAGTATTTTCTGTGTTATAATCGTGTACAGGCTGTGCTGTGCTGTACTGTCTGGTGGTAATCATGTACAAATATTTTCTGTGCTGTACTGTCTGATGGTAATCATCTACAAGTATTTTCTGTGCTGTACTGTCTGGTGGTAATCATGTACAAGTATTTTCTGTGCTTGTCTGTCTGGTGGTAATCATGTACAAGTATTTTCTTTGCTTGTCTGTCTGGTGGTAATCATGTACAAGTATTTTCTGTGCTGTACTGTCTGGTGGTAATCATGTACAAGTATTTTCTGTACTGTACTGTCTGGTGGTAATCATGTACAAGTATTTTCTGTGCTTGTCTGTCTGGTGGTAATCATGTACAAGTATTTTCTGTGCTGTACTGTCTGGTGGTAATCATGTACAAGTATTTTCTGTACTGTACTGTCTGGTGGTAATCATGTACAAGTATTTTCTGTGCTGTACTGTCTGGTGAGGAGCGAGGAAGTTTCCAGATTTGGCATTCAGCGATCCATAACTAATTGTACTCAGTCATAGCTGGCCAAGACCCTGTCCCGTCTCTCCGTTTGTATCCTCAGTAACACCCCTAGACAGGCTCACAGTCATTGTCTCCATGGTGGTGTGGCCTGCTAAAGAAACTTTGTACATCCCCTGTTTTTTAGCTTCACTCAGGTGCTGAAAAAAAAGCCATCATAACCCGCTCCCAATCCGACACGCCTCATCAGCTGCACATCAGCTACACATTAGCTACACATCAGCTACACATTAGCCACACATTAGCTGCACATCAGCTATACATCAGCTACACATCAGTTACACATTAGCTACACATCAGCTACACATCAGCTACACATCAGCTACACATCAGGAACACGTTAGCTCGCAGTGATCCGACTTGCTAAGTAAATCCAGGGGAAATCAAAATAGCAGAGACGGCCACATCGAGCCTCAACATCATACTATCTTAGAACAATATCATACCATCCTAGAGCACTATCATACTATCATAAAACAATATCATACCATCCTATAACAATATCATACCATCCTATAACAATACCAGCCTATAACAATAATCATAACATAATAGAACAATATCATGCCGTCCTATAACAATAATCATTCCATCCTAGAACAATTACCACAACACCCTAGAACTATAGAACTGTTTGAGAATGTCTGATAACGGTGTGGCAAGACAGAAACTGAAATCTAGAAGGGAAATGTTGGGGACTGGGCAGTCTGCACTATAACATAAACACAGTTTGTTTATACAGCCGGAAACATGGACATTCCATAAAGAAAATATAGGTATAAAAGAGAGGGAGGAAAATCAATTGCATATACACGGATAAGGTCAGCTACACAGATAAGGTCAGCTAGACCCTACTTGCAAGCTGCTGTACAGTCTGAACACGAGCGCACCAGCTGGTGCATATCATAATGATATTTATCTGAGTATAACTGAAACTAATACATCCAGTATTCTGTATGACTGCTGTATCAGTAGTAACATGATGTTCGTATCATGGCGTGGATCGATGGAGTGAAATATATTAGTCACATGACCTTATTCTGTGCCTACACGTGGAAGCTGCGATCTGTTTTCAAATCATAAATTAGTTCACCACGACAGACACCTAGAACACTGATCTCCAACAGAAATACCTAGAACACTGATTTAAAGCGCCAGGAAAGATACCTAGAACACTGATCTCCAACAGAGATACCTAGAACACTGATTTAAAGCGCCAGGAAAGATACCTAGAACACTGATTTAAAGCGCCGGGAAGACACATAGAACACTGATTTAAAGCGCCAGGAAAGATACCTAGAACACTGATTTAAAGCGCCAGGAAAGATACCTAGAACACTGATTTAAAGCGCCAGGAAAGATACCTAGAACACTGATTTAAAGCGCCAGGAAAGATACCTAGAACACCGATTTAAAGCGCCACCTGGAACACCAGTTCTAAAAATAGTCATACCAAACCTTAGTAACCAGTGCTTCTCAAACTTTTCATTCAAAACACCTCTTCTTTCAAAATTGTCATTAGCTTCCATCCAAGTTTTTCATGTTTGTATGGAAACATTGAGACAAACACTGTGAAAACATTGAGACAAACACTGTGACAACAGTGAGACAAACACTGTGAAACAGTGAGACAAACATTGTCAAAACATTGAGACAAACATTCTATGAAAACATTGAGACAAACACTGTGAAAATATTGAGACAAACATTCTATGAAAACATTGAGACAAACACTGTCAAAACATTGAGACAAACACTCTATGAAAACATTGAGACATACATTCTATGAAAACATTGAGACAAACATTCTATGAAAACATTGAGACAAACATTCTATGAAAACATTGAGACAAACATTCTATGAAAACATTGAGACAAACACTGTGAAAACATTGAGACATTATAGGAAATAAAATCACGACAAACACTCAATGGAAAAAAAAACATGGCAAACATTTTATGAAAGTAGCGTAGCAATAATAGTCTCTAGGACTAAACAATAGAAGTAATAACACCAGGTCTCTAAGAATAAACATTATAACACCCGATCTCTAGGATTAAACATTAGAAATAATAAAACCCAGTACTGAAGGATTAACATTAGAAATAATAAAATCCGGTCTCTAGAACTAAACATTAGAAAACCCGGTCTCTTTGCTTAAATATTCATTCATTCATTTGCATGTACCTTGCGGAACTTTGCCTTCCTAACAGCACTCCTGTAGCCCTCTCGGTTGTAAGTAAGATGCCATGCTGCTGATGCATCCATTTGCAGATCATCAACGATGTCTTGCAGCCATTTTCGCCTTGGTCTTCCTCTTTTCCCCATTATGTACCTTTCCAAGATGGTCTTCTCTAGATTATCATGACGTTTAATGTGTCCAAAATATTTAAGTTTTCTCTCTTTAATCCTCATTACTAACCAGCCTTCTTCAATTTAAGTTTTTGTAGTATGGATATATCTGTTCTTTTCTGTGCCCATGATATTTGAAAAACTCTTCTGTAGCATTTACATTCAAAGGCATTTATGTGTTTCTCAGCTATTTTGTTAAGTGTCCAGGTCTCACATGCATATGTTGCGATGGGAAAGATGCATGCCCTTAAAAATCTTATTTTTGTAGTTCTGTCTGCTCCTCTCAACAGATTCTTTAGTTGTTTTACTTTCTGAAGAGCGATAGATGTCTTTCTTTTAATTTCCCTCACTGCATCTCCATTATTAGTTAGAAGTGATCCAAGATATTCAAAAGTCTTCACTTCTTCCCGTTTTTCCTCATTGATATATATTTCAGCTGCCTTGTTTGTTTTGTCAGTTGTCATCAATTTAGTTTTCTTTGCATTAAGATAGAGGTTTTGCTCTTCGCTGTTCTTACGGATTGATATAATTAGTTTTTTTCATTCCTTTTTGTGTTGTGGACAGTAATACTGTGTCATCAGCATATCTAATCTCTGGCATTTCAAAACCTCCAATTGTTAAGGCATTGTAATATTCTTTGTCTACATCTTCTCTAACATTCCTCGTTATATTGTACAAACATTAGAAACAAGAAAGCCCTATTTTTAGGGCTAAACATTGGAAATAATAAATATAAAACTCAGGAACAGCTGGTCTTTTTACTGGACGTAACGCATAGTAACATTGTAAAACACAGCATACAATGTAACGCCCACAAAACACTGTAATACAAAACAAACAATGCAACACACAACAAACACAATAAATGTTGTACAGACAGCAAACACTGTAACACATAGCAAACATTGGAGCACAACAAACATTGTAACACACAGTAAAGATTGTAACACATAGCAAACACTGTAACAATCAACGAACATTGTAACACACAACACACATTGGAGCAAAACGAACATTATAACACGCAGTAAAGATTCTAACACAGCAAATATTGTAACACACATCAAACTTTGGAGCATAACAAAACATTGTACACACAACAAACATTGTAACACACAGCACACACTGTAACATACAGCGAAAATTGTAACACATAGCAAACACATGAACACAACATACACTGTAACACACAACAAACATTGTAACACACAACAAACACTGCAACACAAAGCAAACAATGGAGCACAGCAAACATTGTAACACACAACAAACACTGAAATACACAGCAAACATTGTAACACACAACACACGTTGTAACACACAACATACGTTATAACAAACAACAAACATTGTAACATACAAAAACACTGTAAAACACAATAAACATTGTAATACACAGGAAATATTGCAACACAAAGCAAACGTTGTAACACACAAAAAAGTTGTAACACACAGCAAACATTGTAACACACTGCACACAATGTAACAAACAGAATACACTGTAATACACACCAAACACTGTAATACAAAACAATCAGTGCTACACACACAACAAACACAGCAAATGTTGCAATACACAGCAAACATTGTAACGCATAGCAAACATTGGAGAGCGACAAACATTATAACATACAACAAAAATTTCATCACACAGCAAACAGTGTAACACAGCAAACACTTTAACATACAACAAAAATTATAACACACAAAAATCATTGTAACACACAACAAACAGCGTAGTACACAGCACATATTCGAGTTCAACAATCATTATAACGCACAACAAACACTGTGACAAACAGGGAATATTAGAGCACAACAAACAGTGTAATACACAAAAAACATCGTAACACACAGTAAACATTGTAAAATATAGCAAACACTGTAACACAAAAAATATTGGAGCACAACAAACATTGTAACAAACAACAAACGTTGTAATACACAGAAAACATTATAACACAAAAACATTATAACACACAACAAATATTGGAGCACAGAAAACATTGTAAAACACAACAAACATTGTAAAAAACAGCAAACACAGTAACGTACAGGAAACATTGTAACACACAACAAAAGTTGTAACACAACAAACTCTGTAACACACAGCAAATATTGTAACACACAGCAAACTTTGTAACAAACATTGTAATACACATTAAACACTGTAAAAAAACAACAAACACTGCAGCATAAAACAGACATCGTAACACACAGTAAACATTGTAATACATAGCTAACATTGTAATACAATAAATATTGGAGCACAACAAACATTGTAACATATAGCAAACATTGTAAAACACAGCAAATACTGTAACATACAACAAACATTGTAAAACACAACAAACATTGCAACATACAACAAACAGTGTAACATACAGCACATACTGGAGAACAAAAAACAGTCTAACACAACAAACATTGTAACACACAGCAATGTTGTTACACACAGCAAACATAATACACAATAAACATTGGAGCACAACAGACATTTTAACACACAATAAACTTTATACAAAACAGCAAAGATTGTCATACACAACAAACGTTGTAGCACACAACAAACGTTGTAAAACACAGCAAACACTGGAACACACAGCAAACATTGTGACGAATAGCAAATGTTTTATCACAGAAAAAACATTGTAACACACAACAAACACGTTAACACACAACAAACGTTGTAACACACAGCAAACTCTGTAACACACAGCAAATATTCTAACATAAAATATTTTAACACACAACAAACACTGTAACACACAACAAACACTGTAACACACAACAAACACTGTAACACACAGCACACATTATAACACACAACAATCGTTGTAACACACAGTACACATTGTAACACGTAGCAAACACTGTAACATACAACAAACATTTTATCACTGAACAAACATTGTAACACACAGTAAACATTGAAACACGTAACAAACGTTGTAAAACACAAAAACAATGTAACACATAGCAAACGTTGTAGCACACAACAAACGTTGTAAAACACAGCAAACATTGTAACACAGAGAAAGCATTGTAACACACAACAAACACTGTAACTCGTAACAAACGCTATAGCAAACAATAAAAAAATTAACACACAACACATATTGTACAACAAAACAAACATTGTAACATGCAACAAAGACTGTAGCACACAGCAAAACCTTGTAATATACAACAAACGTTGTAACAAACAGAAAGCGTGGCAACACACTACAAACATTGTAACAAACAGCAAACATTGTAGCACACCGAATACATTGTAACAAACACTGTAATAGAAAATAAACATTACAACACACAACAAATAAAACAAATGTTGCAACACACAGCACACACTGTAACACATCTCAAACATTGGAGCACAAAAATATTATAACATACAGTAAACATTGTAACAAACAGCAAACACTGTAACTCAGAACAACCATTGTAACACACAGCAAAGATTGTAACATACCACAAACAGTGTAACACACAGCATATATTCGAGTACAACAAACATTGTAAAACATCACAAACACTGTAACAAACAGCAAACACTGTAACACACATTAATCATTGCAATACACTACAAACGTTGCAACACAGAGGAAACAATGTAACACATAAACATTGTAATACAGAGGAAACACTGTATCACACAATAAACATTGTTACACACTACACATTTTGTAAGACAAAGCAAACACTGTAACACACAAAACACGTTGAAACAAACAGAAAACACTGTAACAGACAGCAAACAATGTAACACACAACAAACATTGTAACACATAGCACACATTGTAACACACAGCAAACAATATAACACACATCAAATGTTATTACACACCTCAAACATTGTAACACACAGCAAACATTGTAGCACAACAAACAGTGTAACATACAACAAGCAATGTAACATACAGCAAACGTTGTAACAGACAACAAACATTATAACACACAGCAAACGCTGTAACACACAATAAACATTGTAGCATACAACAAATAAAGTAACACAACAAATATTGTAACACATAGCAAACATTAGAACACAAAACAAAAAAACATTAGAACACAAAACAAACACTGTAGAACACAGCAATCATTGTAGCACACAGCAAACATTGTAACACACAGCAAACATTGTAACACACAACAAACATTGTAGCACACAACAAACATTGTAAAACATAGCAAACATTGTAACACACAGCAAATGTTCTAACATACAATACACGGTGTAACACACACAAACAATGTAACCCACACAAACACTGTAACACACAAACACTATAGCATAGAACATTCTAAACAACACACAACAAATATTGTAAAACACAACAAACACTATTACACATAAAAAACACTGTACGACACAGCAAAGATTATAAAATACAATAAACATTGTAAAACATAACAGAAATTGTAGCAAATATCAAACACTGTTACAGACAGCAAATGTAGTAAGACATAGAAAACACTATAAAAGACAACACAAGTTGTAACACACAGCAAAAATTGTAACACACAGCAAACATTGTAACACATAACAAACACTATAACACACAACAAACGTCGTAATACACAACAAATGTTGTAACACACCGCAAACATTGTAACACCCAGAATACAAACACACATCAAACACTGTAATACAGAAAGAACATTGCAAAATACGACTAAAAAAACAAACGTCGCAACAAACAGCACACACTGTAACACGCAACAAACATTGTAACACACAGCAGACAATGCAACACATAGCAAACTTTGTAACACACATCAAACAGTGTAACAAACAACATATATTGGAGTGCAACAAACATTGCAACATATAACAAACACTGTAACACACAGCTAACAATGGAGCACAACAAACATTGTAACACAGAAATAAACATTGTAGGACATAGCAAAGATTGTAACACACAGCAAAGATTGTAACACACAATAAACATCGGAGCACATCAGTCATTGTAACACAGAAAATGCATTGTAACACACAGCAAACAATGTAACACACGGCAAACAATGTAACACACAACAAACACTGTAACACACGGCAAATATTGGAACACAACAAACATTGTAAAATGCAACAAACATTGTAACACACAGCAAACACTGTAATACGCAGGAAACATTGTAACACACAGCAAACATTGTAACACATAACAAACACTGTAGCATACAGGAAACAAAGTAACACACAACAGATATTGTAACACACTACAAACGTTATAATACATAACAAACACTGTAACACACAGCAAATACACAACAAACATTTTAGCACACAACAAACATTGTAGCACACAACAAACATTTTAACACGGAGCAAACATTGTAGTACACAGCAAACATTGTAACACACAACACACGTTGTAACACACAGTAAACACTGCAACACACAGCAAACACTGTAACGTACAAATATTGTAACACACAGAAAACATTGTAACACACAAGAAACATTGTAACACACAACAAGCACTGCAATACACAAGAAAAATTATAACACACAACAAACATTGTAACATACAACATACATTGTAACACACAACAACACTGTAACACACAACAAACATTGTAACATACAATAAACATTGTAATACACACTAAACATTGTAACACACAGAAAACGTTGTAACACACAGCAAACATTCTAACACACAACAAACATTGTAACGCACAACAAACATTGTAACGCACAACAAACATTGTAACACAACAAACATATTAACACACAACAAACATTGTAACACAACAAACATATTAACACACAACAAACATTGTAACGCACAATAAACGTTATAACATACAACAAACATTGTAACACACTGGAGCTTGATTGATGTAAAGATGATTTTACTGAAAGTCAAAAGAAAACAACAAGTGAACAGAACTTGTATGTTCCATCAAGTATGTTGAGTGAGGCACTACCAAGTATGTTGAGTGATGCAACAGGAACTATGCTGAGTGAGGCACCCGGATCTATGTTGTTCGAGACATCATAAACTAAGTTGAATGAGACATCAGCAATTATGTTGAGTGAGGCACTACCAAGTATGTTGAATGAGGCACTACCAAGTATGTTGAGTAAAGCATTATCAAGCATGTTGAGTGAGACATCAGCAAGTATGTTGAATGAGGCACTATGAAGTATGTTGAGTGAGGCACTACCAAGTATGTTGAGTGAGGCATTACGAAGTATGTTGAGTGAGGCATTACGAAATATGTTGAGTGAGGCACCACCAAGTATGTTGAGTGAGGCACTACCAAGTATGTTGAATGAAGCACTACCAAGTATGTTGAGTGAGGCACTACCAGGTATGTTGAGTGAGGCACTACCAAGTATGTTGAGTGAGGCATTATCAAGTATGTTGAGTAATGCAACAGGAACTATATTGAGTGATGCGTTAGGAACTGCTGAGTGAGGCACCAGGATCTATTTTGTACAAGGCATCAGAAAGTAAGTTGAATGAGACATCAGCAAGTATGTTGAGTAAAACATCATCAAGCATGTTAAGTGAGACAGAAGAAAGTATGAAAGAGAATCGTCTATTACTGTACAACGAAAGTTTCGTCGCATTTTCCGTTGTACCCGGTGATAATGGTGAATAGTTTTGAGGTGTGTCAAAAAAATGTAAGGAAACCGTTAATTGCCTTAATAACAAGTCTACTGGTTTTCCAAGAACTCAACAGACATCTGAACGAATTCAAGAAGCCCGCAACGCATTGCTGAGTAGCCCTCGGCGATCAGCTGTTAGGCACGCTTTGGCACTTGGTATGTCGGATTGCTACGTTGCATCATTCATAATCATCTGCATGTCCATCTTACAAGTTACAAGTTGTGCAGCAACTGAATGATCTGGATAAAATTAACAGACTTGACTTTGCTACCGATTTTCTAACACGCATTGAAGAAAATCCGAATTTGCTAAATAACCTCATAATGTCTGATGAAGCAGATTTTGAGTTGTCAGGAAGTGTGAACAAGCAGAATTTCAGATACTGGTCAGCTGAAAATCCACAATTACTGCATGAGAAACTGCTCCATAGTGAACGAGTAACAGTTTGACGTTCCATCATTCGGCGTCACTGGCCCATAATTTTTTAAAGACGAAGACGGCCATCCTCTTTACTATTAATAGTGATCTTTATGTGTAGATGCTAACTGAATACTTCATTCTAGACTTGGCCAATAGAAATAAGAGACTAATATGGCTTAAACAAGATGGAGCAGCTGCCCACACAGCCCGTCAGTCCATGGCCATGCTGCGACAAGCATTTCCCAATCGTCTTATTTCCAGATTTGGGGATATTCATTGGCCGGCAAGGTCACCGGATTTATCGGCCGCAGAGTTCTTTTTGTGGGGGTATCTCAAGAATGGTTCCAGATTGAAACAGGTGTGGTGCGAAGGAAGAAGAAAAAGAAGAAACAGGCGTGGAACAAGGATGTATACTGTCTCCTTTACTTTTTGGAATTACAATAAACTTCATAATTAAAAAATTATGCACAGGTAACACAGGTATTGACTGGGCACATGAGACCCAACTAGAAGATCTTGATTTTGCTGATGACATAACTCTTATCAGTAATAATGTGAATTCCATGCAAGAAAAAACAGATAGCTTGTCTTCACTGGCTAGCAAAATAGGACTTGAAATTAACAAGGACAAAACAAAAATAATGAAATTACCCATCAATCAAAATGGAAAAATACACATAGAAGGGACAGATATTGAAGAAGTCAATCAATTTGCATACCTTGGCAGCTACATAGATCAGGATGGTGACACCAGAAAGGAAGTTAGAATCAGAATTGCAGAAGTAGCATCGATCTTCAAGAATTTTGAGAACATATGGAATTCAAAAGTTATAAGCACAAAAACCAAGTTAAGACTAGTCAATTCAAATGTAATATCCATGCGAAAGCTGGAAAACAACTAAAGAAATAGACAAGAAATTAGACTCTTTTAAAAACAAATGCTTAAGGAAAATACTTGGCATCAAGTGGAACGAATTCAAGTACAATGCAGAGATAAGACAGATGACTGAACAACAACCAGTCTCATGGGTGATCAGGAAAAGGAGATGGACATATGTTGGTCACTTGATGAGAAGAAATGATCAGAGAATCCCAAAACAAGCTATCAAGTGGAACACAACAGGCCAAAGAAAAAGAGGCAGACCGCGTGAAACTCTGAAGAGGACATTGTTAAGAGAGGCCAAATTAACAGGCATAAAATCCCTTGATGAGGTTGAAAGACTCGCCGAAGACAGGAAAAACTGGCGAACTACTTTGTGAGCCCTATGTGACGTTTAACAGCACGGGAAGGATATAAGATATAAGAAGATCTCAAGAACACGGTGTATGCTAGTCGACCACAGTCAATTGCAGACCTAAAAGATTGAATCCGACACTGCATTCAAAATATCCCTTTGAACATGTTAAATGGTGTTATGCAGGAATTTTCCAGACGCCTGGCTGAATGTATCAAATGTAATGGCGGTCATCTAACCGGCGTAATTTTCAAAACCTAAATATGATTGTCAGTAATAATAAAAAGATCCACTTTTCTGAGTTTCATTTCACTTTTTTTTTTACCGAAGCATGTATAGAGATTATTTATTTTCATTTTTTAAAAAATCCAGCTATGCTTTATGCCGGACCCTGTACAAACATATATAAAGTGTTTAATGTTACGGACAGACACATAAACGGTGTCAAGTGTCAGGTACAAACATATAGACAGTCTAGTGTCACGTACAAACATATAAATTGTGTAGTTTTACGTACAAACATATAAACAGTGTCTAGTGTTACGTACAAACATATAAACAGTGTCTAGTGTTACGTACAAACATATAAACAGTGTCTAGTGTTACGTACAAACATATAAACAGTGTCTAGCAGTCTTCATTGTAACTAACACTTTATCTACTTTTACAGAAGTGATCAATCTTCAGGCATAAAATTATTTATGCTACAGCTGGTCTGAATGTAACGTGATGATGATGATGATGATAATGATGATGATTATGAATTTCAGGAGTTGAACGTGAGCTGCAAGTAGTGCAATCGACAGGCGACTAGCATCCAACGCCAAACTGTGGGGTCGACGTTCGTGACAATCTCCAAGTGGGTATAAAATAAATGGCTGTTTGTCATAATTGTGTTAAGAGAAATTGACTCTTAGAACGGAAAATGTAAGTTTACATGGGGAGGGACACTTGATTAAACATAGCGCACGACATTTTGTCAGCACATGCATACAAAAGACACTCCAATGAGCACCAAATAATAAAGGAAACCAGAGCCGACATGTAGGAAAAACACATATCATAAGTCAAAAATAGTAAAAACAATATAATCGGTCAGCAACAATAATATAAAGTTGGACTTTCTCACCAGAAAACCTCGACGTGTTTTGGGATATATGTTTATCCCCGCCGGGTGAGAGGTGGTTGCCCATCCAGTCCAGCGTTGGACCTTCTCACCGGAAAACCTCAACGTTATTAGGATACGCATACATCACCGCCGTGTGAGAGGTAGTTGACTATCTTGACTGCACTGGTCTAGTGTCTGCGACTTCAGCATTTTGTGGTCGTGGCAGCTACCCTTCCTAGTTGTGACCAGGACGGAGCTTTTGTCCAGGAGGACGAATCCTCGCCACTAGTAAGTTTCACCCTGGGTTGAGCCGGTTTAGGCGTATTATCCCAGTATGAACGTGTTTAAGACATGAACGACCTCTATAGCGGAGGTACCGTGACATGAGTAGCCATCAAGTTTCACCCCTGGTTTAAGCCGGTTTAGGTAAACTTCACTAGTGTGGGTGTATATCGGACGTGGCCGGCCTCTAGAGCAGAGATGCCGTGGTATGAGTAGCTCTCGTTGCGAGACTACTGGACATGCCGATTAAGCTTCACATTATCCTTTCCATCACCTTTTCACATCGGCGCCGCACGGCAACCCTAATTTCTTTTTCGCATTTCTTCATTGGCCGGAAGGAGTTTCACTCCACGCGCGGCATCCGAAGAATCTTGCCAGCAGTGTCTTAACCTCTGGGTTAAGTCGGTTCAGGCGTTTCGCCCGATATGCACGCACTTAGGACGTGGCCGACTTCCAGACCAGAGGTGACGTTATTTGACTACTGTTTACTTCGCATAATCCTTTCTTTCACCTTTTCCACAGTGGTGCCGCGCAGCAACCCCATTCGCACTTTCTTCACTGGCCTGGAGGAGCCCAACTCCATGCACGGCAGCTGAAGAATCTCGCCAGCAGCAGTAGATGAGCTACCAAACATGACTCTCATCTACCCGAAGCGTCTGGTTTTCAGGCGCCAGATATTCGCCTTCGCCCCTTCTCCTGTCAGTTTGAACAGTTCTGCCATGAGAAGGCCAGGAGCTGGACGACTGTCTGAGGCTATTTGAGACGCACGCCATTAGAGTGGATAGAGTATCCTCCACCCCATCTCTGGCTATAACGGTCCTTAGAACCATATTATCAGTCAACTGTAATAATATCATTAGCCAACATCAATAATATTATCAGTCAATCAGTCATTTGCATGTTCTTTGTGGAACTTTGCCTTCCTAACACCACTCCTGTAGGCCTCTCGGTTGTAAGCAAGATGCCCTGCTGCTGATGCATCCATTTGCAGATTATCAACGATGTCTTGCAACCATCTTCGCCTTGGTCTTCCACTCTTTTTTCCAATTATGTACCCTTCCAAGACCGTCTTCTCTAAATTATCATGACGTTTAATGTGTCCAAAATATTTAAGTTTTCTCTGTTTAAGGGCATGCACCTTTCTCATGACAACATATGCATGTGAGACCTGGACACTTAACAAAACAGCTGAGAAACACATAAATGCCTTTGAATGTAAATGCAACAGAAGAGTTCTTCAAATACCATGGACAGAAAAGAACAAATACATCCATACTACAAGAACTTAATGTTGAAGAAGGCTGGCTAGTAAAGATCGAACAGAGACTGAAGAAATGGCTACACACTGCCCACGCTAAGTGAAAATGATGGCGGGTAATTCTGACAAGCGCAGATAAGTTGCGAACCAAAATTTTAGTATGGTTTTTCAGAGAAATGGCCCAAACATTAGTATAGTGATTTCGGTCCAAAGTGAACTAACCAGCTTGGGAAGAGTTAAAAATCTTATTTTTGTAGTTCTATCTGTTCCTCTCCACAGATTCTTTAGTTGTTTTACTTTCTAAAGAGCGATAGATGTCCTCCTTTTTATCTCCCTCATTGTCAGTCAAGGAAAAAAAAAATTCTCCTGTGGTTCTACCGATTTTTTTTACAACTAGCCCTTGAAGAATCGTGCCATTTTAAAAATACAAAATACGCTGACTCGTATAGACGTAAAAGATCTACAACAAACGAATAGATCAGAACACTACTTTACGCTGAATCGTAAAAAAACACAAAGATCTACAACACACTGAATCGCCTACAACACACTGAATCGCCTACAACATAACATTGAATCGCCTACAACAACACACTGAATCGCCTACAAACACACTGAATCGCCTACAACACATTGAATCACCTATAACACACTGAATTGCCTACAACACACTGAATCACCTACAACACACTGAATCACCTACAACACACTGAATCGCCTACAACACACTGAATCGCCTACAACACACTGAATTGCCTACAACAAACTGAATCGCATACAACAAACTTAACTGCCTACAACACACTGAATCGCCTACAACAAACTGAATCTCCTACAACATACTGAATCGCCTACAACACACTGAATCGCCTACAACACACTGAACTGCCTATAACACACTGAATCACCTACAACACACTGAATCGCCTACAGCACACTGAATTGCCTACAACACACTGAATCACCTACAACACACTGACTCACTACAACACTAACATCTATAACAAACGACTGGATCAAAATGCTGAGGAAACACTTCAAAATATACATGGCAACAAGCAGACGTGATGAGATAACAGCTGAACTCATTAAGGTAGGAGGAAAGGAATGTGCAACATTCTATCATGCACTATATAAAAAGATATGGCATTCAGGTATTTGGCCAAAAAAAAAAAAAATGGAAAATAACTATTCATACCACTACCAAAAAAGGGTAACTTGAAATAATTTGCAAAAACTACAGAACCTTTGCCTTGATTAGTTGTGCAAGTAAAATTCTATTAAAAAGCACAATGGGTAGACTTCGAACGAAAATATAAGGAGAAATCAATATGGTCCAAGCTGGTTTTAGACACGGAAGAGGAATAATAGATCATATTTTCAACATAAGATGAGTCCTACAGAAATGCAGAGATTTTAATGTGAATCTATATTTATATTTTATAGACTATTCAAAAGCATTTGATTGTGTACAACACTAGAAACTTTGGGAAATAATGGAAAACATGGAATTTCCAACACATTTGATATAATTAATATCACTGCTGTATCTAGACCAACAAGCAGCAGTAAGAATAAATGGTGAAACAACAACTTGGTTTGACATAAAACAAAGGGTCCGTCAGGGGTGCATATTGTCACCTTACTTATTTAACTTGTATACCGAAAATATAATGAAGAATGTTAAAGAAGGTGTAGCCAAAGAATATTACGATGCCTTAACAATTGAAGGTTATGAAATACCAGAGATTAGATGTGCTAATGACACAGTATTACTGTCCACAACACAAAAAGGAATGAAAAAACTAATTATGTCAGTCTGTAAGAACAGTGAAGAGCAAAACCTTTATCTTAATGCAAAGAAAACTAAATTGATGACAACTCACAAGACAAAAAAGGCAGCTGAAATGTTATATCAATGAGGAAAAACTGAAAGAAGTGGAGAGTTTTGAATATCTTGGATCACTACTAATATTACTAATTAATAATGGAGATATAATGAGGGAAATTAAAAGGAGGACATCTATCGCTCTTCAAAAAATAGAACAACTAAAGAAGTTGTGGAGAGGACCAGAAAGAACTACAAAGATAAGATTTTTAAGGGCATGCATCTTTCCCATCGCAACATATGCCTGTGAGACCTGGACAATTAACAAAACAGCTGAGAAACACATGAATGCCTTTGAATGTAAATGCAACAGAAGAGTTATTCAAATATCATGGACACAAAAAAGAACAAATATATCCATACTACAAGAACTTAATATTGGGGAAGGTTGGCTAGTTAAGAGGATTAAACAGAGATAACTTAATTTTGGACATATTAAACGCAATGATAATTTGGAGAAGACCGTCTTGGAAGGGTACATAATGGGAAAAAGAAAGAGAGGAAGACCAAGGCGAAGATGGCTGCAAGACGTCTTTGATAATCTGCAAATGGGCGCATCGGCAGCAGGGCATCTTGCTTACAACCGAGAGGCCTACAGGAGCGCTGTTAGGGAGGCAAAGTTCCGAAAGGGACATGCAAATGACTGACTGAAAGAGAGGCCTACAGGAGTGCTATTAGGGAGGCAAAGTTCCGCAAGGGACATGCAAATGACTGACTGAATGAGCAGTTCTTCAACTCACTGAGAACTGTTGACGGCGATGAAATGCTTGGAACACAGTGTGCTAAGATCAGGGGTAAACTGGCTCTAAGTGAGACAGTAACAAGTGTCTGATGCGGTGATACACAAGATATAGAGAGAAGTAAAGGTAAGAAGGGATGTCAAAAGAGGCGATGAGAGGATGACATAGAAATGTGTCAAACAATAACAAACCAATTTCTGGCGATATGCCTTTATCAAGGGAGACAAAAATAACGAAACAACGAAGAACACAAAAAACATTTAGCTGGCAAAGATCCTCTAGGTCCCAGACCAAGACCCTACCTACACTTTCTCACACAGACTTATATTTTTCGATTAAGAGTTAGTTTCCGCTAACACAAGTAGACGAGAAGCCATTTTAAAAAAATAACCGGGTTGTGGGACGCCGCAGTCCTGACCAAGAGTTTCTCTGACTGGTGAGCGCTATTTTGTATTTATTGTCGTTTCGTTACTTTCGTCTTCCCTGATAAAGTCGTATCGGCGAAATATTGATTTGTTACAGTTTGTTTTACATTTCTACGTGCTCGTCTCATTGTCTCTTTTGCCATTCCTTCTCACATTTTTTAATAGCATCATACACCTCTAACTATCTCTGCTCCAAATTAGGAACAAAGTGGGAACCTTCTATAAGTCGATGACTTATTTCCCTCCACCCCCTGTCTCCATAAAATGGTAATACCAGGTCAAATTATTTTTTTAGTAAAGGGAAGAGAGGGAACAGGGTGTATGTTGACAAGGAAAGTTTGGTCCCAGTTAATCTACATATATATTGCTTCCGTATACATTTGTGGCCCTTCATCCAGTCCCAGAAGAAACTCTGGACGGTTGCTCGCGAGAAAGATATTGATTTTGTGCGGTCACAATCACAGCTAAGTGTACAAAGTCGAAACACGGCCTCTGGTCTCTCTGGCCTGTGCTTGTTCTCTTAGCTTTCCTGTGAGCTAGGATTGAGTGAGATGGTTTGTAAGAAGAACTCGTCAAGTGACTACTCTGTGAGCTAGGATTGAGTGAGATGGTTTGTAAGAAGAACTCGTCAAGTGACTACTCTGTGAGCTAGGATTGAGTGAGATGGTTTGTAAGAAGAACTCGTCAAGTGACTCCCCTGTGAGCTAGGATTAAGTGAGAAGGTTTGTAAGATGAACTCGTCAAGTGACTCCTCTATGAGCTAGGATTGAGTGAGAAGGTTTGTAAGAAGAAGTCATCAAGTGACTCCTCTGTGAGCTAGGATTGAGTGAGATGGTTTGTAAGAAGTCGTCAAGTGACTACTCTGTGAGCTAGGATTGAGTGAGATGGTTTGTAAGAAGTCGTCAAGTGACTACTCTGTTTGCTAGGATTGAGTGAGATGGTTTGTAGGAAAAAGTCATCAAGTGACTTCCATGTGAGCTAGGATTGAGTGAGATGGTTTGTAAGAAGTCATCAAGTGACTCCCATGTGAGCTAGGACTGAGTGAGATGGTTTGTAAGAAGTCGTCAAGTGACTACTCTGTGAGCTAGGATTGAGTGAGATGGTTTGTAAGAAGTCGTCAAGTGACTACTCTGTTTGCTAGGATTGAGTGAGATGGTTTGTAAGAAAAAGTCATCAAGTGACTCCCATGTGAGCTAGGATTGAGTGAGATGGTTTGTAAGAAAAAGTCATTAATTGACTCCCTTGTGACCTCATTTCTCCAACACCACAGGGACAATCTTATGCCAGAAAGTCAGGTTTCCAAATAACGCGGAAATTTTCAACTCTTGACCTCATTAAGCAGACACTATCTACCTACAGTGTTCTTATTTACAACCATATACAGACGAAACTTCAGAGTTAAATCTCTTCATTATCTATATTTAGAAGTTAAATCTCTTCATTAACTATATTTGGGCATTAAATCTCTTCACTGGCCATATTTGGAAGATTATTTTAAATAGGTCTTACAGCTGAAACAAAGAGAGGCTGGCGTACAATTTTAATCTCATAAACTAGAAACTCGCTGTGATACAGAGCATTAAAGTTGTAAAACTAGAAACTCGCTGTGATACAGAGCATTAAAGTTGTAAAACTAGAGAAACACTGTGATCTCTCTCTCTCTCTCTCTCTCTCTCTCTCTCTCTCTCTCTCTCAACCTTAAGTGCCCAGGGCACATGGGGCTCCCGCAAGGGTTTTCCACAAATGCCTGTTCTTCACCTTTTTTTCTGTGATACAGAGCATAAAAGTTGTAAAATTAGAAACTCGCTGTGATAAATAGAGCATAAAAGTTGTAAAACTAGCAAAACAATGTTGTTACACTTGACTGACAGTCAGCAAGTTATGGCTACAAGTCAGTTCTGTCTGTTCTTTGTCTTCATCATGACTTGGGACTTCTTCCTGTTTCCAGTCCTTTTTCACCTTTCTCATTACTGTGTCCTCTTTCACCTTTCTCTCTTCTCTATACATGAGAGTGTGTTACCAGCCTGGTGACAATAAAGAGGTCTAATGAGGGACAAAGTGTTACCAGCCTGGTGACAATAAAGAGGTCTAATGAGGGACAAAGTGTTACCAGACTGGTGACAATAAAGAAGTCTAATGAGGGACAAAGTGTTACCAGCTTGGTGTGACAATAAAGAGGTCTAATGAGGGACAAAGTGTTACTAGCCTGATGTGACAATAAAGAAGTCTAATGAGGGACAAAGTGTTACCAGCTTGGTGTGACAATAAAGAGGTCTAATAAGGGACAAAGTTATACCAGCCTGGTGACAATAAAGAGGTCTAATGAGGAACAAAGTGTTACCAGCTTGGTGTGACAATAAAGAAGTCTAATGAGGGACAAAGTTTTACTAGCCTGATGTGACAATAAAGAGGTCTAATGAGGGACAAAGTGTTACCAGCTTGGTGTGACAATAAAGAAGTCTAATGAGGGACAAAGTGTTACTAGCCTGATGTGACAATAAAGAGGTCTAATGAGGAACAAAGTGTTACCAGCTTGGTGTGACAATAAAGAAGTCTAATGAGGGACAAAGTGTTACTAGCCTGATGTGACAATAAAGAGGTCTAATGAGGGACAATGTGTTACCAGCCTGGTGTGACAATAAAGAAGTCTAATGAGGGACAAAGTTATACCAGCCTGGTGTGCCAATAAAGAGGTCTAATGAGGGACAATGTGTTACCAGCCTCGTGACAATAAAGAGGTCTAATGAGGGACAAAGTTATACCAGCCTGTTGTGACAATAAAGAGGTCTAATGAGGGACAAAGTTATACCAGCCTGGTGACAATAAAGAGGTCTAATGAGGAACAAAGTGTTACCAGCTTGGTGTGACAATAAAGAAGTCTAATGAGGGAGAAAGTGTTACTAGCCTGATGTGACAATAAAGAGGTCTAATGAGGGACAAAGTGTTACCAGCTTGGTGTGACAATAAAGAAGTCTAATGAGGGACAAAATGCTACCAGCTTGGTGTGACAATAAAGAGGTCTAATGAGGAACAAAGTGTTACCAGCTTGGTGTGACAATAAAGAAGTCTAACGAGGGACAATGTGTTATCAGCTTGGTGTGACAATAAAGAAGTCTAATGAGGGACAAAGTGTTACCAGCCTGGTGACAATAAAGAGGTCTAATGAGGAACAATGTGTTACCATCTCCTTTCACAATACTCTTCAATACGAGAGTATAAAGCAAGCCATAGATGAATGGTATCACGTCCAAAGTGAAAAACGGACAGACAAAGATGGCGCAAATGTAGAAAATATAATAAAAGCGCCAGCCCTTACCATTCACTTATACCACACCAAAAACAAAGCGTTGATACAGGGTACAGCTGAGGCTGTTGATTCCTGGTTGCCTGATCACTTCAGCCTTTTACAGAAGTCAGCCTCCAGGACAGAAATAGCAGCTAACTTGCGTCATGCACAAGACACTCTTCTAGCAGTAGGTGACTGTCAAGACAACATACTTGACGTACCAGAAGCTTGTCTAGAGAACATGCTTTACGTACTAGAAGCTTGTCTAGAGAACATGCTTTACGTATTAGAAGCTTGTCTAGAGAACATGCTTTACGTAATAGAAGCTTGTCTAGAGAACATGCTTTACGTATTAGAACCTTGTCTAGAGAACATGCTTTACGTAATAAAAGCTTGTCTAGAGAACATGCTTTACGTACTAGAAGCTTGTCTAGAGAACATGCTTTACGTACTAGAAGCTTGTCTAGAGAACATGCTTTACGTACTAGAAGCTTGTCTAGAGTATGTCAGAGTCGACATCTACACATACTGACGACCACACAGAGCAGCAAGTAACTTACCCTGTGTTGGAATCACAAGATACCAAATCTCCTAACCAACCTACTACTATAGTGTGCATCACAAGCCACAGTTGTCCAGAGTCACTTGATGATCGAAGTTCTCTGGAAACTTCAACTTCTGGCGAAATGCCATCAATTCATTTTAGCCAGGAAGTAATAAATGTTGTCAAGGAGCTGGTAAAGACCCTCGTCAAAGACATGGCTGCTGAAATAAAACAGTCTCTCAGCAGTGAAAGTGACAGTCTCGTGACAGAAATCATGACTCTCAGAGAAGAAAATCAAAACATGAAATATCTTATCCTCAGCCAAAATAACATTCAAGAAAAAAAGCACCCAGAAAGTTTCTGCAGATGAAAGTGACTCAAATCAGGAGACAAAATCACAGCCTGAGACAGTGTCACCGAACACATCCAAAAAACCTGGACAGAAACTTGAGCTTACACCCAGACAGCCTCACCGAACACATCAAACAAACATTGACAGAAACTTGAGCTTACACCCAGACAGCCTCACCGAACACATCAAACAAACATTGACAGAAACTTGAGCTTACACCCAGACAGTGTCACCGAACACATCCAAAAAACCTGGACAGAAACTTGAGCTTACACCCAGACAGCCTCACCGAACACATCCAAAAAACCTGGACAGAAACTTGAGCTTACACCCAGACAGCCTCACCGAACACATCCAAAAAACCTGGACAGAAACTTGAGCTTACACCCAGACAGCCTCACCGAACACATCCAAAAAACCTGGACAGAAACTTGAGCTTACACCCAGACAGCCTCACCGAACACATCCAAAAAACCTGGACAGAAACTTGAGCTTACACCCAGACAGCCTCACCGAACACATCCAAAAAACCTGGACAGAAACTTGAGCTTACACCCAGACAGCCTCACCGAACACATCCAAAAAACCTGGACAGAAACTTGAGCTTACACCCAGACAGCCTCACCGAACACATCCAAAAAACCTGGACAGAAACTTGTCTAGAGAACATGCTTTACGTATTAGAAGCTTGTCTAGAGAACATGCTTTACGTAATAGAAGCTTGTCTAGAGAACATGCTTTACGTATTAGAAGCTTGTCTAGAGAACATGCTTTACGTAATAGAAGCTTGTCTAGAGAACATGCTTTACGTACTAGAAGCTTGTCTAGAGAACATGCTTTACGTACTAGAAGCTTGTCTAGAGAACATGCTTTACGTACTAGAAGCTTGTCTAGAGCATGTCAGAGTCGACATCTACACATACTGACGACCACACAGAGCAGCAAGTAACTTACCCTGTGCTGGAATCACAAGATACCAAATCTCCTAACCAACCTACTACTATAGTGTGCATCACAAGCCACAGTTGTCCAGAGTCACTTGATGATCGAAGTTCTCTGGAAACTTCAACTTCTGGCGAAATGCCATCAATTCATTTTAGCCAGGAAGTAATAAATGTTGTCAAGGAGCTGGTAAAGACCCTCGTCAAAGACATGGCTGCTGAAATAAAACAGTCTCTCAGCAGTGAAAGTGACAGTCTCGTGACAGAAATCATGACTCTCAGAGAAGAAAATCAAAACATGAAATATCTTATCCTCAGCCAAAATAACATTCAAGAAAAAAAGCACCCAGAAAGTTTCTGCAGATGAAAGTGACTCAAATCAGGAGACAAAATCACAGCCTGAGACAGTGTCACCGAACACATCCAAAAAACCTGGACAGAAACTTGAGCTTACACCCAGACAGCCTCACCGAACACATCAAACAAACATTGACAGAAACTTGAGCTTACACCCAGACAGCCTCACCGAACACATCAAACAAATATTGACAGAAACTTGAGCTTACACCCAGACAGTGTCACCGAACACATCAAATAAACCTGGACAGGAACTTGAGCATACACCCAGACAGGGCAGAAACGAATCATCAGAAGAGCTGAAAGAACCTGACACATTGTACTCCATCGATGTACACATTAGCAACAGGTTTAAAGTTCTGCAGGACAGCTCAGCATCAAGCAGTCAGCAGGGGCCTAAATCATTAAAATCAGACATGGTTCACAAGCATTGCTCTCAGCAATCTCCACATCGAAATCACCACCAGCACCACCCTAATCTCCAGCACAACTTCCATATCAAAGAAAACACAAATCTGTGATACAGAGATTGGAGGTGATTGGAGACTCCTTAATGAAAGGAATATATGCTGACCGGTTGTCCATCTCAGCGGAGGACATAGTCTCAGTGATTCCGGTACCAGGGGCCGGTATCATGAAAAGAATAGGAACACTGAGAAGCTTGAAGGTCGACCAAAAGATCACGAGGACGACAGTTCATGTTGGCATCAATGACAGCATGAATGGTTTGACCCTCAGACCCTACGATCTTCATGTCCTGATATCGACAATTAAACAGAAATTTCCAGAGACGTCAATCTTCATATCCTCAGTATACCTGCCTGCACTGGTGCTGGCCGTCGCTTGGAACACAACAACAGAATTCTCAGTACACTGTGCCAACAAAACAACTTAAGCTTCATCGACAATATCTCGTTCTTCACTTCGGAGTCTGGAGCTCCCAAGAAAAGGCTTTATCGTGACCAGATCCACACCAACAAGATCGGTACTAGCATACTAGCTAAAAATATCAAGTACCTCGCTCGAACACAGCAGGACAGAGTGTCACTGTCCGGCAACATAAAGCAGCGAAGACAAGTAAAAACCCGTGACACACGGCGGCCACCTCTTCTCTGATTAGGCAACCCCCTGTGTCCTCCATAACCTCACCACCTGCCCCCATACCAACTCCAACTCCTTTATCCTCTCCATATGACCCATCCTCTTCAAATGATTCCATGTTCCCGCCCCTTCCCACTCGGCAGCCCCAACCATCCAGGCAAACCACTGCTAACACAACCCAGAATCTACCACACCCACCAACCATCCAGGCAAACCACTGCTAACACAACCCAGAATCTACCACACCCACCAACCATCCAGGCAAACCACTGCTACACAACCCAGAATCTACCACACCCACCAACCATCCAGGCAAACCACTGCTAACACAACCCAGAATCTACCACACCCACCAACCATCCAGGCAAACCACTGCTAACACAACCCAGAATCTACCACACCCACCAACCATCCAGGCAAACCACTGCTAACACAATCCAGAATCTACCACACCCACCGCAGTGGAATCAAGATTTACATTATCTCATGCAGTTCAGCCCAGCAGCTTTAAGCCAAGCCTTCATGATGTCTGTCATCCACAAGCAACACATGTCACCGATGTTCAGACAATAGGAATTGTGACATTTCATGAAATATCTTGGCATTCAATTAATTATCATTGTAACTTTACCATAATAGGTTACTAGTTGTAGAAAATGGCCCAGATAGTTGATGAGTGGCTATGAAAGGAAGGTCTCAGAATTGGTCATTTAAACATTTACCACCTGCTAGGGAAACTTTCTGAGACAACTAACATAGTTAATCATAACTTCATGTCTTTGGCTTTTCAGAAAGTCATCTAAACAAAAATATAACTGACGAAGACATTAGGATGGACGGTTATAATTTACTTCGAAGTGACCCTACTAGGAAGCTTGAGACAGGATTAGTTGTATATGTTACCACAGCCATACACTCTTGTCGTAGAACAGATCTTGACACACCAGATATTGAATGTATATGGTTGGAAATAGATTCAAATGCAGCCCACCAACCGTACAAGAAGTAGAGAGCATCGTAGGAAAAAAAGCTAAAGGAAAGTCGGCACCAGACCCAAATGGTGTTCCTTACATACTACACAAAAGATGCCCTGAAGTACTAAAGAAGCTCCATCCTACGAAAAGCATGGACCAAGGGACTCATAAGTAAAGAATGGAAAAAGGCTAACGGAGTATACATCCCAAAGGAGCAGAATTCCACTGAAATCAACCAGTTCAGACCTATCTCACTTCTGAGTGTAGAAGGAAAGATATTCTTCTCTGTGATGGCAAGGAGACTAACAACATACCTCCTAGATAATGGTTACATTGATACATCCGTGCAGAAGGGAGGAATTCCAGGTTCTCCAGGATGTCTCGAGCATGCTTCAATGACTTGGGAAGCTATTCAACAGGCAAGATCTGGAAAGTGAGATCTACAGGTAATATGGCTTGACCTAGCCAATGCATATGGCTCAGTACCACACCAGATGATATGGCTAGCACTAGACATGTATCATGTGCTAAAAGAAATCACGAAGATGCTGAAAATGTACTTCACAGGGTTCCTCATGAGATGTGGAACATCAGGATATATTACAAGATGGACTGAGCTCCAGGTAGGAATTGCAATAGGCTGTACAATATCTCCCATACTGTTCGTACTAGCCATGCAAGTAATCTTGAAAGCAGCAGAAAGAGCAGCAGAAGCCCCAAAGTTCAGAAACGGATGTCAGATGCCACTACTAAAAGCGTTAATGGATGACACAACAGTAATAACAACCAGTGAAGCACAGGCATGAAAGATGTTACAGCGTTTGGACAGCCATATCATATGGTGCCACATGAGCTTCAAGCCAAAGAAGTCAAGAAGCCTGTCACTCATGAAAGGGAAAGTGATAGAAAGATTGTACACAGTGGCAAATCAAATAATCCCAAGTGCAGGGGAAGAGCCAGTGAAGAGACTTGGCAGAGTATATGATGCTTCCATGAAAGACTCAAATACGGTGTTGCAGGTCATAAAAAAGGCACAGAATGGACTAAACATCATAGACAAAAGCAAGCTACTGGGGAAGTTCAAAATATGGTGCCTCCAGTTCATGCTGATTCCAAAAGTGATGTGGCCACTGCTCATCTACGAAGTAAGTACCAGCACAGTAGAGGCAGTCGAAAGAAAGATAAATAAATCCATAAGAAAGTGGCTGAGCGTGCCACCAGGATTAACTGATGTAGCAATGTACTGGAAGAAGAGCAAACTGCAGCTACCATTCAAATCTGTGGTCGAAGAATACAAGGTAGGAAAGACAATGCTTGAAATGATGCTACAAGAATCTACAGATCTGGTGGTACAAGAAGTGCAGCCAACACTTAAAACTGGACAAAAATGGAAAGTAGATGAGGAAGTGACCACAGCCAGGGAAACGCATGAGCTGAAAGAAGTATCAGGATACACCCAGACCAACAGAAGGGGGTTTGGTCATGGTGAAATCAAATGGTGGTCAAAGGCTTCCTGTAAGGAAAGAAGGGATATGATCATCAGCGAAGTAAGGAATTCAGAGGATGACAAGTGGGTCCAGAAGGCAGTCCAACAGGCACAGCAAGGTCAGTGGACAACATGGGAGGAAGTCCTGCAGAGATCACTAACATGGGAGGAAGTCCTGCAGAGATCATTAACATGGGAGGAAGTCCTGCTGAGATCACTAACATGGGAGGAAGTCTTGCAGAGATCATTAACATGGGAGGAAATCCTGCAGAGATCACTAACATGGGAGGAAGTCCTGCAGAGATCACTAACATGGAAAGAAGTCCTGCAGAGATCACTAACATGGGAGGAAGTCCTGCAGAGATCACTAACATGGGAGGAAGTCCTGCAGAGATCACTAACATGGGAGGAAGTCCTGCAGAGATCACTAACATGGGATGACATCTGGAAAATGTCACCCTTGAGACTCAGCTTCATCATCAGAGCTACTTATGACCTTCTGCCTACAGGCTCCAACCTATACAAATGGGGTGTATCAGAAGACACAAAGTGCCCTCTCTGCAACGAAAGGCAAACACTGGAACATGTGCTGTCAGCATGTAGAGTATCATTAGGTCAAGGACGCTACACCTGGTGGCACAACAGAGTGCTGCAGGAGCTAGTAGCCATTGTAGGCAGGGCACAAGATAAAGCAAACAACAGCAAAAGAGTTGAGATCTCACCTAAATACTTCATAGGTGCTGGTATGACATCGAATATTGAAATCAGGGACATTCCCTTACCATCACTGCTAGATAGTGGAAATGACTGTGATGTGATAGCGGACCTACCAGGAAGAAGAGAATACCTGACTGCCATCAAGAACACAGGAATGTGACCGGACATTATGGTGTGCTCCATAGAGAAACAGGAACTAATAATGATTGAGCTTACGGTTCCGTATGAAACAAGAATACAGGAGCAACATCTGTTCAAATGTGAGAAGTACAATGACCTGGCCAAGCAACTGAGGCAGGGGGCAGGAGTCAGGGCAAAAGTGATAGCTGTAGAAGTGGGAGCGAGAGGATTCGTAGCAACATCAGCATACAACCTATGTAAGCAACTGGGTATAAAGGGACAAGCAAGAGCAAGGGCATTTAAAAGCCTTTCAGAAACAGCAGAAAAGGCCTCATGCTGGCTGTGGAGTATGCAAAACAAGCATTGAGAACATAAATACTTTTGCTTGTCGCGGCCAATACCAGTCCTCCGTTGATAAAGACGCACTTCAAAAGTGCAGTGCCAACTCAGTCCCGGGACAAAAAAAGCAACAACTCACAAGATCTCTGGGAGTCATGACCCAGAGGGGCCCACGCCCCTTAAAGTGTCAGGAGTTTAATAGGGCCGAAACACTTGTCTGGGGGGGGGGGGGGAATACTTCCTCTGATGATCTGAAGGAGTTGTGTTGTTTTTCCGCTCTCTATAGTAGAGAGTTTCCTGTATATATGTTACCACTGCCATACATTCTTGTCGTAGAACAGATCTTGACACACCAGATATTGAATGTATATGGTTGGAAATAAACTCCCAAAGCAGAGACCAATCTTAACTGGGTTTCTGTATCATAATCCAAATGCAACAGCATCTTGGTATGATCACTTTACAAGTATGATGGATCATATTTTGTCTTTTAATGTAAAGGATATAATTGTTCTTGGAGATTTCAATATTAATTACAGACAAATAGATGCTACATGGAATGATACTGTTTTATCATACAACTTATTCCAAATTATCACTAAACCTACCAGAGTAACTGAAACATCATCCACACTAATAGATCACATATATGTAGCTCATCCAGAAAACATAGAATGTAAAGTCCCTCACACATCACTGAGTGATCGCTATCTGGTCTGTTGCACATGGACATGACATGGCTTGAAAATTCCCAAAAATAAACACACCAGTATTAAATTTAGAAGTTTTAACAAATTCAACTTAGAATCATTTCTAAAAGAGTTGCAAGCAGCACCTCTAGATCATGATTGTACCAACTAACTGACCCTGATAAGGCCATGGAATACTGGATAAAAACCTTTCAGGATATATTTGACAAACGTTTCCTATTAGAGAGATGACAGTTAAACATCAAGTGAAGTTCCCCTGGATAACACCTGAGATATTGCAAGTCATGAGGGAAAGGGGTCAGGCACACAAAAATAAGGAATTCATTAGCTACTGATTATTCAGAAACAGAGTTCAGTATTTAATTAGGCAAGAAAAGAGAAATTACATTAGGAACCTAGTTCAGATTAAATCAGGCAGTAAGTCTGTCTGGAAAGCAATTAACATTCTTGCAAACAAGAGAAAACAGTCTGACTTGAAGGGTTATAATCATGTGCCTGCTTGTGAAGAGTTCAGCAATCATTTCAGAGAAGAAGTCAGTATTTTAAACTCTTCACTACTGATCCCTACTTGTGACTTAGGTGAATTAAATAAATTTATAGGTAGCAAATGTGCACATCTAAAGCAAACTAGTATTCTTATCATGTCAGTTAGTGAAGTTTACAATTATTTTTCATCTTTAAAGAACAACACAGCAGGACTTGATGAAATTAGCAACAATAATGCTACTCAACCCCAGTTATTACAGATATACTAACATACATTTACAATCAGTGCATTGCACATTGTCATTTTCCGCAGGCTTTCAAATGCAAAAATATATCCCCTTTTTAAATACTGCTCGGAGAAAAATCCCTCAAGCTATAGGCCATTTTCCATTCTATCGACTTTGTCAAAACCCCTACAAAAACACATAGAAAAAACAACCTTACAACACATGCAAGAAAATGGTTTGATTGTTGACTGTCAGTCAGGTTGTAGGCCCAGACATTCCTGCCACACGGCTCTCACAAAAATGACTGAATGTTGGTTATCTAATATAAATGATGATAAATTATGTGGTGCTGTCTTTATTGATGTTTAAAAAGCATTTGGCATGATTAATAATGAAATCCTAGTTAGAAAGCTTGAGACTTATAGATTACACCCTGATTTAACAAAATTTATTACATCTTTTCTTTCCAACAGACAACAGATAGCTTGCCTCAAAAACTCTGTAAAGTTCATCTATGGTTGATAATGATGTTCCACAAGAGTCTACTCTTGGTCCTCTCCTTTTCACTATCTAGATCTATTATCTTCCACTTCATCTCAAAAAATCATCCTGTGACCTCTTTGCTGATGACTGCACAGTTTACACTAGTGACCATGACTGTATTAACCTTGAGCCAACTCTTCAAATTCAAATAATCAGTCTAATTAACTGGAGCAACAACAACATAATGCTAATAAACACCAGCAAAACAAAATCCATGCTCGTTACAACAAGACAGAAATTAACAATTTCACCTACAGCTCCACACTGGAACTTCACAGATAGAGAATGTTAGTGAACATAAGACTCTAGGTCTCATGACTGACCACCACTTCAGCTGTAATCATCATATAAACAATCTAACCAACAAAAGTTTACCAATTTACTAAAATTAAACATTTTCTTGACATAGACACCAGAAAAATATACTACATATCACAAATGCAAACACACTTGGACTACTGTTCCACAGTCTGGGATGGTTGTTCCACGTCAAACATGAAAAGACTTTACTCACTTCAAAAATGAGCAGTAAAGCTTATAGATGACAAACATGTAGCACATATTACAAATATAGATGAACATCTTGATATTCTACCCCTCAAAAAGAGATTTCATTTCAACAAGGCCAAGTTAATTCATAAAATTCTATCACATAATGCTCCATCCTATCTGTGGTCATTGTTCAAATCCAATCCAAAACACAGTCAATGCTTAAGCAATTGTATTCTCCCAAAACCGAGGCTTGACATATTTAAAAAAAGCTTCTCTTACTCAGCTGCCCACCATTGGAATGCCCTACCAACTCATGTAAAACTTATAAGTAATATTCGTTCTTATAACTTTAAACTTTGTCTACATCTGTTTGATATGGACTATATGCCTCCCTAAGCATAGTCTAAAGTAGTTTAAAATATGGCTCAGTTGCTGTAATTTTTTTAATACTGCTTTTCTATAAATTTGTTAGTTTTGAATGAATGTAAGAATGCAAGTTTATTTCATGTTGTTGCATAAATCAGAGTGTAGAGTGTATAGACATGAGATTAGTTTATTATTTATTTATGTAATCATTTTATTATTTATTTATGTAATCATTTAATTGTGTCTTCATGATTATTATGCTCATTAACAAATGCTGAATGACTGTGACTGAGTGAAAGCTGTATGGGCAGAATGTCAGACGAGCCTGCGTGCCCAATTCTTAACCCTTTGAAAATAAAGTATGTTCATTAATTCATTCATTCACTTTTCTATTCTCTTTCACCTTTCTTATTTCTCTATCTTCTTCTACTTTTCTCACCTCTCTGTCCTCTTATATCTGCTGTCACTCCTGTTTTATAGCAAAAATTCCTGCTAATCTTTTCTTCACTCTCAGCAAACATGTCTCATCTCAGGGGCTGCTAAAGAGTGTAGTATAACAAAGTGTTATCTGGGCTTGCTTCACCACTGACTTCACATAATTTTGTGTATGTGGTCTCACATATGTTATCTAGGCAGTAGCCAACAATGACTTGCTCCACCACTGATTTCACATAATTTTGTGTATGTGGTCTCACATATGTTATCTAGGCAGTAGCCAACAATGACTTGCTCCACCACTGATTTCACATAATTTTGTGTATGTGGTCTCACATATGTTATCTAGGCAGTAGCCAACAATGACTTGCTCCACCACTGATTTCACATAATTTTGTGTATGTGGTCTCACATATGTTATCTAGGCAGTAGCCAACAATGACTTGCTCCACCACTGATTTCACATAATTTTGTGTATGTGGTCTCACATATGTTATCTAGGCAGTAGCCAACAATGACTTGCTCCACCACTGATTTCACATAATTTTGTGTATGTGGTCTCACATATGTTATCTAGGCAGTAGCCAACAATGACTTGCTTCACCACTGACTTCACATAATTTTGTGTATGTGGTCTCACCATTTACTGAATCAAATAAACAGATCATTTATCATTTTAAAGTGAACAACTGGATCAGTTATCACATCACTGTGATAAGTGAATTTTTCTTTTACCACACATTATCAACAATGATCTTCACTCATTCTTCAGCTTGTAGGTTGTTAACTTTTCCATTTAAATAAGAGCAAAGTTTGTCAACATTCTGTCTTTTAATGCATAGTTAAAATCACATCAAACATGTCCCAGCTTTTGACTTTAGATTGACAAGTTTATTGAAGCAAAGACATAAAATTATGGTCTTACAGGTAGGCACATATGCTTACTTTTGAAATATAAATCACAGAGCTTTAAAGATAAAAGTAAAGCCATTATCACACCAAACAGGTATTCAGGTCATCTGCTGTTGGTGGTGATTCAACATGCAGCACACTAGAGGGTGTTGTGGTCAGCATCAGACCACACCAGAGGGTGTTGTGGTCAGTGTCAGGCCACACTAGAGGTTGTTGTGGTCAGCATCAGACCACATTAGAGGTTGTTGTGGTCAGCATCAGACCACACTAGAGGGTGTTGTGGTCAGTGTCAGGCCAAACTAGAGGTTGTTGTGGTCAGCATCAGACCACATTAGAGGTTGTTGTAGTCAGCATCAGACCACACTAGAGGTTGTTGTGGTCAGCATCAGACCACACTAGAGGGTGTTGTGGTCAGTGTCAGGCCACACTAGAGGTTGTTGTGGTCAGCGTCAGACCACACTAGAGGGTGTTGTGGTCAGTGTCAGTCCACACTAGAGGGTGTTGTGGTCAGTGTCAGGCCACACTAGAGGTTGTTGTGGTCAGTGTCAGGCCACACTTTAGGGTGTTGTGGTCAGCGTCGGACCACACTAGAGAGTATTGTAGCCAGTATTGTACTTGACTGCCTTTATCATACTCAGTCACCAGAACGAGAACCACGGTCCCCCCTTTTAGTTTCTTTGACTACTTAAACTACTGATCTGTCAGCAGTGACCAGTGCACCAACCACTCTGTTGTGAGAAAATGGTGCACACCAACCACTCTGTAGTGAGAAACTGGTGCACCAACCACTCTGTTGTGAGAAACTAGTGCACCAACCACTCTGTAGTGAGAAATTGGTGCACACCAACCACTCTGTAGTGAGAAATTAGTGCACACCAACCACTCTGTAGTGAGAAACTGGTGTACCAACCACTCTGTTGTGAGAAACTAGTGCACCAACCACTCTGTTGTGAGATACTAGTGCATCAACACTCTGTTGTGAGAAACTTGTGCACCAATTACTCTGTCTGAGAAACTACAATAATTAGTGTATAAGTATATAACTATACACGAAGCACTGCAGTAAAGCTGTGATACTAGAATATATAAAACAGGAAAAAGTAGGAGCAGCTTTATTACTTAACGATTACACAGTTGTGATGTTTCAGCGTGAGCCTTAATCATACAAAAACATACAGGATACATACCCAATCTGATTTTCTGGTAACAGCCATCAAACAATGTCACACAGATGACACAAGCTGCCTGGCACTTGAGAACTGCTGCATTCAAAATTATGGGACGCTGGAACCACATGGGTTAAACTCGCTGTTTAGTTACACGTAACATTCACTTCAATCACTACAGTACCTCTCCACTAAGTCCACCCCTTCTTACTTTTCAAACTTCCTCACAGCATCACTCTGCAACCCCTCTTCCCCAATCATCTGTTTCAACTTCTCCTAGGTAGGTCAACATTGCATCACACACTCTCTCTCCCTTCCCCGGTTCCCCATCCACCACCCCCAGTTACAACCCACCGACCACATGTCACAGGTCTCTATTTAAAGTCTCCACGTTCTACTAAATCCATTCCTGACACACACCGGCGGACAAGCCACACCTTACAATTTACAGCTAAGTACTCTTTAAAAAAATTTTTTTTTTTTTAAAAATAGAATTCATGTGAATCTATACTTTATCTCCTATCTCTACTTCTTCGTCCTGTATGTTTTTGTATGATTAAGGCTCACGCTGAAACATCACAACTGTGTAATCGTTAAGTAATAAAGCTGCTCCTACTTTTTCCTGTTTTATACATTCATGTCTGAGAAACTAGTGCACCAACCACTCTGTTGTGAGAGACTAGTGCACAGCAACACTCTTGTGAGAAACTAATGCACAAACAACTCTGTTTTGAGAAACTAGTGCACCAATGACTCTGTTATGATAGACTAGTGCACCAACCACTCTGTTGTGAAATACTATTGCACCAACACTCTATTCTGAGAAACTAGTGCACCAACAAATCTGTTATGAGAAACTAGTGCACCAACAACTCTGTTGTGAGAAAACTAGTGCACCAACCACTTTGTAGGGAGAGACTAGTAAGCCAACCACTCTGTTGTGAGAGACTAATGATGACCATGACTTGTATATAGATCAGATAAAGTAATCAATATGTTAAGCTTAGATACCAAGACATGTATGTGCAAATTTGATGTATATCAAGACATGTGTGCATATTTGATGTATGTCACATGTGCATATCTGATGTATGTCCAGTGTAGATTTATACATTTAATTGATGTTTCTTTAAACTCTTAATTTGAACTTTTTTCTAAAGCAATAAAAACTGATTTTTTTAAAAAACTGATTCAAAGAACAATATCGATGAAAGAACTAAAACAAACACAGAACAAATAAAAAACTGAAACAATAAGAACAGATGAAAGAACTAGGACAAACAGAACAGATGGAAGAATTTGGACAAACAGAACAGATGAAAGAACTAGGACAAATAGAACAGATGAAAGAGCTAGGACAAACAGAACAGATGAAAGAGCTAGGACAAACAGAACACATGAAAGAAATAGGACAAAGACAACAGAAGAAAGAACTAGGACAAACAGAACAGATGAAAGAAATAGGACAAACAGAATAGACGAAAGAACTAGGACAAATAGAACAGATGAAAGAACTAGGACAAAAAAAAACACATGAAAAAAAACTGGACAAACAATATAATAAATAATACAACTAGACCAAACAATAAAATTGATTACAGAACTGGTGCAGAACATGAGGACTGATAAATGGAACAAATGAAATAACTGGGACAAATAAAAGAACAGATGGAAGAGCTGGGAGAACAACAGATCATGTGAAAAACTTGGGACAAACAACAGAAAATTTGAAAAACTTGGGACAAACATAGAACAAATGAAAGAATGAACTTGGGACATATAAATGAAAGTAATGGAACACCATAAAACCAAACTAATTGAGAAGAAAAAATTCTGGTCTGACCCAATTAGATAAACTGCACAGACAGAAACCTAAATACTGGAAAGATCTGATGATGATGATGAAGATGGCGATGATGATGATGATGACAGTGATGCCGATTACAATGATGATGATGAACTTTAGTGATCTATCCTCTGATCACAGATCTGGCAGCAAAACCCACAGCTATGATAGCTGCAGCAACAATGAAAATGTTGAATGTTAGAGTTGCAACATTCCAACTTTTGTTGGTTCCATCTGATGTTTGATGTGCTGTTGGTAAAAGCTTCTCTCTTGTGTCTGACCAAATGTCCTTCAGAAATGGAATCAGACCTGCATGATTAGATAATAAAAATGAGTAAATTTATATTCAACAGCCAGACAGTTAAAATGATGTAAAAATTTAATATTCAACAGCCAGACAGTTAAAATGATGTAACAATTTTATATTCAGCAGCCAGACAGTTAAAATGATGTAACAATTTTATATTCAGCAGCCAGACAGTTAAAATTATGTAACAATTTTATATTCAATAGGCAGACAGCTAAAATGATTTTAAAATTTTATATTCAACAACCACACAGTTAAAATTAAGTAACAATTTTATATTCAATAGGCAGACAGCTAAAATGATTTTAAAATTTTATATTCAACAACCACACAGTTAAAATGATTAACAATGTTATATTCAGCAGCCAGACAGCTAAAATTATGTAACAGTTTTATATTCAACAGTCAGACAGCTAAAATTATGTAACAGTTTTATATTCAACAGCCAGACAGCTAAAATTATGTAACAGTTTTATATTCAACAGCCACGCAGTTAAAATGATGTAAAACTATATTGTTACAACAAAATTATTTTCTTATTTTACTATGCCAATCATTGTCAGAATTAGTGTCAGGCAGTTTCACAAGGATATAACATGCAGCTATTTACAAGGATAGAACATGCAGCTATTTACAAGGATAGAACATGCAGCCATTTACAAGTATAGAACATGCAGCTATTTACAAGGATAGAACAAGTAGCTATTTACAAGGATAGAACAGGGAGCTATTTACAAGGATAGAACAAGTAGCTATTTACAAGTATAGAACAGGGAGCTATTTACAAGGATAGAACAAGTAGCTATTTACAAGTATAGAACAGGGAGCTATTTACAAGTGTAGAACAAGCAGCTATTTACAAGTATAGAATAGGGAGCTATTTACAATTATAAAACAATCAGCTATTTACAAGTATAGAACAGGGAGGTATAAACAATTCTGACCATTTTACACTAGTTCTTTTGGCTTTATTCTAATTTCCACATTCTTTTACCGTTGTTTCTTGCTCTATTTTAAACTGTTCTTTTAAAACTATAGTGCTCTTCTTGCATATATAAAGTTTTAAATAGCAAATTAGTCTCTCCTTCAATCTGGGTAATTTCCCCCTGCATTGTGATCCTGTACTAAATTCTTCCCAGGTCATTTGTCGTTTACCTTCAGTGTTGCTTCCAGCATTTTCCAAGAAAGAAATGGTACACTGCTTCTTTGATTTTTCATCTGTACACCAGCAGTCATCAGAGACTGGTTTGTTATGAGATGTCACTAACAAAGAGTGCTCTGACAAGACGTGTGGCTAAAAAAGAGTGCATTGACAAGAGGTGTGGCTAACAAAGAGTGCATTGACAAGAGGTGTGGCTAACAAAGAGTGCCTTGACAAAAGGTGTGGCTAACAAAGAGTGCCCTGACAAGAGGTGTGGCTAACAAAGAGTGTCTTGACAAAAGGTGTGGCTAACAAAGAGTGCCTTGACAAGAGGTGTGGCTAACATAGAGTGCCTTGACAAGAGATGTAGCTAACAAAGAGTGCCCTGACAAGAGGTGTGACTATAAAAGACTGCCCTGACAAGAGGTGTGGCTAATAAAGAGTGCCCTGACAAGAGGTGTCGCTAATAAAGACTGATTTGACAAGAGGTGTGGCTAACAAAGAGTGCCTTGACAAGAGGTGTGGCTAACAAAGAGTGCCTTGACAAGAGGTGTGACTAACAAAGAGTGCCTTGACAAGAGGTGTGACTAACAAAGAGTGCCTTGACAAGAGGTGTGACTAACAAAGAGTGCCTTGACAAGAAGTGTGACTAACAAAGAGTGCCTTGACAAGAGGTGTGACTAACAAAGAGTGCCTTGACAAGAGGTGTGACTAACAAAGAGTGCCTTGACAAGAGGTGTGACTAACAAAGAGTGCCTTGACAAGAGGTGTGACTAACAAAGAGTGCCTTGACAAAAGGTGTGGCTAACAAAGAGTGCCTTGACAAGAGGTGTGGCTAACAAAGAGTGCCTTGACAGAAGGTGTGACTAACAAAGAGTGCCTTGACAAGAGGTGTGACTAACAAAGAGTGCCTTGACAAGAGGTGTGACTAACATAGAGTGACTTGACAAGAGGTGTGGCTAACAAAGAGTGCCTTGACAGAAGGTGTGGCTAACAAAGAGTGCCTTGACAAAAAGTGTGACTAACAAAGAGTGCCTTGACAAGAAGTGTGGCTAACAAAGAGTGCCTTGACAAGAAGTGTGGCTAACAAAGAGTGCCTTGACAAGAAGTGTGGCTAACAAAGAGTGCCTTGACAAGAAGTGTGGCTAACAAAGAGTGCCTTGACAAGAGGTGTGGCTAACAAAGAGTGCCTTGACAAGACGTGTGGCTAACAAAGAGTGCCTTGACAAGAGGTGTGACTAACAAAGAGTGCCTTGACAAGAGGTGTGGCTAACATAGAGTGACTTGACAAGAGGTGTGGCTAACAAAGAGTGCCTTGACAAGAGGTGTGGCTAACAAAGAGTGCCTTGACAGAAGGTGTGACTAACAAAGAGTGCCTTGACAAGACGTGTGACTAACAAAGAGTGCCTTGACAAGAGGTGTGACTAACAAAGAGTGCCTTGACAAGAGGGGTGGCTAACATAGAGTGACTTGACAAGAGGTGTGGCTAACAAAGAGTGCCTTGACAGAAGGTGTGGCTAACAAAGAGTGCCTTGACAAGAGGTGTGACTAACAAAGAGTGCCTTGACAAGAGGTGTGGCTAACAAAGAGTGCCTTGACAAGAGGTGTGGCTAACAAAGAGTGTCTTGACAAAAGGTGTGGCTAACAAAGAGTGCCTTGACAAGAGGTGTGGCTAACAAAGAGTGCCTTGACAAGAGGTGTGGCTAACAAAGAGTGCCTTGACAAGAGGTGTGGCTAACAAAGAGTGCCTTGACAAGAGGTGTGGCTAACAAAGAGTGCCTTGACAAGAGGTGTGGCTAACAAAGAGTGCCTTGACAAGAGGTGTGACTAACAAAGAGTGCCTTGACAAGAGGTGTGACTATCAAAGACTGCCCTGACAAGAGGTGTGGCTAACAAAGAGTGCCTTGACAAGAGGTGTGGCTAACAAAGAGTGCCTTGACAAGAGGTGTGGCTAACAAAGAGTGCCTTGACAAGAGGTGTGGCTAACAAAGAGTGCCTTGACAAGACGTGTGACTAACAAAGAGTGCCTTGACAAGAGGTATGACTATCAAAGACTGCCCTGACAAGAGGTGGATAACATAGAGTGCCTTGACATGAGGTGTGGCTAACACAGAATGCCTTGACATGAGGTGTGGCTAACACAGAATGCCTTGACATGAGGTGTGGCTAACACAGAATGCCTTGACATGAGGTGTGGCTAACACAGAATGCCTTGACAAAAGGTGTGGATAACATAGAGTGCCTTGACAAGAGGTGTGGCTAACAAAGAGTTCCCTGACAAGAGGTGTGACTAACAAAGAGTGTCCTGACAAGAGGTGTGACTAACAAAGAGTGTCCTGACAAGAGGTGTGACTAACAAAGAGTGTCCTGACAAGAGGTGTGACTAACAAAGAGTGTCCTGACAAGAGGTGTGACTAACAAAGAGTGTATTGACAAGAGATGTGGCTAACACAGAGTGCATTGACATGAGGTGTGGCTAACAAAGAGTGCCTTGACAAGAGGTGTGGCTAACAAAGAGTGTCCTGACAAGAGGTGTGGCTAACACAGAGTACCCTGACAAGAGGTGTGGCTAAAACCGATTGCCTTGACAAAAAGTGTGGCTAACAAAGAGTGTCTTGACAAGAGGTGTGGCTAACATAGAGTGCCCTGACAAGAGATGTGGCTAACAAAGAGTGGCTTGACAAGAGGTGTGGCTAACAAAGAGTGGCTTGACAAGAGGTGTGACTAACAAACACTGCCCTGACACCAGGTATGACTAACAACGAGTGCTCTGACAAGAGGTGTGACTAACAAAGAGTGCTCTGACAAGAGGTGTGACTAACAAAGAGTAATCTGACAAGAGGTGTTGCTAACAAACAGTGTCTTGACAAGAGGTGTGGCGAACAAAGAGTGTATTGACAACATACGTGACTAACAAAGAGAGTCTTGACAAGAGGTGTGGCTAACAAAGAGTGCCCTGACAAGAGGTCTAACTAACAAAGAGTGTCCTGACAAGAGGTGTAACTAACAAAGATTGCCTTGACATGAAATGTAACTAACAAAGAGTGCCCTGACAAGAGGTGTGACTAACAAAGAGTCCCCTGACAAGAGGTGGGACTAACAAAGAGTCCCCTGACAAGAGGTGAGACTAACAAAGAGTGTCCTGACAAGAGGTGGGACTAACAAAGAGTCCCCTGACAAGAAGTGTGATTAACAAAGAGTCCCCTGACAAGTGTGACTAACAAAGAGTCCCCTGACAAGAAGTGTGACTAACAAGAGTCCCCTGACAAGAAGTGTGACTAACAAAGAGTGTCCTGACAAGAAGTGTGACTAACAAAGAGTGTCCTGACAAGAGTTGCGACTAACAAAGAGTGTCCTGACAAGAGGTGTGACTAACAAAGAGTGTCCTGACAAGAGTTGCGACTAACAAAGAGTGTACTGACAAGAGGTGTAACTAACAAAGAGTCCCCTGACAAGAGGTGTGACTAACAAAGAGTGTCCAGACAAGAGGTGTGGCTAACAAAGAGTTCCTTGACAAGAGGTGTGACTAACAAAGAGTTCCTTGACAAGAGGTGTGACTAACAAAGAGTGCCTTGACAAAAGGTGTGACTAACAAAGAGTGCCTTGACAAGAGGTGTGACTAACAAAGAGTGCCTTGACAAGAGGTGTGACTAACAAAGAGTGCCTTGACAAGAGGTGTGACTAACAAAGAGTTCCTTGACAAGAGGTGTGACTAACAAAGAGTGCCTTGACAAGAGGTGTGGCTAACAAAGAGTGCCCTGACAAGAGGTGTGGCTAACAAAGCATGCCCTGACAAGAGGTGCGGCTAATAAAGAGTGCCCTGACAAGAGGTGTGGCTAACAAAGAGTTCCTTGACAAGAGGTGTGACTAACAAAGAGTGCCCTGACAAGAGGTGCGGCTAACAAAGCATGCCCTGACAAGAGGTGTGACTAACAAAGAGTGCCCTGACAAGAGGTGCGGCTAACAAAGCATGCCCTGACAAGAGGTGCGGCTAATAAAGAGTGCCCTGACAAGAGGTGTGGCTAACAAAGAGTCCTCTGACAAAAGGTGTGGCTAGCAAAGAGTCCCCTGACAAGAGATATGACTAACAAAGAGTCCTCTGACAAGAGGTGTGGCTAACAAAGAATCCTCTGACAAAAGGTATGACTAACAAAGAGTCCCCTGACAAGAGGTATGACTAATAAAGAGTCCCCTGACAAAAGGTGTGGCTAGCAAAGAGTCCCCTGACAAGAGATATGACTAACAAAGAGTCCCCTGACAAAAGGTATGACTAACAAAGATTCCCCTGACAAGAGGTATGACTTCTTCTTCTTCTTCTTCGTTCACTTCTACCACCAAAAAACCGCACTGTGAACCTACTGAATTTACACATGTGGTCCTCGTTTGGTCCGGTGGTCCCCTGTGTGGTCCAAAATAGACCACATGAGTTCCACGAAGGACCACAAGGGGTTCAGAGTATCACAGTGCTTTAGCCTGTATTCTTGGTGGGTCTCGGAAGCGGGATTGCGTGACACCGTGGTTTTCATTGCACCAGTTTGGTCTAGGGTTGGACTTTCTCACCGGAAGACCTCGACGTGTTTGGAATATCAGTGCATCCCCGCTGGGTGAGAGGCGTTAGCCCACCCAGGACAGAGTTGGACTTTCTCACCGGAAAACCTCGACGTGTTATGAGATACCCGTGTATCACCGCCGGGTGAGAGGTGGTTGCCCATCCAGTCCAGGGTTGGACTTTCTCACCGGAAAACCTCAGCGTGATTAGGATACGCAGACATCCCCGCCGGGTGAGAGGTGGTTGCCTATCTAGACTTCCCTGGTCCAGTGTCTCCGACTTCAGCATTTTGCGGTCGTGGCCGCTACCCTTCCTAGTTGTGACCAGGATGGAGCTTTTGTCCAGGAGGACGAATCCTCGCCACTAGTGACTTCTACCCCTGGGTTGAGCCGGTTTAGGCATTTCCCAGTATGGGCATGTTTGGGACGGGACCGACCTCTAGGGCAGAGGTACTGTGACATTCATAGCCTTCAAGATTCACCCCTGGTATGAGCCGGTTTAGGCAAAATTCACCAGTATGGGTGTTTATCAGGCGTTACCGACCTCTAGAGCGGAGGTGGCATGACATGTCTAGCCATCGAGTTCCACCCCTGGTGTGTGCCGGTTTAGGCATATTTCACCAGTGTAGGTGTATTTCGGACGTAGGCGGCCTCTAGAGCAGAGGTGCCGTGGTATAGCTCTCGTAGCGATACTACTGGACATACCAGGTTAAACTTCACTTTCCACCACCTTTTCCCATCGGTGCCGCACAGCAACCTTTATTTCCGCATTTACTTCCTTAACCGGGAGGAGCTTCACTCCACGCGCGGCATTTGAAAAGTCAAGCCAGCAGTGACTTAACCTCTGGGACAAACCGGTTCATGCATTTCACACGATATGACTGCACTCAGGACGTGGCCGACCTCCAGACCAGAGGTGCCGTGATTTGACTGTTTGCTTCGCTTTATTCTTTCAACCACCTTTTCCGCAGTGATGCTGCGCGGCAACCTCATTTGCAAATTTCTTCATTGGCCGGGAAGAGCACCGCTCCACGCACGGCAGCTGAAGATTTCGCCAACAGCGGCAGATGAGCTACCAAACGTGACACTCATCTACCCTAAGTAACTGGTTTTCAGGCGCCAGATATTCGCCCTCGCCCCTTCTCCTGTCAGTTTAAACAGTTCTGCCACGGGAAGGCCAGGAGCTGGACTTGACTGCCAGAGGCTGTTTGTGGCGCGTTTGCAGTCCTTAGAACCGAGGTATGACTAACAAAGAGTCCCCTGACAAGAGGTGTGGCTAACAAAGAGTGTCTTGACAAGAGGTGTGACTAACAAAGAGTGTCTTGACAAGAGGTATGACTAACAAAGAGTCCCCTGACAAGAGGTGTGGCTAACAAAGAGTGTCTTGACAAGAGGTATGACTAACAAAGAGTCCCCTGACAAGAGGTGTGGCTAACAAAGAGTGTCTTGACAAGAGGTATGACTAACAAAGAGTCCCCTGACAAGAGGTGTGGCTAACAAAGAGTGTCTTGACAAGAGGTGTGACTAACAAAGAGTGCCCTGACAAGAGGTGTGGCTAACAAAGATTGCCTTGACAAGAGGTGTGGCTAACAAAGAGTGCCCTAACAAGAGATGTGGCTAACAAAGAGTGCCTTGACAAGAGATGTGGCTAACAAAGAGTGCCTTGACAAGAGGTGTGGCTAACAAAGAGTGCCTTCTCAAGAGTTGTGGCTAACAAAGAGTGTCCTGACAAGAGGTGTGGCTAACAAAGAGTGTCCTGACAAGAGGTGTGGCTAACAAAGAGTGCCCTCAGAAAAGGTGTGGCTAACACATTTGTTTGGTTCACATGGTCTCTTCTCATTTGAATGTTTTCTCTCCTTTAAATGACCCACTTAAAGATATGAATATAATGTGCTAAGCCCAAGCATGCATGTACCTCTATATACAATCTGTCATCTCTAAGCATGTCAACATGAGGAGTCAAAAAGTAACTGCAAATCAAAGGATGTAACCACTGAAAAATATAGGAAAAGATTCAATGGCAAGTTTTTCATATATTTTTCAATGGTTACATCCCTTGATTTGCTATTATTTGTTGACTCGTCCTCATATACTCTCTCATCCCTAAACACTGAACTTACTTGTCCCTCCAGTGCCCTTTTTGTCCAAGCTTTCATATTTACCTTCATTTTCTCTCCGTGAAGGCAGAATAACATACCTGAATCAAGATGACACTATTCTAATATACCTGAATCAAGATGACACTATTCTAATATACATGAATCAAGATGACATTATTCTAATATACAGTATGAAAAATGGATAAGCTCAGAATTTATGATTTTAAAACATTATCACCAATTTTATAATACATCTTGATCTGTTGATAACCTAATTATGTGAATTTAGGGTGAATGTCAAATCTTCTTGACTTGGCAACACAAACTGTAGAAAAAAACTTAATAAATCCTCTATCAAATACATTTTTTTGCTTTGCTAACATCTTTATTAATGGTCTAATAATTCTGTCTCAACCAGATCTTTACTCTAAGAATAATACTTGACAAATATATCTAAAAGCAGAAACCATTAATCCTGAACTTTATAGATTTTAAAAAACTATTTGATAGCATACACAGAGATTCATTGTGGAAAATTTCAAGACTATATGGAATACCATAAAAAATTGTCAACATCTTTAGAGATCTCTACAACGGATATGTTTGTGCAGTCAAGACAGAAGAAGGAATGAGTGAATGGTTTCAGATTGAAACAGGCATGAAACAAGGATGTATATTATCTCCATTGCTTTTTGGAATTGCCATAGACTTTATAATGAAAAAATACTGTACAGGTAAAACCAGCATTGATTGGGTACATGGGACCCAAATAGAAGATCTTGATTTTGCTGATGACATAACTCTTATCAGTGACAATGTGAAATTGATGCAGGAAAAAACAGATTCCCTGTCTTCCTTGACTAGCAAAATATTTCTTGAAATTAACAAGGACAAAACAAAAATAATGAAACTTCTCATTAATCAAGAAGGAAAAATATATGTAGAAGGAACAGTTGTTGATGAAGTAAACCAATTTGCATACCTTGGCAGTTACATAGACCAGGATGGTGACACCAGGAAGGAAGTTAGAATTAGAACTGCAAAAGCAGCATTGTCATTCAAAAATCTTGAGAACATATTAAATTTAAAAGTTATAAGCACAAAAACTAAGCTTATTCAATTCAAATGTGATATCCACCCTCATTTATGCATGCAAAAGCTGGAAAACAACTAAAGAAATAGACAAGAAATTAGGCTCTCTTGAAAACAAATACCTAAGGAAAATACTTGGTATAAGGTGGAACGAATTCAAGAACAACTCAGAGATAAAACAGATGAGCAAACAACTTGTCTCATGGGTGATCAGAAAAAGAAGATGGATATATGTAGGCCATGTGATGAGAAGAAACAATCAGAGAATATCAAAACAAGCTATCAAGTGGAGCACAACAGGCCAAAGAAAAAAGGTCGACCACGTGAAACTCTAAAGAGGACACTGTTAAGATAAGCCAATTTAGTGGGCATAACATCCCTTGATTAAGTTGAAAGACTTGCTGAGAACAGAAAAAATTGGCAAACAGCTATGTGAGCCTTATATGATGTTTAACTGCACGGGAAGGATGTAAGAATAATTCTTGATGCCAAAATAAAAATAATCAAGATTTGAAAGTGAACAAAATAAGAGTTTGTTACATTTTACATAGTTTGGTGATTTCTTATGGGGAATAGCTTGTTTGTAACTTTTTTAACCATTAAGCATTTCAAGGACATGTCAGTCTCAGAATCATGTTATAAGGTCATGTCAGTCTCAGAATCATGTTACAAAGAAATGTCAGTCTCAGAATCATGTTACAAAGGCATATTGGTCTCAGAAAAATGCTATCATGAACAAGTTATCGTGACAATATGTGAAAGTTAAAGGGCTGAGTGATCCTCACAGGCAGTTTGTATAGATGCCCACAGAACACTCACATCAAAGAATTGTAATGTAGTAATACTTACACCATTACTATAAGCAGTCTCTGTGTGTCATCACTAGAGATAATGGTCAATAAAAAGATGCTTAGTTCTTGGCAACACAAAAACATGCAAGCTTTTTTAGTTTATGTCTTTGTTCAGTGGTGGTACTCATAAAAAAAATGTAATCTGGCTTGATGTAATCATGGTTGATTTGTCAGACAAGTCTCATCTCTTGCTCCAGAACCTGCAGGTAATTTCTGGAAGTGAAAGAGAAGACCAGTGGCTTTGGCTGGCTACATATGCAGCTGCTTACTGACAGATGTTGACAGATGCTGAAAGATGTTGGCAGATGCTGACAGACAGTGACATTTGCTGACAGATGTAACCAGTCTTACATAGGTCAGTAGATAAAAGACTCCAGGTCATAGTGGACACAACATTTCTGTTAAGGTGAAAGAACTGAGAGTAAAAGATGGAGATTTCTGATGTGAACTTCATGTAAATAGTACAAGTAGAATATACAACAGGCATCTTAGCTGGTGTACATTCAGTGTGCACACAGAACATGCAGCTGGTGTTATCAGTTGATGCACACTCAGATAAGATTCATGGATTTGTCAGAAATGAAAAGATGATCCAAACCCAACCTAACTAATCTGCAGACCATGTACATACATATATTCTGCTGTAATTAACTTTTAACATTTTTTAAACACTATCACACTCAAACTACATCCATTTCTTACATCTTCACAATCTTGATGTGATAGTCTCGAAGATCAATGACAGCAGACAGGCTGTCATTGTAGCAAGACTTGAGAGTATTGTTTGTGCTTGATGTCACTGACAGAGAGGAAATATCATGCAATTACACAGTTCTGTGTGTCATCAATTGTTTAAACATTCTGTGTGTCATCAGCTGTTTAAAAATTCTGTATGTCATCAGTTGTTTAAACATTCTGTGTGTCATCAGCTGTTTAAAAATTCTGTATGTCATCAGTTGTTTAAAAATTCTGTGTGTCATCAGCTGTTTAAAAATTCTGTGTGTCATCAGTTGTTTAAAAATTCTGTGGGTCATAATATATTTCAAGAATCTGTGCCATCAATTGTTTAAAAATTCTGTGTGTTATCATATACTTCAAGAATCTGTGTCATCAATTGTTTAAAAATTCTGTGTGTTATCATATACTTCAAGAATCTGTGCCATCAATTGTTTAAAAATTCTGTGTGTTATCATATACTTCAAGAATCTGTGTCATCAATTGTTTAAAAATTCTGTGTGTTATCATATACTTCAAGAATCTGTGTCATCAATTGTTTAAAAATTCTGTGTGTTATCATATACTTCAAGAATATGTGTCATCAATTGTTTAAAAATTCTGTGTGTCATAATATACACACCTCAACCTTGCTGATCATCACACACCACAGCTCTAGTAACTCACATATCACAACCCTGCTGACTATCACACATCACAGCTCTAGTAACTCACATATCACAACCCTGCTGACCATCACACACCACAGCTCTAGTAACTCACATATCACAACCCTGCTGACCATCACACACCACAGCTCTAGTAACTCACATATCACAACCCTGCTGACTATCACACATCACAGCTCTAGTAACTCACATATCACAACCCTGCTGACCATCACACACCACAGCTCTAGTAACTCACATATTACAACCCTGCTGACCATCACACATCACAGCTCTAGTAACTCACATATCACAACCCTGCTGACCATCACACATCACAGCTCTAGTAACTCATATATCACAACCCTGCTGACCATCACACACCATAGCTCTAGTAACTCACATATCACAACCCTGCTGACCATCACACACCACAGCTCTAGTAACTCATATATCACAACCCTGCTGACCATCACAGCTCTTATAACTCTCAACACCTCTGACTCTGTCTACACTTATAACCCATGACATCATTCACACAATCAAATCCATCTTCAGACATGCTATATTTACAAAAGTGATGGAAAAATTATCATTCAAACACTTGACATTTATGATAGATTTATTTTAAAGATTAAAACATTCTCTTTTCCAGACCTGGATATCAGAAAATATCAGAAGGAGAAAAAAAGCAAAGAACTAAAACTTGGTCTAGAAAAAATGTAACAGAAATTAAGCTTTTTCTTTTCTACATATTTATCTGTTCTTTGTTCATTTGACTGCTTCAGACTGAAACATATATAATTTTTTTAAGAGGATTGACTGAATTCTGTGTGAAGATTTAAATGTGCTGACAGTTGTTTTTCTTTTTACAAAGTTTTCTGGTCTTATCCATCTTGTAGACAGATTTATTTACTTTCAGAGATACTTGTATGTTTATTATTTCAAGTGTAGCTAGAGTATGAATAAATCCTATCATGACAGCATAGATTATGAATAAATCCTATCATGACAGCATAGATTATGAATTAATCCTATCATGGCAGCATAGATTATGAATTAATCCTATCATGACAGCATAGATTATGAATTAATCCTATCATGACAGCATAGATTATGAATAAATCCTATCATGACAGCATAGATTATGAATTAATCCTATCATGGCAGCATAGATTATGAATTAATCCTATCATGGCAGCATAGATTATGAATTAATCCTATCATGGCAGCATATATTATGAATTAATCCTATCATGACAGCATAGATTATGAATTAATCCTATCATGACAGCATAGATTATGAATTAATCCTATCATGACAGCATAGATTATGAATTAATCCTATCATGACAGCAGCTTTCAGACTTAATTTCTGTGATTTTCATCTGTAATGGGATCTCCATCCTGTTCTGTTAGAGAAAACTGGACTTTTGATCTCACTATCCAAGATATTAAAAAAAAAGAAAAAAAAAAAAGGACTTGTGAAAAAATCTAAAAACATCTGGTGAACAAGAACACACAAAACAGTTCAGAAAGCAGACAATGAACCACCACACAAATCCAAATTTTAAATCATGAAAACACGTACCAAAGTCTCTCAGCGTATATGGGAGCTGCTCCAGGTATTCTATGAAATGCCTATGTTCTGGAGGCATAAAGTCCCGCATTTTAATGAGAAATTCCCTCTTGTCTGGTAGACAGGATAACTTTATTACTAATTTATTTATAATTACAATAACTGCAACTGTTAACTTGTAACTGACTAAAATTTAACAGTCATAAAACAGTGAAGAAGGGTCTTACATCTCACATCCTTCCTGTGCCATTAAATGTCACAAAGGTCTCCCATTGTAGTCCGCCAAGTTCTTCTACTTTCAGTGAGTTTTTCAACTTTGTCAAGGGATCTTATTGGTTGACCTCTTTTTGTGTGGCCTGTTGCGTCCCATTTGATAGTTTGTTTTGGGATTCTCTGATTGTTTCTTCTCATCACATGTCCATATATGTCCAGCTTCTTTTTTTTTTTGATCACTGCTCAGACTGGTTGTTGTAGTGTAATAGGGGCACATGCTAAATAAAAAATCATTATTAAATAAAAATGATGATAAAATGCTAGCAAATAAGGAAGTTTTTTTCTTGAAATGACCCAGACATGACAGATATATTTGTCTGAAATATCTGTCACAAAATAGAAGGAAGAAGATCAAGAGGAAGACCAAGAGAAATGATACTGGACAGTCTGACGGGATGGTGTGAGAGGAGATCACCAAATGAGCTGATGGCCTGCATGAAGGATCGTGTACTCTGGAGAAGCATAATAGCCAACGCCAGTCGGCACGGCACATGATGATGATGATGATCTGTCACAACACAATGTGAATATCAAGATACATAACATTAAACATAACGTGATTGGTGCTCTCTAATTTTAAAGTTACACAATACTTATGTTTTTTATGTTGCTGCATATGTGCTTATACATGCCTGTGCATACTAGGAGCAGAATGCCAATAACTGCATTATTCCTTTTCATATGTAATGAAATACAAAAACATTTTAGCTATAATAATTTGAAAAATAAATGCAGGTTGAACATGCATAATATGAAAATTTGAAATCTGAAGTGCTCCAAAATCCTAAACTTTTAGAGCAGTGACATGATGGCTCTACAGCTGACTTCATGTGACGGGTCAGAGACAAAACAAGAGCACATTTTATTAAGTGCATCATCATCATCATCATCATCATCATGTGCCGTGCTGACTGGCGTTGGCTATTATGCTTCTCCAGAGTACTAAGTGCACAACACTTTATTCTGTGTCCCTAAGGAAAGAACCCCCCCCCCCCCATCTGCAACTATGTTTAGTGATGATGATGATTAATACGGTGGTGACTTCAAGGATTCTGTACGTCAAGTGAGAATAAAAAAAAAATGATGTGTGACAATTTTGACGACCTTGCATATAAAAAAATATACTTTCCATCAGTATGCAGCAAGAAGGATAATAGCAAAGAACTAAAACTTGGTCTAGAAAAAATGTAACAGAAATTAAGCTTTTTCTTTTCTACATATTTATCTGTTCTTTGTTCATTTGACTGCTTCAGACTGAAACATATATAATTTTTTTAAGAGGATTGACTGAATTCTGTGTGAAGATTTAAATGTGCTGACAGTTGTTTTTCTTTTTACAAAGTTTTCTGGTCTTATCCATCTTGTAGACAGATTTATTTACTTTCAGAGATACTTGTATGTTTATTATTTCAAGTGTAGCTAGAGTATGAATAAATCCTATCATGACAGCATAGATTATGAATAAATCCTATCATGACAGCATAGATTATGAATTAATCCTATCATGGCAGCATAGATTATGAATTAATCCTATCATGACAGCATAGATTATGAATTAATCCTATCATGACAGCATAGATTATGAATTAATCCTATCATGACAGCATAGATTATGAATTAATCCTATCATGACAGCAGCTTTCAGACTTAATTTCTGTGATTTTCATCTGTAATGGGATCTCCATCCTGTTCTGTTAGAGAAAACTGGACTTTTGATCTCACTATCCAAGATATTAAAAAAAAAGAAAAAAAAAAAGGACTTGTGAAAAAATCTAAAAACATCTGGTGAACAAGAACACACAAAACAGTTCAGAAAGCAGACAATGAACCACCACACAAATCCAAATTTTAAATCATGAAAACACGTACCAAAGTCTCTCAGCGTATATGGGAGCTGCTCCAGGTATTCTATGAAATGCCTATGTTCTGGAGGCATAAAGTCCCGCATTTTAATGAGAAATTCCCTCTTGTCTGGTAGACAGGATAACTTTATTACTAATTTATTTATAATTACAATAACTGCAACTGTTAACTTGTAACTGACTAAAATTTAACAGTCATAAAACAGTGAAGAAGGGTCTTACATCTCACATCCTTCCTGTGCCATTAAATGTCACAAAGGTCTCCCATTGTAGTCCGCCAAGTTCTTCTACTTTCAGTGAGTTTTTCAACTTTGTCAAGGGATCTTATTGGTTGACCTCTTTTTGTGTGGCCTGTTGCGTCCCATTTGATAGTTTGTTTTGGGATTCTCTGATTGTTTCTTCTCATCACATGTCCATATATGTCCAGCTTCTTTTTTTTTTTGATCACTGCTCAGACTGGTTGTTGTAGTGTAATAGGGGCACATGCTAAATAAAAATCATTATTAAATAAAAATGATGATAAAATGCTAGCAAATAAGGAAGTTTTTTTCTTGAAATGACCCAGACATGACAGATATATTTGTCTGAAATATCTGTCACAACACAATGTGAATATCAAGATACATAACATTAAACATAACGTGATTGGTGCTCTCTAATTTTAAAGTTACACAATACTTATGTTTTTTATGTTGCTGCATATGTGCTTATACATGCCTGTGCATACTAGGAGCAGAATGCCAATAACTGCATTATTCCTTTTCATATGTAATGAAATACAAAAACATTTTAGCTATAATAATTTGAAAAATAAATGCAGGTTGAACATGCATAATATGAAAATTTGAAATCTGAAGTGCTCCAAAATCCTAAACTTTTAGAGCAGTGACATGATGGCTCTACAGCTGACTTCATGTGACGGGTCAGAGACAAAACAAGAGCACATTTTATTAAGTGCATCATCATCATCATCATCATCATCATGTGCCGTGCTGACTGGCGTTGGCTATTATGCTTCTCCAGAGTACTAAGTGCACAACACTTTATTCTGTGTCCCTAAGGAAAGAACCCCCCCCCCCATCTGCAACTATGTTTAGTGATGATGATGATTAATACGGTGGTGACTTCAAGGATTCTGTACGTCAAGTGAGAATAAAAAAAAAATGATGTGTGACAATTTTGACGACCTTGCATATAAAAAAATATACTTTCCATCAGTATGCAGCAAGAAGGATAATAGAAGTTTTTAAAAGTTCTCATTCATTGGCTGATGGTGGAACAGTCAAAAAGGTTCTAAATCAAGGTGACAATGTGGATAACGTTCTTACACCCACTGCAGAAAAAATGCCTATAGATGACATGGTGAAACTGTGTGACAGGCTTATTGAAGGAACACAGCAGTGTGTGACATGGTGAAACTGTGTGACAGAGTTATTGAAGGACCAGAGCAGTGTGTGACATGGTGAAACTGTGTGACAGAGTTATTGAAGGACCAGAGCAGTGTGTGACATGGTGAAACTGTGTGACAGAGTTATTGAAGGAACAAAGCAGTATGTGACATGGTGAAACTGTGTGATGGGCTTATTGAAGGAACAAAGCAGTGTGTGACATGGTGAAACTGTGTGACAGAGTTATTGAAGGACCAGAGCAGTGTGTGACATGGTGAAACTGTGTGATGGGCTTACTGAAGGAACACAGCAGTGTGTGACATGGTGAAACTGTGTGACAGAGTTATTGAAGGACCAGAGCAGTGTGTGACATGGTGAAACTGTGTGACAGAGTTATTGAAGGACCAGAGCAGTGTGTGACATGGTGAAACTGTGTGACAGAGTTACTGAAGGACCAGAGCAGTGTGTGACATGGTGAAACTGTGTGATGGGCTTACTGAAGGACCAGAGCAGTATGCACTCATAACAAAACATCATGTTAGCTTATAAAATAAAAAAAAAGTATGAAATCTAAAACACTCCTGTTTTCAAACACTTCAGATAAAGGTTACTCAACCCATAATATACTTGTGTTATATTTCACAGTATAACAAACAGATAACATTTGTTTATAATGCATCCAATACTGCAGCTCCCCACAGCATTCAAAAGCACAAGTGAAAGATAAAACATCGAGTAATCAAAACAAACCAAAATCAGACCTTGTGTATGTTCTATGCCCAGAAGGGAATCCAGAACTTGTAAAGTTGTACTCTGAGCAGCACTCCCACCTGTAAGCTGAAAATGACATAAAATGACCTGATTAAACTGGACCTTTGAGAGTTATAAGAGTTATTGTTGTTGTAGTGACTAGTGAAAGAAAATGTTAGAATTAAAGTGAATCTTTGGCTACCACAGAATGAGACTGCCTGCTCACTGATTTCACAGGTCAAGGACAGTTTAAGGCAAAATATCTGTGTTGTTTAACGCAGGCATGTCAAACTGAGGGTCCCCCAAGGGCCATATGGGTCACATTTGTTGTCATGAGGGCCACACACGACAACTAATTGAAGGCATTTAATAAAAATTATTGCAGAATATTTTTATTACTTAAACTTAGAAACATACAATGTGCATCCAAATATAGTAGTATTCAAGTAGTATACAAGTATTGTATGAAACATACAATGTGCATACAAATGGTTTAGCGGCTAGCCACATGCATGAATGCAAAGCAGTGAAATAGTTTAACAAAAGAAAAAAAAAATTTTAAACGGCAACATAGACTTGTATGCAACAGCAACAAATACATTGTACAAAAATTACAACAGTTCAAAATGAACATTTATCTACAACCATTTTTAGTGTTTTGTCCTGAGACTTGACACCTTTTTTAATGAGAATTTTTGCTATGTCTGGCTGAAATATCTGGGCAGTTCCGATTTTGATCAGAGATGACAAGTGTCAGCTTTGTTCTCTGAGAAGTTTTTGTTGATTTCATGAAGGAAAATAACTGTTCACACACATAGGTAGAACTGAACATTGCCATAATCCTTGTGGCAAACTTTCTGAAGTTTTTAAACTTTTCAGGAAGGTATGAAAAGAAACCAGGTATCCCCACTTCAGGATACTTTGCTCTGGGTGGAGAATCTGACTGCATTTCTAATAGTTCCATTTGCAGGCTTTCTTCTGCCTTGACAACATCAAAGGCGAATGGTGCTGAGAATAATACAAAGTGGTGTTCAAAAAATAAGAAACCTTGAAATCTTTCCTGAAATTCTATTGAAAATTGCAGGTGACTGCCATACACGACAACTAATTGAAGGCATTTAATAAAAATTATTGCAGAATATTTTTATTACTTAAACTTAGAAACATACAATGTGCATCCAAATATAGTAGTATTCAAGTAGTATACAAGTATTGTATGAAACATACAATGTGCATACAAATGGTTTAGCGGCTAGCCACATGCATGAATGCAAAGCAGTGAAATAGTTTAACAAAAGAAAAAAAAAATTTTAAACGGCAACATAGACTTGTATGCAACAGCAACAAATACATTGTACAAAAATTACAACAGTTCAAAATGAACATTTATCTACAACCATTTTTAGTGTTTTGTCCTGAGACTTGACACCTTTTTTAATGAGAATTTTTGCTATGTCTGGCTGAAATATCTGGGCAGTTCCGATTTTGATCAGAGATGACAAGTGTCAGCTTTGTTCTCTGAGAAGTTTTTGTTGATTTCATGAAGGAAAATAACTGTTCACACACATAGGTAGAACTGAACATTGCCATAATCCTTGTGGCAAACTTTCTGAAGTTTTTAAACTTTTCAGGAAGGTATGAAAAGAAACCAGGTATCCCCACTTCAGGATACTTTGCTCTGGGTGGAGAATCTGACTGCATTTCTAATAGTTCCATTTGCAGGCTTTCTTCTGCCTTGACAACATCAAAGGCGAATGGTGCTGAGAATAATACAAAGTGGTGTTCAAAAAATAAGAAACCTTGAAATCTTTCCTGAAATTCTATTGAAAATTGCAGGTGACTGCCATACTTAGCAAAGCTAAGTACAGACTCAGAATTGGCAGTGTTTTTCAGCTCCTTGCACTTAGGAAAATGAACTAAACTTTTATTTGACAACTGTGACTTCCATAAGCTTAGTTTTGTAATGAAGCACTTGATGTCATCATACAACTGAGTGATGAGTTTGTTTTTACCTTGTAACTTCAAATTAAGATCGGTTAACTGTGCAGAAATGTCCACAGCAAAAGCAGATCCTAGAGCTAACTTTCATCTTTTATTGCATCTTTTTTGACCTTTCATCTCCAAAAAGATAATTATTTGTCTCAACAAATAAAATCTTTTCAGCACTTTGTGACATGACAACCAGCAGACTTCTGTGTAGAATGGAACATCGGTAAACTGATTACCCATATCTTCCAACAACTGGCTGAACTGACGTTAGTTGAGAGCACGGGCTCTGATATAGTTCAGTCTTTGTAAGCACATGATCCAATTTTAAAATGTTTGAACACAAGTCTTGCTGATGAATAATGCAGTGAAAATGTGCAAATGATGAATCTGGATGCGAGTTTTCTATTTTTGTTCATAACATTGCAGCAACACCATTATGTCTGCCAATCATATTCACAACACTGTCGGTATATATGCATGCAAGTTTACTCAAATTCAAGCCATAGTTATGTAGAACCTGCTTGACTTTCTCAAAGATGTCCTGGTTTGTTGTAGTGTCATGCATGGGGATCAGTTCAATCAGTTCTTCATAAATATTAAACTGACTGCCACAAGCCCTGATGAAAACTGCAAGCTGTGTTATTCCACTGATGTCAACGTCTCATCAATAGCAATAGAAAAATGTTCAAATCTTGATGATGTGGCCTTCAACTGTTGTTTCAAATCACTTGACATTTCATCAGATCCACTCAGCAACAGTGTTCCTGGTTAATGAAATATCTTTGAATAAGTTCTTACAAGGCAGTGCTTTACGAGATCTCCTTCACTGTAAGATCTCCCACTCACAGCGATCATTCAGCTGAGTTCATAGCTTGCAGTAGCAGAAGCGACATTCCCTTCCTCAAGTTTCATAAAACAGGTCTGTTGCTGTCTCAATTTACCCTTTAATTCCTTGAGTCTTGAGACACACACCGGGCTTTCATATTTATCGTAAGTTCAATGGTTTGCTTCATAATGTCTTTTCAAGTTGTACTCCTTGCTGTTATTGCAAATTAAACAATGTATCTTTCCATTCACCGTGTGCAAAAATATTGTAATTGCCAATATTTTTTTAAACACTTGCCTGTCTTCATTCAGTTTCCTTTTTCTCTTAGCTGGAGGAGCACTAGCCATTTAAAATATGATGTGGAATCTGAACAATAAAAAAAAATTAATTAAGAAGAAAATAACCAGTTAAAAAACTAAAACGAAATTTAGGCCAGCTTAGGCCCTTTGTGAGGGCGCAGGTGTGCTTGCAAAGAGCTGCATGCGGCTTGTGGGCCGCATGTTTGACATGCCTGGTTTAACAGGTCAGAGACATTTACTTGTTTAAAAACAAATCTTAATTATCTTTAGTTAAAATGTCTGTGTTATTTAACAGGTCAGAGACATTTACTTGTTGAAAACAAATCTTAATTATTTTTAGTTAAATGTCTGTGTTGTTTAACAGGTCAGAGACATTTACTTGTTTAAAAACAAATCTTAATTAACTTTAGTCCTTTTAGCCACCAGATGATGTCCCTTAAAGCATACCCAAGATTCTCTACCAATCTTTTTTCTATCATCTCTTTACTGATATTTATATCCTTACATCTTATCATTGTTTACTGACTGTTATATCCTTACATCTTATCATTGTTTACTGACTGTTATATCCTTACATCTTATCATTGTTTACTGACTGTTATATCCTTACATCTTATCATTGTTTACTGACTGTTATATCCTTACATCTTATCATTGTTTACTGACTGTTATATCCTTACATCTTATCATTGTTTACTGACTGTTATATCCTTACATCTTATCATTGTTTACTGACTGTTATATCCTTACATCTTATCATTGTTTACTGACTGTTATATCCTTACATCTTATCATTGTTTACTGACTGTTATATCCTTACATCTTATCACTGTTTGCTCTCTGTTATATCCTTACATCTCATCACTGTTTGCTGTCTGTTACATCCTTACATCTTACCATTATTTCCTGTTACAATTTATTTTTAAGAAATGTACAACATGGGTAAATGTAAATTTTTCATTTCTAAAACTTTTATACCTATAATGTTACATTATTCACCACATATTAGTATCACATACACATACTTTGATGGGAATATTAGAAACTCCTTCATAGATAAGTCCATCTGAGAGTGGGCTCCCCTCTCCTCCCCAGCTGTAAGTGATAGGAAGAAAAATGAAACAAACTGCCAGCACTTTCTCTTTATATGAGTGCTATGTAATGTCTGTTCACTGAGTGATGTATGACTATTGAGTGTTATATGTGCTATATAACTTCTGTTCACTGAGTGATGCATGACTAGTGATTGTTATATGTGCTATATAACATCTGTTCACTGAGTGACATATGACTGTTGAGTGTTATATGTGTTATATAACTTCTGTTCACTGAATGATGTATGACTACTGTGTTATATATGCTATATAACTTCTGTTCAATGAGTGATGTATGACTATTGAGTGTTATATGTGCTATATAACTTCTGTTCACTGAGTGATACAAGACTACTGAGTGTTATATATGCTATATAACTTCTGTTCACTGAGTGATGTATGAATATTGAGTGTTATATGTGCTATATAACTTCTGTTCACTGAGTGATACAAGACTACTGAGTGTTATAAAATATAAAGGGTGGGCCACACAAAAAAAGTCAGTCTGCTCATATGCCTGACATTGTTTCTATGTACAGAAGGATAACAAATGAAAGATTTGAACTCACCATTACAGAGGATCTTGGAAGTGACTCCTTTCTGCATCAATGAATCTTTCTGCATGTATGAGCATTGTTGAGGAAAGTCGTGGGATAAATACTGTCAGTGGGATTCTGAATGCTCTCACTTAGCTCCTGTATAATTTGAGGATTTCAGCTCTTGTATAATTTGAGGATTTCAGCTCTTGTATATTTTGAAGATTTCAGCTCTTGTATAATTTGAGGATCTCAGCTCTTGTATAATTTGAGGATTTCAGCTCTTGTATAATTTGAGGATTTCAACTCTTGTATAATTTGAGGATCTCAGCTCTTGTATAATTTGAGGATTTCAGCTCTTGTATAATTTGAGGATCTCAGCTCTTGTATAATTTGAGGATTTCAGCTCTTGTATAATTTGAGGATCTTGGCTCTTGTATAATTTGAGGATCTCAGCTCTTGTATAATTTGAGGATCTTGGCTCTTGTATAATTTGAGGATTTCAGCTCTTGTATAATTTGAGGATTTCAGCTCTTGTATAATTTGAGGATCTCAGCTCTTGTATAATTTGAGGATTTCAGCTCTTGTATAATTTGAGGATGTCAGCTCTTGTAAAATTTGAGGATCTCAGCTCTTGTATAATTTGAGGATCTCAGTTCTTGTAGACCATACCCTTAAGGCAGATCCAAAGATAAAAAATGCATGTTTGACAGACCAGCAGAATGTGGCAGCCACTTGCCTGTGCCCACAGTTATCCCTCCTTCTAACACTTCAGAGCCCACAGCTTCACAACTTCAGAGCCCACAGCTTCATAACTTCAGACCCACAGCTTCACAACTTCAGACCCCACAGCTTCACAACTCAGACCCCACAGCTTCACAACTTCAGAGCCCACAGCTTCACAACTTCAGACCCAACAGCTTCACAACTTCAGACCCAACAGCTTCACAACTCAGACCCAACAGCTTCACAACTCAGACCCCACAGCTTCACAACTCAGACCCCACAGCTTCACAACTTCAGAGCCCACAGCTTCACAACTTCAGACCCAACAGCTTCACAACTTCAGACCCAACAGCTTCACAACTTCAGACCCAACAGCTTCACAACTCAGACACCACAGCTTCACAACTTCAGACCCACAGCTTCACAACTTCAGACCCAACAGCTTCACAACTTCAGACCCAACAGCTTCACAACTTAAGACCTCACAGCTTCATAACTTCAGAGCCACAGCTTCACAACAACTTCAGACCCAACAGCTTCACAACTTTAGACCCAACAGCTTCACAACTTCAGACCTCATAGCTTCACAACTTCAGACCCACAGCTTCATAACTTCAGAGCCCACAGCTTCATAACTTCAGACCCCATCCTGTTGAAAGTAACAGTTTTGCTGTTCCTCCTTGGTCAGTTTGGTGAAGAACTCCAAAATTTCCAGGTACACTTTCAAAGTAATAGTGCTTTCACTATGATGCATCTTCCTGAAATGGTGCACCAAACTCCAATCTTCCCATCAAATAGGGTTTGTTCATGCATGATGTAGGAGTTCTCTGCTGCCCAGACAAGCAGAACCAAGCCTTTTCAGTTATAAAAAATGACACCAGATCTAAGCAATGCAGAAGAACTTTAGCCAATAACCATTTCAATAATCCACCATCCTCCTCTTGTTTGACTCCTTCAACTTAGGAACTACTGCTACATAGTAAGCTTTCAGGTGCTACATAGTAAGCATTCAGGTGGTAATCTTTCAAAACACATTGATATGTAGTCCTACTGACATGTGCTTGCTGTGCTAACCTCCGTGTGGACATGTCAGGACTTGCATGTCCATGACCACAGTAAATATGAGGCTGCCTGTGTTTTGTTTTTTGTGGGTGTTATTTATAGATGATGATGATGATGATGATGATGATGATGTTATTTATAGAGCTTTTAGTGCACCATTTCTTTGAGTCCTGGTTGCTTCCCTTGACTGGGATGGGACAGGACATGTCTCCTTAAAGGATCCAGTCTGAACCCAAGATTCAAGTACTGCAACTCTTCCTTGTAGAAAAAACATCATGAACAAGGCCTACATCCACATGACACAATGAAGAATACCAGTCTACTCTAACAGGTGCAGGGGACAAGAGGACATGTTGTGAAGACCATAACTGCAACATGTTGTGAAGACCATTACTGCAACATGTTGTGAGGACCAATACTGCAACACATTGTGAAGACCATAACTGCAACATGTTGTGAAGACCATAACTGCAACATGTTGTCAAGACCATAACTGCAACATGTTGTCAAGACCATAACTGCAACACATTGTGAAGACCATAACTGCAACACATTGTGAAGATCTTACTGCAACATGTTGTGAAGACCATAACTGCAACATATTGTGAAATCCATAACTGCAACATGTTGTGAAGACCATAACTGCAACACATTGTGAAGACCATAACTGCAACACATTGTGAAGACCTTAGTGCAACATGTTGTGAAGACCATTACTGCAACATGTTGTGAAGACCATAACTACAACACATTGTGAAAACCATAACTGCAGCATGTTGTGAAGACCATAACTGCAACACATTGTGAAAACCATAACTGCAACATGTTGTGAAGACCATAACTGCAACATGTTGTGAAGACCATAACTGCAACACATTGTGAAGACCTTACTGCAACATGTTGTGAAATCCATAACTGCAACATGTTGTGAAGACCATAACTGCAACACATTGTGAAGACCATAACTGCAACACATTGTGAAGACCTTACTGCAACATGTTGTGAAGACCATAACTGCAACACATTGTGAAGACCTTACTGCAACATGTTGTGAAGACCATAACTGCAACATGTTGTGAAGACCATAACTGCAACATGTTGTGAAGATCATAACTGCAACACATTGTGAAAACCATAACTGCAACATGCTGTGAAGACCATAATTGCAACATGTTGTGAAGATCATAACTGCAATATGTTATGAAGACTATAACTGCAACATATTGTGAAGACCATAACTGCACACATTGTGAAGACCTTACTGCAACATACTGTGAAGACCATAACTGCAACATACTGTGAAATCCATAACTGCAACATGTTGTGAAGACCATAACTGCAACACATTGTGAAGACCATAACTGCAACACATTGTGAAGACCTTAGTGCAACATGTTGTGAAGACCATTACTGCAACATGTTGTGAAGACCATAACTACAACACATTGTGAAAACCATAACTGCAGCATGTTGTGAAGACCATAACTGCAACACATTGTGAAAACCATAACTGCAACATGTTGTGAAGACCATAACTGCAACATGTTGTGAAGACCATAACTGCAACACATTGTGAAGACCTTACTGCAACATGTTGTGAAATCCATAACTGCAACATGTTGTGAAGACCATAACTGCAACACATTGTGAAGACCATAACTGCAACACATTGTGAAGACCTTACTGCAACATGTTGTGAAGACCATAACTGCAACACATTGTGAAGACCTTACTGCAACATGTTGTGAAGACCATAACTGCAACATGTTGTGAAGACCATAACTGCAACATGTTGTGAAGATCATAACTGCAACACATTGTGAAAACCATAACTGCAACATGCTGTGAAGACCATAATTGCAACATGTTGTGAAGATCATAACTGCAATATGTTATGAAGACTATAACTGCAACATATTGTGAAGACCATAACTGCAACACATTGTGAAGACCTTACTGCAACATACTGTGAAGACCATAACTGCAACATACTGTGAAATCCATAACTGCAACATGTTGTGAAGACCATAACTGCAACACACTGTGAAGACCATAACTGCAACACATTGTGAAGATCATAACTGCAACATGTTGTGAAGACCTTACTGCAACATGTTGTGAAGACCATAACTGCAACATGTTATGAAGACCATAACTGGAACACATTGTGAAAACTATAACTGCAACATGATGTGAAGACTATTAATGCAACATGTGGTGAAGACCATTAATCCAACATGTGGTGAAGACTATAACTGCAACATGTTGTGAAGACCATTAATGCAACATGTTGTGAAGACCATTAATGCAACATGTTGTGAAGACCAAAATGTATAAACTAGGACAAATGTGGGAACAGCTTTATTACTTAACAAGTACACAGCTGTGACATTTCAGCATGAGCCTTAATCATACAAAAACACACAGGACAAAGAAATAGAGAGAGAAGAAGTATAAATTCACATGAATGCTGTGTTAAAAAAAAAATCAAATAAAATGAATAGACCATTTAGCTGTAACTTGTAAGATGTGGCTTGTCCAACGCTGTGTGTCAGAAATGCACATGGTGGCGTGTAGAGAGTATTTAAATGGAGACTTGTGATGTGTGATAGGGGGGTTGTAACTGAGGGTGGTGGGTGGGGAAACAGTGGAGGGGAGAGAGAGTGATACAATGATAATCTAGCCAGAAGGTGAAATATGTGATTATAAAAATCACTTATGAAACTAAAAACAAGTATCATGAAACCAAGAACAAGTATCATGAAACTAAAAACAAGTGTCATGAAACTAAGAACAAGAATCATGAAACTAAAAATAAGTGTCATGAAACTAATAACAAGTGTCATGAAACTAAAAACAAGTGTCATGAAACTAAGAACAAGTGTCATGAAACTAAGAACAAGTGTCATGAAACTAAGAACAAGTATCATGAAACTAAGAACAAGTGTCATGAAACTAAGAACAAGTATCATGAAACTAAGAACAAGTATAAGAATTTATAACTTACTATGAATAACTATTAGCATTCTGAAAATTATTTTACTTTCAAAATATAATTTAATATGAGTAGATTTTAAAGTCTGAAAACGTTCATCATCAGGATACAGTCTGAGTAACAGTCAAGTGTCTGAACAATAATTAAAGCTTAATATGAACAGACTTATAATCTGAACATTCTTCTTCTTCAAGAGACTGTTACCTCACAACAGTAACCTGAGTGTTGTCCCAGAGAGTGATACAATCACACATTTCAACTATCTCCGACATACTTTCTCTCATTTTCATGCAAGAATTTTGAACTCTTTATATGAAAATGGGGTGATCCTTAAGTCACAACCCCACGAGTGGCTTATGAAATGTGGATTTTTACCACATTTCAAGGATGGAGTTTGAAGACTGATGATACGTCCTTCTTTTGTTACTGTTTTACTTTACTGTGATACTTTCTTTCTTTCTCTGATCTCCCTGTAACTGTGATCTGGTGTTCTATGCAGCCGATGCTGTGAAGGTGTTGAAGTACAGCATTGTATCAGCTTGGGAGTGGGTTATGGCAGCTATTTTTTCATTCCTGGAGTGCAGCTAAAAAGCAGGGGGGTGTGCAATGCTTCTTTAACAGACTCCACCACCTATAGACAATGTTTTATATATTTATCCAACCAGCATAATCATTTCATATTCAGTTTATACACATTCCTGACTTCATAAATCATTTTTGTAATTTGGTATGTACATTTAGTATAAACATCTGTTTAACTCTTCCTGTGCTAGTTGTTAGTATAATGCGGCTTTGGTTTACATGTTCCCTGTGACGTAGCAATATATTGTTAAATGCTTTGTTTCATTTAAAAAAATGGTGCAAATTTTTATGTTAAATGTTTAGTGCACATGTCAATTGACCCTTCTTCTTCCTTTTATAGCCTGAGCCACCAGCCATTGTGTTTTTTTTTATTTCTGTGGTGTATTTTCACTTTTTTTTATAAATAAGGCAGAAATATGGACACATCCTCTGACCAGTAAGCAATGACCAGACAGCTGTTGCTGAATGTAGCCCAAGTAGTTCTAAACCTATTAGACAGGACAACTGTTACTGAATGTAGCCCAAGTAGTTCTTTAGATCTACTAGATTGACTGCAGAAGTCGCTAGAAGGTTATTTCAGACATTATCTAGGAAGAATGCCTTCCACCACACCAGCTCTGATGAGGTGAGTGTAGATAGTGATTCAGAAAGGGATTTGTGCAGAACTCAAGTTATTTTGTGATCACGCCAGCACACTATACAGTCTGTGCAATACTCATCAAAAGTTGTTGAAAAGCAAAAAGCAATTATATTTTTTGTGAGAAATTCCACATATCATCACAGTGACCGACTTTGTCTGTCATATGTGGATTTGTGCCATCACAAGAGGATATATGCAGCGCTGATAGTAAGTAGAAAACAAATTTATTTGTCAAATAAAAAAAAGTTTTTGGTGCTAAAAATGTTCTCCTATTTTCACATCAGTTCTTTTTTCCTAAAAAGAAAAACTCTGAATCTTCATACATTTACAGTTATTTTGATGTATAATAAGTATAGTTTTAACATGGAAATATTTTGTTACATCAAGTTTTTTAACTATACCCTATAAATATCACAACACCCATACATAAAATTCCATGGAAAAGAAAAGTAAAATGCTACATATACTCCATATCCTTTATAGTGTGAAAGCCTGAACCTTGAATAAGACAAGAGAAAATAGAGGCCCTCAAAATTTGGATATACAGAAGAATGGGGTGCAACAACTGGACAGAGAAGAAAACAAACAAAAACTGCTGAACTTGACAAGAGAAGAAAACAAACAAAAACTGCTGAAATTGAAAAGAGAAATATTGAAAATCATGACAACAAGGCAACTGGGATACTTTGGACATGTCTAAAGGCATATACAATACTGAAATTCTGTGATTGTGTGCACAGTTTTAAATAGCTAAGGAAAGTATACAAAAAAGTGACATGATTCCACATGAAACACTTCAACATCTACAGTGTAGTTGTATAAAGTTAAGTCACTGCTGATACAAGCAGACATTAGTTCTACTTACCCACCAAGAAACGGACGTATTACATTGAAGAACATTTTTGCATCAAGATGATCTAGTTGACACAAAAAGAGAAAAGAAATTCTACAAATCAGAATCCATAACAGTCAATAATGGTGATTCACAACTTATAGGATCCTCACCATTTCTTTAAGCAATGGAGTAAAACTGCCAATACATAATTTGTTTTAAAATAATAAAGAAACAAAGAAAAAATTCACACACAAAACCTGAAATATAAATTTTGTTCTTAGAACATTCTCATAACCTATTTCTCTGGTAGGAGTGACCAACATACTCATAACCTATTTCTCTTGTTGGAGTGACTAACATACTTACAGCCTATGTCTCTTGTAGAAGTGACTAACATACTCATAACCTATTTCTCTTGTAGGAGTGACTAACATACTCAGAACCTATTTCTCTGGTAGGAGTGACTAACATAATCATAACCTATGTCTCTTGTTGGAGTGACTAACATACTCATAACCTATGTCTCTTGTAGAAGTGACTAACATACTCAAAACCTATGTCTCTGGTAGGAGTGACTAACATACTCATAACCTATGTCTCTGGTAGAAGTGACTAACATACTCATAACCTATGTCTCTTGTAGAAGTGACTAACATACTCAAAACCTATTTCTCTGGTAGGAGTGACTAACATACTCATAAAATATGTCTCTGGTAGGAGTGACTAACATACTCATAAAATATGTCTCTTGTAGAAGTGACTAACATACTAATAAAATATGTCTCTGGTAGGAGTGACTAACATACTCATAACCTATTTCTCTTGTAGGAGTGACTAACATACTCATAACCTATGTTTCTTGTAGGAGTGACTAACATACTTATAGCCTATGTCTCTTGTAGGAATGACTAACATACTCATAACCTATTTCTCTTGTAGGAGTGACTAACATACTTATAGCCTATGTCTCTTGTAGGAGTGACTAACATACTCATAACCTATTTCTCTTGTTGGAGTGACTAACATACTCATAACCTATGTATCTTGTAGGAGTGACTAACATACTTACAGCCTATGTCTCTTGTAGGAGCGACTAACATACTCATAACCTATGTCTCTTGTAGGAGTGACTAACATACTTATAGCCTATTTCTCTTGTAGAAGTGACTAACATACTCATAACCTATTTCTCTGTAGGAGTGACTAACATACTCATAAAATATGTCTCTGGTAGGAGTGACTAACATACTCATAAAATATGTCTCTTGTAGAAGTGACTAACATACTAATAAAATATGTCTCTGGTAGGAGTGACTAACATACTCATAACCTATTTCTCTTGTAGGAGTGACTAACATACTCATAACCTATGTTTCTTGTAGGAGTGACTAACATACTTATAGCCTATGTCTCTTGTAGGAATGACTAACATACTCATAACCTATTTCTCTTGTAGGAGTGACTAACATACTTATAGCCTATGTCTCTTGTAGGAGTGACTAACATACTCATAACCTATTTCTCTTGTTGGAGTGACTAACATACTCATAACCTATGTATCTTGTAGGAGTGACTAACATACTTACAGCCTATGTCTCTTGTAGGAGCGACTAACATACTCATAACCTATGTCTCTTGTAGGAGTGACTAACATACTTATAGCCTATTTCTCTTGTAGAAGTGACTAACATACTCATAACCTATTTCTCTTGTAGGAGTGACTAACATACTCAGAACCTATTTCTCTTGTATGAGTGACTAACATAATCATAACCTATGTCTCTTGTAGGAGCGACTAACATACTCATAACCTATGTCTCTTGTAGGAGTGACTAACATACTCATAACCTATTTCTCTTGTAGGAGTGACTAACATACTTACAGCCTATGTCTCTTGTAGAAGTGACTAACATACTCATAACCTATTTCTCTGGTAGGAGTGACTAACATAATCATAACCTATGTCTCTTGTAGGAGTGACTAACATACTCATAACCTATGTCTCTTGTAGGAGTGACTAACATACTTACAGCCTATGTCTCTTATAGAAGTGACTAACATACTCATAACCTATTTCTCTTGTAGGAGTGACTAACATACTCAGAACCTATTTCTCTGGTAGGAGTGACTAACATAATCATAACCTATGTCTCTTGTAGGAGCGACTAACATACTCATAACCTATGTCTCTTGTAGGAGTGACTAACATACTTATAGCCTATTTCTCTTGTAGAAGTGACTAACATACTCATAACCTATTTCTCTTGTAGGAGTGACTAACATACTCAGAACCTATTTCTCTTGTATGAGTGACTAACATAATCATAACCTATGTCTCTTGTAGGAGCGACTAACATACTCATAACCTATGTCTCTTGTAGGAGTGACTAACATACTCATAACCTATTTCTCTTGTATGAGTGACTAACATAATCATAATCTATGTCTCTGGTAGGAGTGACTAACATAATCATAACCTATATCTCTTGTATGACTGACTAACATACTCATAACCTATTTCTCTGCAGGAGTGACTAACATACTCGTAACCTATGTCTCTTGTAGGAGTAACTAACATACTCATAACCTATATCTCTGGTAGGAGTGACTAACATACTCATAACCTATGTCTCTTGTAGGAGTAACTAACATACTCATAACCTATATCTCTGGTAGGAGTGACTAACATACTCATAACCTATGTCTCTTGTAGGAGTAACTAACATACTCATAACCTATGTCTCTTGTAGGAGTGACTAACATACTCATAACCTATGTCTCTTGTAGGAGTGACTAACATACTCATAACCTATGTCTCTTGTAGGAGTGACTAACATACTCATAACCTATGTTTCTTGTAGGAGTGGCTAACATACTCATAACCTATTTCTCTTGTAGGAGTGGCTAACATACTCATAACCTATGTCTCTTGTAGGAGTGGCTAACATACTCATAATCTATGTCTCTTGTTAGAATGACTAACATAGTCTATGATAGGAATGACTAACATACTATGTCTCTGGCAGGAATGACTAACATACTAAATCTCTGGTAGGAATGACTAACATACTATATCTCTAGTAGGAATGACTATAGAACATGTAATGCAGACCAGAATGTCATTTCATTTATTGGTGGAAAGTTTCCTTTCTTTATACTACCTCATAGTATGTTATGAAGAGCAGTCTTCTCTCTGTCAATTAATTATCCCATGATATATAATGAGAGATAGTTAAATATATGAATGATAACATCACAAATAATCAAATGTCACTGTATGTAAATAAACATAATTCATGACCAAAAACATAATCTCATCGTCATATACTTTAAGAAAAAACCTGACATACGTCAAACATGCATGTTATTACTGAAAAGGAGCAAACTTAAGAAAGCATCAAAAAGGAAGTATATGTTTATAAATAACTAAACAAACAAATGAGGCTGCTGGTTGATAAATAAGAGCTGACATTTTTTTAAATAAAGGAACGGCTTTAAATTTGTAATAAAATATATATTTAGCCAAACTTGTTTAAATGCATGGTTAATAAATCTGAGTTAAACAAAAGAAAATTCTGAAACTCTTAGTATGTCTAGTATGCTGTAAATGCCGGCTGACATTGGCTACTAGATTTCTCTATCGTACCTGATCTTTCATGCTGGCCATCAGTTCAGTTGGTGATCTCATCTCATACTATCTCATACCATCTCATTAAACCATCCAGTATCATTTCTCTTGGCCTTCTTCTGGCTCTTCTTCCATCTGTTTTTTCCTGTTGTTACAATATTTTCAATGGCCCCCTCTTCTCATTTCATGTTCAATGAAAATACATTGTCTCTCTCATATTTTTTTCACAAGATTTTCTTTCGTCAATTCTTCTCTTTGTTTTTGATATTTAAAATACAGTTTGTTTTTTTTTAATTTGACTTTTGCCTATTTTATCAAACCATACAGGCTGAAAAAAAAAAGGAATGAGAAATGGAAGACTGTGTTTTAGAATAAGGAAAATGGCCATTGCTCTAACAAATAAATGGTGGATCAGATATAATGTGAACCAATAAAATGGTGGCAGCTGCCTGAAAGATACATGTCATGACAACACATTTAACTTCATGCAGAAGAGTTGTCATGTGACTCTTTACTGTATTCCAAACTAGACAACACTCATAATGCTAACAAAAATGTTTATGGAAAAGTCTGGAATTTAGGTAAAGAATACTAAATCATGTTGTACCCCGCATTCTTGCCAGTGAGTCTTCCATGGCCTTCAAAGCTCCTCTCACTTCCTGTAGACATTTGGCAATCTCTGTGCCAGCTTCCTTCTCATGTTTGGTGGAAGTTTGGTGAGTTCTGGCATATTCTAGCAAGTTCAGGATCCTCACAATAGCCTATGTGCAAATAGATTGTAAAAAAAAATAAATATGTAAAATAATTTTAAATACTTAACAATTCTTTTTTTCTTCTCATTCAAAGATTACTATGTCTTATATTCATAGATTGCCAAGTGTCACATTCATTGATAGTCAAATGTCATATTCATAGATAGCTAAGTGTTATATTAATGGATAATCAAATATATTAATTGTTGGCCAACTGTCACATTCATGGATAGCCAAGGGTCACATTCATTGATGATCAAATAGCATATTTATAGATGGTCAAATGTTATAATCATGGATAACCATGTGTCACATTCACAGATAACCAAGTGTCACATTCACAGATAACCAAGTGTCACATTCACAGATAACCAAGTGTCATATTCACAGATAACCAAGTGTCACATTCACAGATAACCACGTGTCACATTCATAGATAAGTAGGGGGTGAGGACACCTGATGAAGCAGTCAGCGACCCATACTGATATGTCAGCATCAGGGTTAGTGACCCATACTGATATGTCAGCATCAGGGTTAGTGACCCATAGCTGATATGTCAGCATCAGGGTTAGTGACCCATAGCTGATATGTCAGCATCAGGGTTAGTGACCCATAGCTGATATGTCAGCATCAGGGTTAGTGACTCATAGTTGACCAAGACCCTGTCCCACCTCTCCATGGTACCACCAATAACAGGCCTAGCCTGGTTAATGGGGCAAGGATCACCATAGTCCCCATGGTGGTGGAGTCCGTTAAGAAGCATTGCACCCTCCCTGCTTTTTATCTGTTCTCCGGGACTGAAAAAGTAGCCACCATAACCCACTCCCACAGCGATATGATGCTGTTCCTCAACATCTCTATAGCATCAGCTGCAAAGAACAGCTCACAGTAACAGGGAGTTCGTACAAGTACAAGTACGACGTCATAGATAAGTAAGTATCATATTCATGGATAACCATGGGCAACCATGGACAACCAAATGTTATATTCACAGATGACCAAATGTCAAATTCATGGATGGCCATGTTTCTTAGCCTGCCACCTTCAGCCATCCTCTACAGTTATGCTAGATTTTCAAATGTATGGACTTTGCCCTTTCTCTGGAGCTGATTGGCTGTGTCACCAGGGGGAAAGTGCAACATGGTCAACTTCTTGATGCCAAATGTCCAGATGAGGTTGGATATGTAACATCTGAAGCTGGATATGTAACATTTGAAGCTGGATATATAACATTTGAAGCTGGATATGTAACATTTGAAGCTGGATATGTAACATTTGAAGCTAGATATGTACCATTGTAACAGAATTCCTTATTTCTGGAATTCCTTAATTCTAGAATTCTTTTCTTGTATTTAACATTATAGGAGGAGTTAACCGGGGATTTATTTGGTAGACTGACCTAGTGGTTAGTGCCCTCAGTTATTTTTTTTTTTAAAAGAACAGGTTAACTGTAGGTCATGTTGAAGGCCATTTCTTGTCATGTCCAGGCAAGGGATTTTTTTTTTACAGTTAACTAAAGTTATTTAGGACATAACATGGACATTTTTTTAAAACTCTACTTTCTTTCTCTATGCTACCCATCCCTACCACCACCCTATTTTCTTCTCTGCCAACATATTGGTCTTGTCCTATTCACCAGTTTCACATTTTCTCCCTGCAGGTGTTTATGTTCTTCATTCATTATCTCTCCGTGTCCCCTTTTCCCTCCCCTCTCTCCCTCCCCCCCCCAACACCTCTAGCGGCTATCATGTTTCTATTGCCTTCCCCCCACCCCTTTCTCCCACTTGTTCTCCTCCTCTCTTTCCACCTCCTCTTTACGATTGGCTCTATCGGGCATCTTTTGTTTGGAGGCAGCGTGGTCTTTCCCTCTCCCTTCTACCACACACATTTTTGTTTCCCACTTGGAGCAAGACACATTCAGATAAGTTCTTTGTGTTTGTGTTTCATTGTGTATGTATCCTCGAATAAGGCTCATGCCGAAATATCGGATGTTGTATGTTTTTCATTTATACATTCTCAAACTTTCTATTCATTTTTTTCTCACCTACTCATTCCCTCCCTCACTTTGTAAAACTGCACCATACACCTCTGTCTACCTTATTTATTTAAACCAGTTTTACTGCCGTCGCCATCCCTTTTATTTAGGACATGTTTGTTTAATTCGTTATTTTGAGTTACAGAAAAACTTAAAATAGGATTGTTCCAAGGTCATAAACAGGTAATTTTTGCAGGACTGAGATTTTAGGCAGAAATGTTTTAATCACGATTTTTATCTTCCACGAGATAGAATCTTTGGGAAGATTTAGGAATAGGAATTGTAGTTTATATTTAAGGAGCAAAACTCTTACGTAGGATTATGATAAAGATTATACTGATTAGTAGCTTCAGAATCATTACGACTGTAAATTCATTATGTAGAGTTTGACTGAAGATGCTAGGATGTGAACTGTTAGTTAATTTTTTTCCCTCATGAATCCAATGTGTAAATTTTTGATGCAGCTACGAGTTGTTCGAAATAGTCTATAACTGAAGAAAATGTGAATTAGTTCTATTGAGATTTTTGAGGACTTTAAGTCTGATATTTTTGGTGATGTAAAGTTGTATGTAAGGATCCATGGAATTTTCAGTGAGTTAGTAAGTTGCCTCTTATTCCATCATGTTGAATGCCTGTCTTTCCTAGCTGAGAGTGATTGTTGCCCACTCCCTCCCTACATAGCGAACTAGTTCTCGCTGGGAGAGGAGTTGGATTATTGTAACAGATAAAAGGGATGGTGACTGCAGTAAAACTGGTTAATATAAATAAGGTAGATAGAGGTGTATGGTGCAGTTTTACAAAGTGAGGGTGGAAGTTAGCAAGGTGAGAAAAAAACGAATATAAAGTATGAGAATGTATAAATGAAAAACATACAACATCCGATATTTCGGCGTGAGCTTTATTCGAGGATACATGCAAAACAAAATACAAACATATATAACTTATCTGAAGCGTCTTGCTCTCAGTAAAGCAGAAATGTATGTGGAAGAAGGAGGAGGAGGAAAAAAAAAACAAACAAACAAACAAACAAACGCTGCCTACAGACAAAAGATTCCCGATATAGCCAATCATAGCAAAGAAGCAGAGAGAGAGGAGGAGAACAAGTGGGAGAAAGGGGTTGGGGGAAGGCAATAGAAACATGATAGCCACTAGAGATGTCGGGGGGGGGGGGGGGGAAGGGGAGAGAAAAGAGGACGTGAGAGATAATGAATGAAGAACTTAAACATCTACAGGGAGAAAATATGAAACTGGTGAATAGGACAAGACCAATATGTTGGCAGAGAAGGAAATAGGATGGTGGTAGGGAGGGGTAGCATAGAGAAAGAAAGTAGAGTATAAAAAAAGGCCAATGGAAAAATAAAGAAGTTACAGAAAGCTCAAGACATTGTTAATTCCAGCTGGGTGGAGACAGCCAGTCTGGAAAATAAGGCGTTGTTCTAGGACCCTCCGAGATCGTACATCTGCAAAACAAGAGCGGATTGCACTAACCAAAATGTCCTGTTTGCCCCTGTGGTTACCAAGGCAGAAATGTTTAGCCACAGGCATCCAGGCCCTCTTAGAAATATCACTGAGATGCTGGCGAAATCGATCTCCTAACCGTAAGCCAGTTTCCCCTATGTACTTCAAACCGCAACGTTTGCACATGATAACATAAATGACATTTCGTGAAGTGCAGGTGAAACCCTCCTGTACTGATAACGTGGATTTAGGGAAAGAGATCTGGCTGGCCTCTACAACAAACGGACAAGTGTTACATCTTCGGCGTCCACAATGTCTGGTACCATAAAAAGTGTCATCTGTCTTAAGATGACTACGAATTAAAAGGTCCCTGAGGTTCTTGTCCCGTCTGTAAGCCACCAATGGGGGTTCCCCAAAAAGTTCACGTGTCTCAGGCTCGGTCTGGAGGAGGTGGAGATGGCGAAACAGTATGTTTTTAACTGCCAAGCTATGAGGGTGGTACGTGAGTACTAGTTTCACTCTGTCTGAGCTACAGTGCGGTTTAGGGGTGAGGGCTTGTTGCCGCGATATGTGGCTATTATTGGATTATATAATATATATTAATATATATTAATATTGGATTATTCATCTGTTTACTCAATTTATTGCTACATCCTCACTTATTCATCACTCATTTTTCCCACAATAAATGTGAGTAATTGCTATTATCAATTTGAGTGTTAGTTGTTCTCAAACTGTTGAGATGTGTTCGTTCTCAGTTACACATTAAAATTCCTCAGATGTAATCAGTAGATAGAGGAAGAAAAAGTAGTTCAGTTTATCACTTGGGTGGCAGCTTTACACAATTGCGAAGGACTTTAATTAGTGCCGTGTCTTGGCACATACCATACTATACCATTCTATTTTAACATTTGAAGCTTCATCTTTATGTCATATCACATTCTTTTCATTTTTACATCATATCACATATCTCATTATGTTCATCTTTATGCATATCACATAATATCATACTCTTTCATCTTTATGTCATATCACATAATACAAGTATTCTCTTCATCTTCAAGTCATATCACATAATATAAAATTCTCTTCGTCTTTTTCAAATTTTGACAGATACATCTTATTCTTATACAAGCAAAGATTTCGAAGTAAAAGGATACAGTTAATGGATGTATAAAAGTGTGTGCAGCCTTTTCTAACTACATTCCCTGCCTAGAAATTTATCACCAAACATTTTCTTTAATTTTTCTACATTTCATAACTAAGACTTTACTGTAACACATTTCTTGTTACATTCATGAGCTAAGATTACCTTGACACACTTTGCAAAACTGAACTCCACCATGAAAGTGACAATACAGAACCAGTCTGCTGCCAGCCCACCTGGCAAGTGATACAAGCACTCCAAGTTCCTACAAATGTGAAAATGTAAATGAGATATATGAAATGAACATATGTATAGGTATATTTGATAACAAAAATATCAGCCTCAAAGAAGACATCTTTTTGGATGTAGAAAGATTTATTTACCTCAGTAGCACTATTGTAACAAATGACAGTTTCTGGCACTTACACCTTCATTAAAAAATTCCAGCATCCAGTTACAATCTTCTACTGTTACAGAGGAAATGGAAAGATAATTTGACATATTGCAGAAATTATGAATAATAATTACTATATTATATAAAAAGTTACAAATAATGATTACTATAATACGGATGTTACAGATCTTCTTCTTCTTCTTTGTATGCATTTACTGTCTACATGTGCAGCATTGTGTAATATTTTGTTTGTTTTTGTAGTCATATCTTGCAGTCCCTGTGTAGAACCTTGCAGTCCCTGTATAGAACCTTGTAGTCTCTGTGTAGAACCTTGGAGTCCCTGTATAGAACCTTGTAGTCTCTGTATAGAACCTTGTAGTCTCTGTCTAGAACCATGTATATAGGATGGTTTCATTGAGTCACTAATTGCATCTCAGTGTTTCGTAGTTGGCACAGTTTTGGAGGATGTTTCAGTCTGAAGACCTGGACACATGTACAATGAGGAGAATTAGTCACCTTAAACTTTGTCCACATGCAGCTCTGAAGTCACTTGTGTGTCCTGTCTGAGGCAGAAAATGATGACCTGTTCATTCCTGTTTAGCATGTGACAGTCATCATGTGGTGGTGTTTGTGGCTTCCTGTTTAGCATGTGATAGTCATCATGTGGTGGTGGTTGTGGCTTCCTGTTTAGCATGTGATAGTCATCATGTGGTGGTCTTTGTGGCTTCCTGTGGATCTTTATCAAATCTTTCTTCTGGTTATAAGTGACCAGTATGTCTGGTTGCTCCATTAAAGTGCCTTCTTTGGCCAGACACTGACTTTCTCAATCCTTGCTGTCCTACATCAGTGCAGGGTGACTCTGTGCTATGAGCTAATTTTTTACAAGTGGTTCGATAGCTTGTTGCATTGAAGAGCTTCCAGTACTATCCTGTATTCTTTCTATAGGACATGTATCAATGTGGGAAGTTTGATCATTTTTCAACTGTTTAAATAATTGCCCTAACTTCTGCATCATAATTGTCTGCGGTATTTCCCAGAAGACATACATATCCTGAGGCTACATCAGTGGGTATAATGTCCCTTAATAAAGTTGAAAAATTCACCAAAAACAGAAAAACATGGATAACTACAATGCGAGCCTTATGTAAAGTTTAATGGCACCAGAAGGATGTAAGATTTAAGAAGTATACGAGTACCTTGTTACTGTTACAAATGATAATTACCATATTACAAAATTACAAATAATGATTAGCATATTATGACACTTTGAAAAAAATGATAAAGAACTTAAAAAAATAATAAAAGTGCCATATCCTAGAAGTTAAATATTATTCATTCATTCATGTAGCAAATTTACTATTGAGTTTTGTTCTCATCTTGAAAAAAAAGTCTGAAAATATTTCACTTGTAGTCAGACTGAAAACATCCCATTGTGTACTAAGTATAAAAACATTTCTTGTGTAGACAGTCTAAAACATCTTGTTTTGTAGACAGACTAAAAACATCTTGTTTTGTAGACAGACTAAAAACATCCTGTTGTGTAGACAGTCTAAAAATATCTTATTTTGTATAGTTAGTCTAAAAACATCTTGTTGTGAAGAGAGTCTAAAAATATCTCATTGTGTATAGTTAGTCCAAAAACATCTTGTTGTGTAGACAGTCTTTCTAAAAACATCTTGTTGTGTAGACAGTCTAAAAACATCTTTTTGTGTAGACAGAATGTCTACTTCAGAATTTAAATATAGTTCTCCTTAATCAAGAATATACTCACTCAAATTCAATGGGCCTGCAGAAAGAACAGAAACAATATTTTTTTTAAATAAAGTCTGAAGATTCTCTTTGCAAACAGTCATCTTTCACAAAAAAAGCTGCGCAACTAATGATCTGAGAGAAATGTAAATTTCTGAATTTCTGACATTTCTGTCAAATAAACTGCCTCCTTCATTCCTGAATTAATTCCCAGGCTCTGCCAAATTAAATTTTGATGAGAAATTTTGGTAGAAGGAAACTGAAAGGAAGTTACTCTATAATTTAAAAATATTGGCTGAGTTAGAAATGTGCTATTTTTTATTTTATCTAAATTTTGTCTAAATGTGTGTTAGTTTTTATTTTATCTCACTCTGAACCTTAAGTGCACAGGGCACATGGGGCTTCCGCAAGGGTTTTCCACAATTGCTTTTCTTTTGCCTTTTTTCTACTCTTGCCCAGATGAGCCGTCTATTGCTTAACATCCTTTTTGTTGTTCTTCTCCATGTCTCTTTTGGTCTACCCTTACTTCTGTTCCCCTGTGGTGTCCACCATAGTGCTATTTTTGGCAGTGAGTTGTCAGTCATTCAGAGCACATGTCCCAACCATCGCCAGCGTCTTTCCTCAATAATTGTTATCAGTAGCTTCGTCTGCATTTCTGTCAACAAGATGTTATTTCTTATGGTGTTTGGCCAAAATATTTTTCTAATTCTTTGTAAACATTTAGTCTGGAAAGAATTCAACTTGTTTTCTATGGTTTTGGTGATTTTCCAGCATTCACTTCCATAGAGTAGTACACTTAGAACATTACTCTTAAATATCCTGATTTTCGTATTCATGCTTAGTTTTTTAGATTTCCATATAGTCTGCAGCATTGCAAAAGCCTGGTTTGCCCTAGTAAGTCTGCTGTTGATGTCCTCTGTGCTGTCTCCATTTTCTACTACTCTGCTGCCAAGGTATACAAATTCGTTGACCTCCTCCACTAACTTGCTATCTACTCTGAGTACATTTCTGTTCTTCACATTTTGCTTCATTAACTTTGTCTTTCCTACGTTGATCTTTAGTCCTATGTTGTTTGCATTCTGAGTTAGCTTGTTTATTTTATCTTGCATATTTTTGTGACTGCTTGATAACAGACAAATGTCGTCTGCAAAGTCAAGGTCCTCCAGCACTGTGTCAAGGGTCAATTGTAATCCTCTACGTTTGTTTGATGTTGCCTCCTTCATTAAACAGTCTACTGCCAAGATAAATAATGTTGGTGATAGTACACATCCCTACTTCACTCCTGTTTGTACCCTAAAGCTGCTGGAGGTATGTTCTCCACAGATCACTTTGCACTGAAAACCCTCATATAGGGCTTTGATTACATTACTATTTTATGGGGGAGGCCATGCCATCTTAGGATTTTCCACAGTGCATCTCTGTTGACATTGTCAAAGGCTTTCTCAAAATCTATAAACAATGCATATTTTGTGCTATGCCACTCATTTGCCTGTTCTAATATTTGTCTAAGTACAAATATGTGGTCTATGCATAATCTTCCTTTCCTAAATCCTGCCTGCTCTTTCTGAAGTTTTCCCTCAAGTGCTGGTACAATTCTGTTGATGATTATTCTGCAAAATACTTTACTGGTGAGTGACAGGAGGGTAATGCCTCTCCAGTTCTCACAATCTCTGAGGTCACCCTTCTTTGGTAGTTTTACTTTAAGTATTTTATTTAGATTATGTCTAAATATGTGGTAGTTTTTATTTTATCTAGATTTTGTCTAAATATGTGCTAGTTTTTATTTTATCTTGGTTTTGTCAAAATATCAGTCCGAGTAATGAGAGGTGAGCTGCCAGTTTTGTTTTATCTTGGAATGAAAGAGTTAAGTGACTATAAAAACTTTGTACACTCACTAAACTGTTTTTTAACAATGCTAATATCCCCATTCTCCTCCAAACACAACCAATAATTTAGCTGTAAGCTTCACTATGTATAAGAAAAGAAGCAATTTATGCAAATTGGTTATTTACTCCTTTAAAATGACATATTCCAGTGGTATAAACTACATAAAGTTCTAATCTGATTCATATACGACAAATTTTTGGAACAACCAAGAAAGACAATTTTACTATGTCATTGGTGCTATAACTGTTAGCTACCACTAGCAACAAGACTTATTTTAGCTAGAGACAGTGAAAAAAAAGTAGAATAAACTAAACTGTAAGTTTATTCACTCACCCATTTGCATCTACAAGACCCCAATTGGCCAGTGCTAAGTCAGCATGAGAGAGTATGGGCTTTATACCAAGCTGGTCAGATATTTTGCAATAAGGAATTGCCACGGATCTAGGTAGGACCTGAAATATTTTATTTCTGAATCTCAGTGTTGACTTCCAGAATAGGTGATCCCACTTCCTCCACAAAACCTGCAAACCCCACTCCCTTCACAAAGACCTGCTCCCCACCACGCCTGAAGATATCAAACCCCTACCTATCTGCAAAGAGACAAACCAATACCAGCCACATGTCCAGATAAATACAAGAATACTAGGCTTAACAACGAAAAACCAACACACAGCTCATGAGATGAAATCTCTGGCCTTGGAAATGATAGTGTAAATACATTTCTACAGAATGACCCCATGTCCATAGAAGGGGCCATCAGAAATGGAGGGACTGGCAACTTCATCGGATTCCCAGAAGGAAAAACCAGCAAACAAGCACAGCCAACAGGAAGATAATCATTAAACTACAAAGCAGAAACAACAGCACTCAAACAAACACAGAAAGATACAAGCCACCGGAGAAGATTGTATGCTTTACTGACTGCAAACCCCCGCTAGAAGCGATAAACAAAAATGACTCACTAACACAGGAGATTATACCACAACTTACATCTTCTTACATTTTACATCCTTCCTGTGCTGTTAAACATCACATAGGGCTCTCATGGTAGTTTGCCAAGTTTTCCTTTTTTCAGCGAGCTTTTCAACCTCATCAAGGGATGTTATTCCCACTAAAATGGCCTCTCTTAACAATGTCCTCTTTAGAGTTTCATGTGGTCAACCTCTTTATCTTTGGCCTTTTGTGTTCCACTTGGTAGCTTGTTTTGGGATTCTTCAGTTGCTTCTTCTCAGCACATGACTGACATATGTCCATCTTCTTTTTCTGATCACCTATGAGACTGGTTGTTGTTTGCTCATCTGTCTTATCTCTGCACTGTTCTTGAATTCATTTCACTTTATACCAAGTATTTTCCTGAGGCATTTGTTTTCAAAAGAGTCTAATCTCTTGTCTATTTCTTTAGTTGTTTTCCAGCTTTCAAATGCATAAATGAGGGTGGATATTACATTTGAGTTGAATAGTTTTAACTTGGTTTTTGTGCTTATAACTTTTGAACGCCATATGTTCTCAAAATTCTTGAAGTCAATGCTGCTTTTGCAATTCTAACTTCCTTTCTGGTGCCACCATCCTAGTCTATGTAGCTGCAGAGATATGCAAATTGGTTTACTTCCTCAACAGCTGTTCCCTCTACGTATATTTTTACTTCATGGGTAATGAGAAGTTTCATTATTTTTGTTTTTTTCATTGTTAATTTCATGTCCTATTTTACTAGTCAGTGAAGACAGGGTATCTGTTTTTTCTTGCACTGATTTCACATTGTCACTGATAAGAGTTATGTTCACATGCAAAATCAAGATCTTCCAGTTGGGTCTCATGTACACAATAAATGCCTGTTTTACCTGTACAGCATTTTTTCATTATAAAGTCTATGGCTATTCCAAAAAGCAAGGGAGATAATATACATCCTTGTTTCACACCTGTTTCAGTCTGGAACCATTCACTCATTCCTTCTTCTTTGTTGACTGCACAAATATATCCACTGTAGAGGTCCCTAATGATGTTGATAATCTTAGATGGTATTCCATATACCACAACTAAACAAGCCCAAAAAACAGTAGTCCTACAACGTCTTCCTTCACAAGTGGAATAAATGGAAAAGAAAAGCACATGCCCTCTCCAAGGCTGGGAGGAAGGAAAGTGGAACAGGTTAATCACTCAGTAACATATCAAGAAGGAAAAACCATCATCCACAATAAACTAAACACCAATTGGAAAACAAAAATGGAAATAGAATCAAAACAACACCCCATTCATCAACTACGGGGTTACCAGCAAACCACTATCTTTCAAATAAGAGCAGGACACTGAAGACTTCTAAGCCACCTCTATCACCTCAAAATATTGCACACTCAAACCTCCGAGCACAGTTCTGGCCCGAGAGAGAGGAAGTGAAAGAAAAGCTGTGGGGCTCACACTCAAACCTCCGAGCACAGATCTGGCCCGAGAGAGAGGAAGTGAAAGAAAAGCTGTGGGGCTCACACTCAAACCTCCAAGCACAGATCTGGCCCGAGAAAGAGGAAGTGAAAGAAAAGCTGTGGGGCTCACACTCAAACCTCCAAGCACAGATCTGGCCCGAGAAAGAGGAAGTGAAAGAAAAGCTGTGGGGCTCACACTCAAGCCTCCGAGCACAGATCTGGCCCGAGAAAGAGGAAGTGAAAGAAAAGCTGTGGGGCTCACACTCAAACCTCCAAGCACAGATCTGGCCCGAGAAAGAGGAAGTGAAAGAAAAGCTGTGGGGCTCACACTCAAGCCTCCGAGCACAGATCTGGCCCATGGGAGAGGAACTGAAAGAAAAGCTGTGGGGCTCACACTCAAGTCTCCAAGCACAGATCTGGCCCAAGAGAGAGGAAGTGAAAGAAAAGCTGTGGGGCTCACACTCAAACCTCCAAGCACAGATCTGGCCCAAGGGAGAGGAAGTGAAAGAAAAGTTGTGGGGCTCACACTCAAAACTCCGAGCACAGATCTGGCCCAAGAGAGAGGAAGTGAAAGAAAAGCTGTGGGGCTCACACTCAAGCCTCCGAGCACAGATCTGGCCCATGGGAGAGGAGCTGAAAGAAAAACTGTGGGGCTCACACTCAAGTCTCCGAGCACAGATCTGGCCCGAGAGAGAGGAAGTGAAAGAAAAGTGTGGGGCTCACACTCAAGTCTCCGAGCAGAGATCTGGCCCATGGAGAGGAGCTGAAAGAAAAGCTGTGGGGCTCACACTCAAACCTCCGAGCACAGATCTGGCCCATGGGAGAGGAAGTGAAAGAGAAGCTGTGGGGCTCACACTCAAGTCTCCGAGCACAGATCTGGCCCGAGAGAGAGGAAGTGAAAGAAAAGCTATGGGGCTCACACTCAAACCTCCGAGCACAGATCTGGCCCATGGGAGAGGAAGTGAAAGAGAAGCTGTGGGGCTCACACTCAAACCTTCGAGCAGAGATCTGGCCCAGAGAGAGGAAGTGAAAGAAAAGCTGTGGGGCTCACACTCAAACCTCCAAGCACAGATCTGGCCCAAGGGAGAGGAAGTGAAAGAAAAGTTGTGGGGCTCACACTCAAAACTCCGAGCACAGATCTGGCCCAAGAGAGAGGAAGTGAAAGAAAAGCTGTGGGGCTCACACTCAAGCCTCCGAGCACAGATCTGGCCCATGGGAGAGGAGCTGAAAGAAAAACTGTGGGGCTCACACTCAAGTCTCCGAGCACAGATCTGGCCCAAGAGAGAGGAAGTGAAAGAAAAGCTGTGGGGCTCACACTCAAGTCTCCGAGCAGAGATCTGGCCCATGGGAGAGGAGCTGAAAGAAAAGCTGTGGGGCTCACACTCAAACCTCCGAGCACAGATCTGGCCCATGGGAGAGGAAGTGAAAGAGAAGCTGTGGGGCTCACACTCAAGTCTCCGAGCACAGATCTGGCCCGAGAGAGAGGAAGTGAAAGAAAAGCTATGGGGCTCACACTCAAACCTCCGAGCACAGATCTGGCCCATGGGAGAGGAAGTGAAAGAGAAGCTGTGGGGCTCACACTCAAACCTTCGAGCAGAGATCTGGCCCAAGGGAGAGGAAGTGAAAGAGAAGCTGTGGGGCTCACACTCAAGCCTGGAGAAGATGGTGGACTTCATCAGAGCAACAGGGCTGCAGATTTAGCATAACAGTTTTCCTTGAACACTGAAGAAGAAGAAGATGACATCATTTTTTCTTGACTATGTACCTCACACTTTTTATGGCCAGTGTTACTAGTAATACCTTGTGGGCAGCAGTACTACTACCCTTTTAGTTCTCAATGAATATTCAGTGACAAAACTGAAGAACAGACGGTAGCTAGTCAAATATAGCCAAAACAAAGAGCTGTTACCATGCTGATTTTTCTGAACAGGAATGTGAAGTTTAAAAGTGCTTGACTTATAAATTGGCTCTGATTTTTTTATACATATAATCAGGCCAATAACTGGTCTTTTCTGAACTGAAAGAGTTAATATCTTGTGGCCAGTATTGCTATTAACACAGCAATATTAATTAACTTGTTGATAGTATAAACTAACTTCACAACTGGATGGCCAAAGAGGTCAATAATATAACACTACTTCATCCTCACTCAGCCTTTGTCAAAGATTACTTAGACAAACTATCAGATTACTTAGACAATCTATCAGATTACTTAGACAAACTACCAGATTACTTAGACAAACTACTTCTGGAACTGCAAACCTGAGCTGAAGCTTTATTTGACAAATAATTCTGATTTTTTACAAAATAAGTGACTAAATTCACAGAATAATTATTATTCCATTTTAACTGCTACTTAATCTTACAAGAAATATTCTGTTATAAATATCATTGACAAACTGATGTACCTGGAAAAGAAAATAAACAGCAAATGAAACAAAATATATAAATGAACCTTCAGAATAGAAAACAGATCAACAGAGACTTCTAATATGAAATACCTGAGTGATTCCTTTGTCACCGTCCTGCCACACATAGCAAGCTGTTATGAAAGAAAGCTGAAGATGGGCAAGCCTCAACTGATGATGTCCAACCAGTCGTCTATGATCCAGCAGTGGTAGCTGTGAACAGTTGGCAAATTCCAGCATTTCTTCATACATACAGGGTATAAAGGTAATGGTAAAATTCCCATTTCCTTGCCATATTAGAGATATGGTGTTAAGCCCTTGTTTCCGTGACCTTAGGCACAGGAAAGTGTGATGTGGTCAGTGTTATGCCTGGTCACATTTCCCTTGCCAGATTTCTCCACATACATGGCAACAAATTAGGCATATGCTAGAAACAAATGAATTTTTGTTTTGAGAGGGTAATTTTCTTTTTCCTTGTGGAATAATGGAAACCAAAAGCTGACAAAAAAAACAATGTTCAGCACCAAGCAAAAGTCTAAGTAAATGAATATTTTTCATCTTCATACAGGCTCAAACTATCTTGATGGCAGCACTGCTGACATCTCATAATATCTGTAGAGTTTTTATCAGTTGTCATTTTAAACAACACTGAACATCAGTAAACAAATCATTCCATCATTTTATATCAAACAAAACATCAATAAACAAACCATTTGGAGTAAAATTGACAAAGACTGAACATCAATGAATTAGCAAGCATAAACAAAATTGAATATCAGCATACAAGCCATTTCAAACAAAACTGAACATCAATGAACAAACCATTTCAAATTTCTTCTTCTTCGTTCCCTTCTACCACCAAGATCGCCCCATGATCCTACTGAATTTACTCCTGTGGTCCTTGATTGGTCCTGTTGTCCCCCTGTGGTCCCTGAGAGGGCCACAAGAGATCCCTGAGAGGACCACATGAGGTTCAGAGTATCGTGGGGCATGGGCCTGTATTCTCGGTGGGTCTCAGAAGCGGGATTGCGTGACACTGTGGTTTTCATTGCACCAGTTTAATCTAGAGTTGGACTTTCTCACCAGAAAACCTCAACGTGTTTTGGATATCAGCATATCCCTGCCAGGTGAGAGGTGGCAGTCCATCCAGCCCAGAGTTGAACTTTCTAACCATAAAACCTCAGCGTGATTAGGATATGCATATATTCCCATCAGGTGAGAGGTAGTTGACTATCTAGACTGCACTGGTCCAGTGTCTCCGACTTCAGCATTTTGTGGTTGTGGCTTTTCCCCTTCCTAGTTGTGACCAGGACAGAGCTTTTGTCCAGGAGGACGAATCCTCGCCACTAGTAAGTTTTACCCCTGGGTTAAGCCAGTTTAGGCATATTATCCTAGTATGGGCGCATTTAGGATGTGTTTGACCTCTAGAGTGGAGGTACCATGACATGAGTAGTCATCAAGTTTCACCTCTGGGTTAAGTCGATTTAGGCATATTTCACCAGTATGTGTGTATATCGGACGTGGCCGGCCTCGAAAGCAGAGGTGCCATGGTATGAGTAGCTCTCATTGTGAGATTACTGAACATACCGATTAATCTTCACTTTATCTGTTCCATCACCTTCTCACAGAGGCGCCATTCGGCAACCCTGTTCATATTTTCTTCATTGGCTGGGAGGAGTTACACCTCACGCAAGGCAGACGAAGAATCTCACCAGCAGTCTTAGTTTAACCCATGGGTTAAGCCGATTCAGGCAATTCGTCCAGTATGAGTGCACATAGGACGTGGCCGACCTCCAGACCAGAGGTGCTGTGATTTGAGCAGTCCTGACCTCCAGACTACTGATTATTTCACTTAATCCTTTCTTTCAATTTTTCCATGGTGGCTCCACGCAGCAACCCCATTCGCACCTTTCTTCACTGGCTGGGTGGAGCCCAACTCCACGCACGGCAGCTGAAGAATCTCACCAGCAGTGGGTTTTAAATCAGAGTTTTCCTTCTCTCAGATGAGCTACCAAACAAGAATCTCATTTACCCAAAGCATCTGACTTTCAGTCGCCAGGTATTTGCCTTCACCCCTTCTCCTGTCAGTTTAAACAGTTCTGTCATAAGAAGGCCAGGAACTGGACTTGACTGTCGGAGGCTATTTGAGACGCATGCTTTGGAGACATTTAATTGGAGTGGAGAGCTTATCCTCCACCCCACCTCCGGCTATGACAGTCCTCAGAACCACCATTTCAAACAAAACTGAACATCAATGAATAAGCCATTTCAAACAAAACTGAACATCAATGAACAAACCTCATGGACAGAGTCCCTTAATTTTCTGTCTCTGACAAGAGCAGGTAGAGAACCTGCCAGCTTGTTCCAAGGTTCAAAGTAAGTTGGTAACAATTTCTGGCATGAAAAAAATACAGGTTCATAGAAATTCATATTGAGCATGTTCAACAACATTCAACATTCATGCCTGATTTGTGGTCTGAAAGTTTGATGAAATGTTAAAGAGGAATTTTAATAACTCCTTCAAATATTTCACTAGTTTCTTCATTGTTAATTTATGTCACTTTCATCATCAAATATTTTGGACACATTAAACGTCATGATAATCTAGAGAAGACCATCTTGGAAGGGTACATAATGAGAAAAAGAAGAAGACCAAAGCAAAGATGGCTGCAAGACATCGTTGATGATCTGCAAATGGATGCATCAGCAGCAGGCCATCTTGCTCACAACCAAGAGACCTACAGGAGTGCTGTTAGGGAGGCAAAGTTTTGCAAGGGACATGCAAATGAATGAATGAATGAATGAATGGATGAATGAATGGATGAATGGATGGAAGAATGAATGAATGAATGAATGAATGAATGAATGAATGAATGAATGAATGAGTTTCTTCATTGTTAATTTATGCCATTGTAAGGAATAAATTACTGCAACTGCCAGTAATGGACCTGTTATGTTTGGTTCTAAATGCTGTCAGAAGTCAAGATCTTGGTCATCAAAAGTCTCATGACACATGCAGCAGAGTCTCCAACACCTGCTGGTCTTGATGTATGTTTGTACTGACTAGAGAAGAGGTATCTAACACTTTAAAATTGTTGTTCCAGACAAATATGGGTAATTAATCTTGGGTGATTGTTCAGTTAGGAGAAAGGAACTCTGGTTCCAAACCTCGGCTGTCTCGTGACAATGCTTGTTCATTTAGGAGTAAATCCTGATTAAAAAAATATGATTTATAATCAGACTCTTGTTCATTTTAGAACTATTCTCCTACAGAAATCTGTACACAGCTTAACATGGTATTTATTTCATTTTAATATGGCCAGATTTTAATATGGACTGCTGTTTTCATGTTAGAAAGTGTATGGTAGAGTGCTGTTTTTATGTTAGATATTTGTAGACCCTGCCAAACATCATTTTGTTGAACATCTTCCATGGCAGATTCTACCATAGTTTTCAACCATAGCACAGAATTCTCTCACTTCTGACTACTCACTTTCAATCATTTTCATCTGTAACCATAACTTAAACTTTTGGCTGTGTGATATGCTCTATTTGACCAAGTTTGCCCATCTTTCACATGGTTCTAAGACAAGACACTTCAGCCTGGACTTTGTGTCATCAGCCTATTTTAAGAAGTTGTTCAGAGCTGATCTATTGTATTTGTACTTATAATATGTGTTTATAATAGTCATAATGCCTCCTAAATCTGGTTATAAATCAATAGCATTCTAACAAGACTTATTGACCACGGCATGTCCCATGATGATATAGACTGCAAACAAGGCAAACTTTCTTAAGGCAAAAACTACAAAATTTGAGAAAATTTAAAATGCTACACCATTACATACTAAAGTCATTAAGAAGCTAGGCAGCTTAAATTTGTTGACTTATCTTTTACACACTTTCACAAATGTAGTGTGTTATTTACAATTTTTGGAGCCCATAATGCTGAAAAAAAGACTGGATTTTCCTCTTCAAACAGTTCTGATATTTGACTGTGCTCATTTCTGTAACAAGTCCATTTGTGTTGCAAGACTCATTCTCTAACATGCTAATATTGGAAACATCTTTATTAAATCTGTGAGCAAATCTGCATGCAATACAGTAATATATAACAGAAAGTTATTGTAATTTTTGTGAGCATACGCATTACATTTGTGTATATTCAAAAAGTTACTGTAATTTTTGTGAACGTACACATTACAGTAGTGTATATTCAGAAAGTTACATAATGTTTGTGAGTGTACACATTACAATAGTGTACATTAAGAAAGTTATGTAATGTTTGTGAGCAAATTTTTTTCTTTCTTAAATCTGACATTGCTTACAAATGAAAATCTTTCTCTCAACATTTTCATGCTGCATATTTTGATTTTTATTGACTCTCTTCAATACCATATTTCACAGCACTTTATTTTCTCCCGTCAGACCTCCATTTTTCAAGAAAATGAATGCTTTGTTCTGTTCTAGCCCTCTGTAAGGATGTGCAAAGCTGGACTACTGTTTTCTAAATAATATTTCTGCATGTGTGTAAACCATATATATATAAATCATTACTGCCTTAGATATATTCTTACATTTTCTGACATAACATAGTCCACACTTACCAGTGGATCTCTGAGCATGAAACCTGTTTCGTAGTATACGCGGTATTTGCGTATGTCAAACTTATGATCATCTTGTAAATGAGTGTTCCCTGGGACTGTAATATGAATAATTTTTTAAAATATGTAAAATAAATACTGTGGTACAAAAATATATGTAAAATAAATACTGTGGTATAAAACTTGAGCAGTATTGAAATAATTATAGTACTCTCACTCTCCTACATTGTTTCAATATGGCATCTACCGTGATCTATAACTAAAGCATGAACTTTACATGTTACCTCTTCGTTTGATACAAGGAAGACAAAATAAGTCTGTTTTATTCTACTGTAACTCACAAAGACAATATAAGTCTGTTTTATTCTACTGTAACTCACAATGATGAAGTTACAATGAATGAAATTGAAACAGCAGTGAATCTAATGGCTAACAAAATGGCTGCAGGTGAAGATGAAATAACAGTCAAAATGTTCAAAGCTATTAACAGTGACAACATGAGATACTAAAGTCATTAAGAAGCTAGGCAGCTTAAATTTGTTGACTTATCTTTTACACACTTTCACAAATGTAGTGTGTTATTTACAATTTTTGGAGCCCATAATGCTGAAAAAAAGACTGGATTTTCCTCTTCAAACAGTTCTGATATTTGACTGTGCTCATTTCTGTAACAAGTCCATTTGTGTTGCAAGACTCATTCTCTAACATGCTAATATTGGAAACATCTTTATTAAATCTGTGAGCAAATCTGCATGCAATACAGTAATATATAACAGAAAGTTATTGTAATTTTTGTGAGCATACGCATTACATTTGTGTATATTCAAAAAGTTACTGTAATTTTTGTGAACGTACACATTACAGTAGTGTATATTCAGAAAGTTACATAATGTTTGTGAGTGTACACATTACAATAGTGTACATTAAGAAAGTTATGTAATGTTTGTGAGCAAATTTTTTTCTTTCTTAAATCTGACATTGCTTACAAATGAAAATCTTTCTCTCAACATTTTCATGCTGCATATTTTGATTTTTATTGACTCTCTTCAATACCATATTTCACAGCACTTTATTTTCTCCCGTCAGACCTCCATTTTTCAAGAAAATGAATGCTTTGTTCTGTTCTAGCCCTCTGTAAGGATGTGCAAAGCTGGACTACTGTTTTCTAAATAATATTTCTGCATGTGTGTAAACCATATATATATAAATCATTACTGCCTTAGATATATTCTTACATTTTCTGACATAACATAGTCCACACTTACCAGTGGATCTCTGAGCATGAAACCTGTTTCGTAGTATACGCGGTATTTGCGTATGTCAAACTTATGATCATCTTGTAAATGAGTGTTCCCTGGGACTGTAATATGAATAATTTTTTAAAATATGTAAAATAAATACTGTGGTACAAAAATATATGTAAAATAAATACTGTGGTATAAAACTTGAGCAGTATTGAAATAATTATAGTACTCTCACTCTCCTACATTGTTTCAATATGGCATCTACCGTGATCTATAACTAAAGCATGAACTTTACATGTTACCTCTTCGTTTGATACAAGGAAGACAAAATAAGTCTGTTTTATTCTACTGTAACTCACAAAGACAATATAAGTCTGTTTTATTCTACTGTAACTCACAATGATGAAGTTACAATGAATGAAATTGAAACAGCAGTGAATCTAATGGCTAACAAAATGGCTGCAGGTGAAGATGAAATAACAGTCAAAATGTTCAAAGCTATTAACAGTGACAACATGAGATAACTACAATCAGTGACTGCAATAACTGGAGGGTGTAACCTTACTATCAGCTGTGTCAAAGATGTTTTGTAAAGTGATTCTGAATAGAATTAAGGATTTAGTGGATACTGCAATGAAGAAGAATAGGCAGGATTTTGAAAAGGGAGAAGCTGTCTCAACTAGATCTTTACTCTAAGAATAATACTTGAAGAACATATTGAAAAGCAGAAACCATTAATACTGAACTTCATAGACTTTAAAAAAGCATTTGATAGCATACACAGAGACTCACTGTGGAGAATTTTAAGACTATATGGAATTTTACCATCTAAAATTGTCAACATCATTAGAGATCTCTACAATGAATATGTTTGTGCAGTTAAGACAGAAGAAGGAATGAGTGAATGATTTCAGATTGAAACAGGTGTGAAACAAGGATGTATATTATCTCCATTGTATTTTGGAACTGCCATAGACTTTATAATGAAAAAATGCTGCACAGGTAAAACAGGCATTGATTGGGTACATTCATTCATTCATTTGCATGTCCCTTGCGGAACTTTGCCTCCCATACAGCACTCCTGTAGGCCTCTCAGTTGTGAGCAAGATGGCCTGCTGCTGATGCATCCATTTGCAGATCATCAACGATGTCTTGCAGCCACCTTCGCCTTGGTCTTTCTCTCTTTCTTTTTCCCATTATTTACCCTTCCAAGACGGTCTTCTCTAGATTATCATGACATTTAATGTGTCCAAAATATTTAAGTTTTCTCTGTTTAACCCTCTTTAAGGATGTGCAAAGCTGGACTACTGTTTTCTAAATAATATTTCTGCATGTGTGTAAACCATATATATATAAATCATTACTGCCTTAGATATATTCTTACATTTTCTGACATAACATAGTCCACACTTACCAGTGGATCTCTGAGCATGAAACCTGTTTCGTAGTATACGCGGTATTTGCGTATGTCAAACTTATGATCATCTTGTAAATGAGTGTTCCCTGGGACTGTAATATGAATAATTTTTTAAAATATGTAAAATAAATACTGTGGTACAAAATATATGTAAAATAAATACTGTGGTATAAAACTTGAGCAGTATTGAAATAATTATAGTACTCTCACTCTCCTACATTGTTTCAATATGGCATCTACCGTGATCTATAACTAAAGCATGAACTTTACATGTTACCTCTTCGTTTGATACAAGGAAGACAAAATAAGTCTGTTTTATTCTACTGTAACTCACAAAGACAATATAAGTCTGTTTTATTCTACTGTAACTCACAATGATGAAGTTACAATGAATGAAATTGAAACAGCAGTGAATCTAATGGCTAACAAAATGGCTGCAGGTGAAGATGAAATAACAGTCAAAATGTTCAAAGCTATTAACAGTGACAACATGAGATAACTACAATCAGTGACTGCAATAACTGGAGGGTGTAACCTTACTATCAGCTGTGTCAAAGATGTTTTGTAAAGTGATTCTGAATAGAATTAAGGATTTAGTGGATACTGCAATGAAAGAAGAATAGGCAGGATTTTGAAAAGGGAGAAGCTGTCTCAACTAGATCTTTACTCTAAGAATAATACTTGAAGAACATATTGAAAAGCAGAAACCATTAATACTGAACTTCATAGACTTTAAAAAAGCATTTGATAGCATACACAGAGACTCACTGTGGAGAATTTTAAGACTATATGGAATTTTACCATCTAAAATTGTCAACATCATTAGAGATCTCTACAATGAATATGTTTGTGCAGTTAAGACAGAAGAAGGAATGAGTGAATGATTTCAGATTGAAACAGGTGTGAAACAAGGATGTATATTATCTCCATTGTATTTTGGAACTGCCATAGACTTTATAATGAAAAAATGCTGCACAGGTAAAACAGGCATTGATTGGGTACATTCATTCATTCATTTGCATGTCCCTTGCGGAACTTTGCCTCCCATACAGCACTCCTGTAGGCCTCTCAGTTGTGAGCAAGATGGCCTGCTGCTGATGCATCCATTTGCAGATCATCAACGATGTCTTGCAGCCACCTTCGCCTTGGTCTTTCTCTCTTTCTTTTTCCCATTATTTACCCTTCCAAGACGGTCTTCTCTAGATTATCATGACATTTAATGTGTCCAAAATATTTAAGTTTTCTCTGTTTAACCCTCTTTACTAGCCAGCCTTCTTCAATATTAAGTTCTTGTAGTATGCAAATATTTGTTCTTTTTTTGTGTCAGTGATATTTGAAGAACTCTTCTGTAGCATTTACATTCAAAGGCATTTATGGGTACATGGGACCCAAATAGAATATCTTGATTTTGCTGATGACATAACTCTTATCAGTGACAATGTGAAATCAATGCAGGAAAAAACAGTTTCCCTGTGTTTTGCTAGCAAAATAGGTCTTGAAATTAACAAAGACAAAAACAAAAATAATGAAACTTCTCATTAATCAAGAAGGAAAAATATAACTGTAATTTTTTTAGGAAGACAAAATATGTCTGTTTTATTCTGCACTAACTCAGGAAGACAAAATAAGTCTGTTTTATTCAGCTGTAACTTCCAGCAATGTCTCTTCTTCTCTTGCTGCTACTTCCTCTTCTTCTTTCACTTCCTCTGGGTTTAAGAATTTGGTAATGCAGAGTCTGTGACTGTCTTCAAGGTAAAATCTCCAGTTATCTCCAGTTTTTGTTGGAATCTGCTTTGCTTCTGAAGCAATTCTAACTGTGTGCCCAAGTCTGATAGTACCAATCTTCTTACACTGAAAACTCCCGCAGTATATATTCATGATTATGTTTTTTACTTCTAGAACACTTCTGTAGTATATATTCATGATTATGTTTTTTACTTCTAGAACACTTCTGCAGTATATATTCATGATTATGTTTTTTACTTCTAGAACACTTCTGTAGTATATATTCATGATTATGTTTTTTACTTCTAGAACACTTCTGCAGTATATATTCATGATTATGTTTTTTACTTCTAGAACACTTCTGTAGTATATATTCATGATTATGTTTTTTACTTCTAGAACACTTCTGTAGTATATATTCATGATTATGTTTTTTACTTCTAGAACACTCCTGTAGTATATATTCATGATTATGTTTTTTACTTCTAGAACACTTCTGCAGTATATATTCATGATTATGTTTTTTACTTCTAGAACACTTCTGCCGTATATATTCATAATTATGTTTTTTACTTCTAGAACACTCCTGTAGTATATATTCATGATTATGTCTTTTACTTCTAGAACACACAAACAGTTCTTGGGTTATCTTATCTTATCTTATATCTTATATCCTTCCCGTGCCGCTAAACGTCACATAGGGCTCGCAAAGTAGTTGGCCAATTTTTCCTGTCTTCGGTGAGTCTTTCAACCGCATCAAAGGATTTTATGCCTGTTAATTTGGCCTCTCTTAATAATGTCCGCTTTAGAGTTTCACGCGGTCTACCTCTTTTTCTTTGGCCTGTTGTGTTCCACTTGATAGCTTGTTTTTCTTGGGTTATAAGTATATAAAATTAAATATATTAAAAAAACACAAAACATTCTTATTTGTTATTTACTGTACATTTTCTCTTATATATAAATATATATATTGTACAATTTCTCTTATATATAAATATTTATACTATGCATTTTCTCTTATATATAAATATATATGTACTGTATACTTTCTCGTAATAAATTGTACACTTTCTCTTATATATATATATATATTGTAGACTTTCTCTTATATATGTATATTGTACACTTTCTCTTCTTTTCCTGCTTCCTAGTCCTGTATGTTTTTGTTTAGATGTAAGCTGACATGTTGTGTGTGCTTGGTAATGGGTAATGCTGCTCTTACTCTTCCTTTTTAAATATTCTATTTCTAAAAGAACTTTCATCTACACGGGATACCCCTGGGAACAGCTGTGTTAAGAACACACTTATCTTTAACATAGATCTGTTCTTTTAAAAACTCTGACCTACTTCTGTAGCCCAGAAACCTGTAGCAATCAACACTAATTGTAACTGTTATTTTTGTAAAATGTCGTGTCAGATTGGTGGACGGATGGGGACATGGAGATCGCTGGCAGCGATGAAGAAAATCTGGTGTGAAACCAATGAATCAAGAACGTGACAAGCCTATGGGTCTTTACAACAATGGCTATGAGAATGAGGTAAGCAAAACAGAGCCAGCAGACTACAGGTGGTGGGGAATGGATATTGTTGAGGCATTCATCAGATTCCTCATCCCAAAGTTGGAGTGTCTCTGTAGAACTGTCTCAAAGCCAGTATTGCATGCTGGATCTGATGTAGAGAAAGGGCTTAAGTACACCCACCAGAGCCTGGAAAACAAAGTTTTAGCCATGCCACCCTACACCACTGCCTTCATGGCAGTCCGAGCAAGACCCACAACCTGCTCTAGCAAGGAAAGGTGCTGAAGTTGGAGGTACCCAGCCAAAAGGTCCATCGCAAAAATCAAAGTACCACGCATTATTGCCAATGAAGTGTATGAAGAAGAAGATGAAGATCTACATGGGATAACTTGATACATATACATATAATAATTTTATTATATGTATAAATGGGTACATGGGACCCAACTAGAAGATCTTGATTTTGCTGATGACATAACTCTTATCAGTAATAATGTGAATTCCATGCAAGAAAAACAGATAGCCTGTCTTCACTGGCTAGCAAAATAGGACTTGAAATTAACAAGGACAAAACAAAAATAATGAAAATTCCTCTCAATCAAAATGGAAAAATACACATAGAAGGGACAGATATTGAAGAAGTCAAACAATTTGCATACCTTGGCAGCTACATAGATCAGGATGGTGACACTAGAAAGAAAGTTAGGATCAGAATTGCAAAAGCAGCATCAATCTTCAAGAATCTTGAGAACATATGGAATTCAAAAGTTATAAGCACAAAAACCAAGTTAAGACTATTCAAATCAAATGTAATATCCACTCTCATTTATGCATGCGAAAGCTGGAAAACAACTAAAGAAATAGAAAAGAAATTAGACTCTTTTGAAAACAAATGCATAAGGAAAATACTCGGCATCAAGTGGAATGAATTCAAAAACAATGGAGAGATAAGACAGATGACTGAACAACAACCAGTCTCATGGGTGATCAGGAAAAGGAGATGGACATATGTTGGTCACTTGTTGAGAAGAAATGATCAGAGAATCCCAAAACAAGCTATCAAGTGGAGCACAACAGGCCAAAGAAAAAGAGGCAGACCGCGTAAAACTCTGAAGAGGACATTGTTAAGAGAGGCCAAATTAACAGACATAAAATCCTTTGATGATGTTGAAAGACTCGCCGAAGACAGGAAAAATTGGCGAACTACTTTGTGAGCCCTATGTGACGTTTAACGGCACGGGAAGGATATAAGATAAGATATATAAGATGTATAAATGTATATAAGAACACTTTTTAAACATGCAACTGTTGGTCAAAGGTTTTTTACAAAGGTAAATAACAATATAATGCTATAAACATAATGTAAAATAGTATAAAATGTTATTTGACATTTTTTAAAAAATTCATTTTACTGGGAGGGAAAAAAAAAACTGAAAAATTACAATGTGGCATACAGGAACGGCAAAGCGAACACCAGTTTTAGCAATCTCTGGGCCTAACATAATAATCATAAAAGTCAATGGAGATATTGTAATTATAAGCTTTTTTCTTGAAAATTCCAAATGTTGCAATGACTAACTGTTGAATACTATATTCTAACTGCACTCTACACTTTCCTTTTAAATTTGGCAACGCGTAAAAACTGAAAACATGAAGCTGGAAGCTTACGCCTTCGTTTGCAAGCAACAGAAATTAATTAATCTGTTTGTGTGCGTGTGTGTGTGTGTGTGTGTGTGTGTGTGTGTGTGTGTGTGTGTGTGCTGCAGTTGAAAAACAGCTCCGACATTTTATGTGATTTAGCAACTGCTTTTTCTTTTTCAAAACAAAATAAAAGTAAATTACATTGTACACATGACAGCATTCACTAATGCTTTTTGCTCAGCTTTCTCTGCACGAAACAAACCGTTATACAAGTGTGAGTACTTACCATCTGCCATGTTTAGTTACTGTCTCCGCAGCAAGGTTCCTTGATGAGACAAACAGTAAAAGGTAGACACTTAATACATGCTGGCACTTAATGCATGCAGGCACTTAATACACGTAGGCACTTTCTTAAATTCTTGATTTTGTTATCTGTTGTGACCTAGAACAGGATTCGTGTTGAAATGTCGAATATAAAGTATCGCGCTACCAGTAACAGCGATTACATGTACATCAGCGGTTCTCAACGCATGTGCATCTAGTGGCCTAAAGAATAACCTGCAACTGTAACTCGGCTTTTTATATGGTCTTAGTTGTGGAATGCAAAGAAATGTATTTCTCTAACTCCAAAAATAATTATTAACTAACATACGTAAATCTCTATCAAGAGCCACACGCTAAAAGAGCGAAATACGTGGTTTCTGCTTTATCACAGCAACACCATCTATCTTGCTACTGGCTTGATATATCAATTAAAATGTGTTTGTTTGTTTGTTTTGCTTATGACATAACTCTTATCAGTAATAATGTGAATTCCATGCAAGAAAACAGATAGCCTGTCTTCACTGGCTAGCAAAATAGGACTTGAAATTAACAAGGACAAAACAAAAATAATGAAAATTCCTCTCAATCAAATGGAAAAATACACATAGAAGGGACAGATATTGAAGAAGTCAAACAATTTGCATACCTTGGCAGCTACATAGATCAGGATGGTGACACTAGAAAGAAAGTTAGGATCAGAATTGCAAAAGCAGCATCAATCTTCAAGAATCTTGAGAACATATGGAATTCAAAAGTTATAAGCACAAAAACCAAGTTAAGACTATTCAAATCAATGTAATATCCCTCTCATTTATGCATGCGAAAGCTGGAAAACAACTAAAGAAATAGAAAAGAAATTAGACTCTTTTGAAAACAAATGCATAAGGAAAATACTCGGCATCAAGTGGAATGAATTCAAAACAATGGAGAGATAAGACAGATGACTGAACAACAACCAGTCTCATGGGTGATCAGGAAAAGGAGATGGACATATGTTGGTCACTTGTTGAGAAGAAATGATCAGAGAATCCCAAAACAAGCTATCAAGTGGAGCACAACAGGCCAAAGAAAAAGAGGCAGACCGCGTAAAACTCTGAAGAGGACATTGTTAAGAGAGGCCAAATTAACAGACATAAAATCCTTTGATGATGTTGAAAGACTCGCCGAAGACAGGAAAAATTGGCGAACTACTTTGTGAGCCCTATGTGACGTTTAACGGCACGGGAAGGATATAAGATAAGATATATAAGATGTATAAATGTATATAAGAACACTTTTTAAACATGCAACTGTTGGTCAAAGGTTTTTTACAAAGGTAAATAACAATATAATGCTATAAACATAATGTAAAATAGTATAAAATGTTATTTGACATTTTTTAAAAAATTCATTTTACTGGGAGGGAAAAAAAAAACTGAAAAATTACAATGTGGCATACAGGAACGGCAAAGCGAACACCAGTTTTAGCAATCTCTGGGCCTAACATAATAATCATAAAAGTCAATGGAGATATTGTAATTATAAGCTTTTTTCTTGAAAATTCCAAATGTTGCAATGACTAACTGTTGAATACTATATTCTAACTGCACTCTACACTTTCCTTTTAAATTTGGCAACGCGTAAAAACTGAAAACATGAAGCTGGAAGCTTACGCCTTCGTTTGCAAGCAACAGAAATTAATTAATCTGTTTGTGTGCGTGTGTGTGTGTGTGTGTGTGTGTGTGTGTGTGTGTGTGTGTGTGTGCTGCAGTTGAAAAACAGCTCCGACATTTTATGTGATTTAGCAACTGCTTTTTCTTTTTCAAAACAAAATAAAAGTAAATTACATTGTACACATGACAGCATTCACTAATGCTTTTTGCTCAGCTTTCTCTGCACGAAACAAACCGTTATACAAGTGTGAGTACTTACCATCTGCCATGTTTAGTTACTGTCTCCGCAGCAAGGTTCCTTGATGAGACAAACAGTAAAAGGTAGACACTTAATACATGCTGGCACTTAATGCATGCAGGCACTTAATACACGTAGGCACTTTCTTAAATTCTTGATTTTGTTATCTGTTGTGACCTAGAACAGGATTCGTGTTGAAATGTCGAATATAAAGTATCGCGCTACCAGTAACAGCGATTACATGTACATCAGCGGTTCTCAACGCATGTGCATCTAGTGGCCTAAAGAATAACCTGCAACTGTAACTCGGCTTTTTATATGGTCTTAGTTGTGGAATGCAAAGAAATGTATTTCTCTAACTCCAAAAATAATTATTAACTAACATACGTAAATCTCTATCAAGAGCCACACGCTAAAAGAGCGAAATACGTGGTTTCTGCTTTATCACAGCAACACCATCTATCTTGCTACTGGCTTGATATATCAATTAAAATGTGTTTGTTTGTTTGTTTTGCTTATTTTAAGAACTTCGAAATGGTCTTGTAATAAACAGTGTTCTTGTCTGACAAGACTTCAAAACAGTTTACTAGGAAATGACTCGTATTTTTCTGAGAAATATCAAAGAGAGTTCAGATGTATGAAAGACTCAGCCTCTGTTGCAACAGGACAATGTATTTCAAATCTGGTGCTAACTGTGGCTTATGAGTGCTTGTCTTATCGTGAAACTCACCAACCCATGAAGGTATACAGAAATTCACCACCACAAGCAGTCATACAGAAACTCACCAACCCAGTCAGGCATATAGAAACTCACCAATCCAAGCAGTCATACACAAACTTACTAACACAAGCAGACATACAGAAACTCATCAATCTAATCAGACATACAGAAACTCACAAACACAAGCAGATATACAGAAATTCACCAAAACAGGCAGGCATTCAGAAACTCATTAACCCTACCAGGCATACAGAAACTCATAAACCATGGCAGGCATACAGAAATTCACCAACCAAGGCAGGCATACAGAAAATCACCAATCAAAGGAGTCATGCAAAAACTCACCAACACAAGCAGGCATATAGAAACTCATCAATCTAATCAGACATACAGAAACTCACAAACACAAGCAGATATACAGAAATTCACCAACCAAGGCAGGCATACAGAAATTCACCAACCAAGGCAAGCATACAGAAATTCACCAACCAAGGCAAGCATACAGAATCTCACAAACCTAAGCAGGCATACAGAAATTCATCAACCAAGGCAAGCATACAGAAATTCACCAACACAGGCAAGCATACAGAAATTCACCAACCAAGGCAAGCATACAGAATCTCACAAACCTAAGCAGGCATACAGAAATTCACCAACCAAGGCAGGCATACAGAAATTCACCAACTCAGGCAGGCATACAGAAATTCACCAACCAAGGCAAGCATACAGAAATTCACCAACTCAGGCAAGCATACAGAAATTCACCAACCCAAGCAGGCATTCAGAAATTCACCAACCCAAGCAGGCATTCAGAAATTCACCAACCCAAGCAGGCATTCAGAAATTCACCAACCCAAGCAGGCATTCAGAAATTCACCAACCCAAGCAGGCATTCAGAAATTCACCAACCAAGGCAAGCATACAGAAATTCACCAACTCAGGCAAGCATACAGAAATTCACCAACCCAAGCAGGCATTCAGAAATTCACCAACCCAGGAAGGCATACAGAAATTCACCAACGCAGGCAAGCATACAGAAATTCACCAACTCAGGCAAGCATACAGAAATTCACCAACCCAAGCAGGCATTCAGAAATTCACCAACCCAAGCAGGCATTCAGAAATTCACCAACCCAGGCAAGCATACAGAAATTCACCAACACAGGCAAGCATACAGAAATTCACCAACCAAGGCAAGCATACAGAAATTCACCAACCCAAGCAGGCATACAGAAATTCACCAACCCAGGCAAGCATACAGAAATTCACCAACCCAAGCAGGCATACAGAAATTCACCAACCCAGGCAGGCATACAGATGTGAAGGTTATAAATCCGATAGGAAACAAATGACCTTCAGCTAAGCATGGTGACCTACATCTAGCAGGACTGGACATTTATTTCTTTTTTTTTTAACACAAAAACTTAAATTTGTATAAGATTTATGAGTAACCCAGTATTTCATTGTCTAGACATTAGAAAAGATTTTAAGTCCAAAATTAGTTCTTGTAATATCAGTAAAATTCTATTAAAAATCTTAATGGGTAGACTCCAAAAGAAGATAGAAGGAGATATCAATATGGTCCAGTCTAGTTTTAGACAAGAAAGAGGAACAAGAGATCATATTTTCAACATAAGATTAATAATAGAGAAATGCATAGAATTTAATGTGAATCTATATTTATCTTTTATAGACTATTCAAAAGTATTTGATTGTGCACAACACCAGAAACTTTGGGGAATAATGGAAAAAATGGGATTTCCAACACATTTGATACAATTAACATCACTGCTGTATCTAGACCAACAAGCAGCAGTAAGAATAAATGGTGAAACAACAACTTGGTTTGACATAAAACAAGGGGTCCGTCTGGGGTGCATATTGTCACCTTACTTATTTAGATTGCATACTGAAAATATAATGAAGAATGTTAGAGAAGATGTAGACAAAGAATATTACGATGCCATAACAATTGGAGGTTATAAAATACCAGAGATTAGATATGACACAATATTACTATCTACAACACAAAAATGAATGGAAAAACTAATTATGTCAGTCCGTAAAAAAGTGAAGAGCAAAACCTTTATCTTAATGCAAAGAAAACTAAACTGATGACCAAAAAAAAAAAAAAATGACAAAACAAACAAGGCAGCTGAAATATATATCAATAAGGAAAAATTGGAAGGTGTGAAGAGTTTTGAATATCTTTGATCATTAGTAACTAATAATGGAGATACAGCGAGGGACATTAAAAGGAGGACATCTATCGCTCTTCAGAAAGAAAACAACTAAAGAATCTGTGGAGAGGAATAGACAGAACTACAAAAATAAGATTTTTAAGGGCATACATCTTTCCCATTACAACATATGCCTGTGAGACCTGGACACTTAACAAAACACATAAATACCTTTGAATGTAAACGCTACAGAAGAGTCCTTTAAATATCATGGTCTCAACAAAAAAAAAACGAACACACTATATATCCAAACAACAAGAACTTAATATTGAGGACGGTTGTCTAGTAAGGAAGATTAAGCAGAGAAAACAAATATTTTGGACACTTTAAATGTCATGAGAATTTAGAGAAGACCGTCTTGGAAAGGTGCATAATGGGAAAAAAGAAACAGAGAAAGACCAAGACGAAGATGGCTGCAAGACATCGATGATAATCTGCAAATGGATGCATCAGCAGCAGAGCATCTTGTTTACAACCGAGAGGCCTACAGAAGAACTGTTAGAGAGGCTAAGTACAGCAAGGGACATGCAAATGACTGACTGACTGAATATCTGTTCCAGATAAGAGCAAAGAACATATGTCAAGACTAGTAGGTAAACACCCACCAAAACTATCATATGTATCCTCTACTATATCATTAGCTGAGCAAAGTTTCTAGACCGCAGCTGCAGCAATATCTATCTCTAACACCATGAACATCTGTCTGAAGCAACAATGGTAATAGCGCGAATACAACAATATCTACAAGCAGGAACACGAATACACATTATCTTTCAGCAAGAACACGAATGCAACATTATCTAACAGCAACAAAACGAAAACACTATATACCCAAACAACAAGAACTTAATATTGAGGACGGTTGTCTAGTAAGGAAGATTAAGCAGAGAAAACAAATATTTTGGACACTTTAAATGTCATGAGAATTTAGAGAAGACCGTCTTGGAAAGGTGCATAATGGGAAAAAAGAAACAGAGAAAGACCAAGACGAAGATGGCTGCAAGACATCGATGATAATCTGCAAATGGATACATCAGCAGCAGAGCATCTTGTTTACAACCGAGAGGCCTACAGAAGAACTGTTAGAGAGGCTAAGTACAGCAAGGGACATGCAAATGACTGACTGACTGAATATCTGTTCCAGATAAGAGCAAAGAACATATGTCAAGACTAGTAGGTAAACACCCACCAAAACTATCATATGTATCCTCTACTATATCATTAGCTGAGCAAAGTTTCTAGACCGCAGCTGCAGCAATATCTATCTCTAACACCATGAACATCTGTCTGAAGCAACAATGGTAATAGCGCGAATACAACAATATCTACAAGCAGGAACACGAATACAACATTATCTTTCAGCAAGAACACGAATGCAACATTATCTAACAGCAACAAAACGAAAACACTATATACCGGCAGTAACACGAATACAACAGTGTCTACCTGCAGCAACAGGAATAGAACTTTATTAAGAGCATATCTAAACACACACTCCACTTCATAGTTTTGCCCTCTATGTCTATGGAAAGAAAGTTGTGAGAAGCTACCGGCCCTTGCTTGATTATATTATTATTTTAAAAGATTATATTGTGATCTCTTCCAGCTACAATAAACTGCTGATGATGATGATGATGATGATGATGATGATGATGATGATGATGATGATGATGATGATGACGGTGATCTCATAAACAACTACACTAGTGATGAACGATCTTAATTATTCTATCGCCCACTCCGCCGTCAGTGCTGTCAGAACGCAACAAAAGGACCAAATAACTGGGTTACTGGATGTATACGGGTCCAGCCATGATGGTGACGTTACAGAAAGACACAAACACGGTATGGTTTACTTTTTTTTTTAACCTGGACTTTAAAAAAAATTAGAATGTTGTAAAGTTAGGCTGACCTCTCAACTTGATACGTGTCCTGTTATAGTGATGTACTTTGTTAATCGTAACACAAACTTTCTCTCTCTCTGTCTCTCCCTCTGTCTGTCTGTAGGGCCGTTAGTGATAATAATAGAGAGAGGGCCGTTAGTGATAATAGTAGGAGGAGGGCAGTGAGTGTCAATGTGTGTGTGTTCTGTGTAAACTCTTGGTCTAGTGTGTGTGTTCTGTGTAAACTCTTGGTCTAATGTGTGTGTTCTGTGTAAACTTTTGGTCTAATGTGTGTGTTCTGTGTAAACTCTTGGTCTAATGTGTGTGTTCTGTGTAAACTCTTGGTCTAATGTGTGTGTTCTGTGTAAACTCTTGGTCTAATGTGTGTGTTCTGTGTAAACTCTTGGTCTAATGTGTGTGTTCTGTGTAAACTCTTGGTCTAACGTGTGTGTTCTGTGTAAACTCTTGGTCTAATGTGTGTGTTCTGTGTAAACTTTTGGTCTAATGTGTGTGTTCTGTGTAAACTCTTGGTCTAATGTGTGTGTTCTGTGTAAACTCTTGGTCTAATGTGTGTGTTCTGTGTAAACTCTTGGTCTAGTGTGTGTTCTGTGTAAACTCTTGGTCTAATGTGTGTGTTCTGTGTAAACTCTTGGTCTAATGTGTGTGTTCTGTGTAAACTCTTGGTCTAGTGTGTGTGTTCTGTGTAGGCTCTTGGTCTAGTGTGTGTGTTCTATGTAAACTCTTGGTCTAGTGTGTGTGTTCTGTGTAGGCTCTTGGTCTAGTGTGTGTGTTCTGTGTAAACTCTTGGTCTAGTGTGTGTGTTCTGTGTAGGTTCTTGGTCTAGTGTGTGTGTTCTGTGTAAACTCTTGGTCTAGTGTGTGTGTTCTCTGTAAACTCTTGGTCTAGTGTGTGTGTTCTATGTAAACTCTTGGTCTAGTTTATGTGTTCTGTGTAGGCTCTTGGCCTAGTGTGTGTGTTCTGTGTAAACTCTTGGTCTAGTGTGTTTGTTCTGTGTAGGCTCTTGGTCTAGGGTGTATGTTCTGTGTAAACTCTTGGTCTAGTGTGTTTGTTCTGTGTAGGCTCTTGGTCTAGGTGTATGTTCTGTGTAAACTCTTGGTCTAATGTGTGTGTGTTCTGTGTAAACTCTTGGTCTAGTGTGTGTGTTCTATGTAAACTCTTGGTCTAGTTTGTGTGTTCTGTGTAGGCTCTTGGTCTAGTCTGTGTGTTCTGTGTAGGCTCTTGGTCTAGGGTGTATGTTCTGTGTAAACTCTTGGTCTAATGTGTGTGTGTTCTGTGTAGGCTCTTGGTCTAGTCTGTGTGTTCCGTGTAGGCTCTTGTTCTAGGGTGCGTCTTCTGTGTAGGCTCTTGGTCTAGTCTGTGTGTTCTGTGTAGGCTCTTGGTCTAGTGTGTGTCTTCTGTGTAGGCTCTTATGCTACTGTTTCACCTTCAGACTTTATTTTCATCTTAATTTCCAACAAAAAAGTGTTTTATTACCAATTACTATATGAATGCCCGTTCATTAAGAAACATTCTGACGATTCATGGTATCCATGTCAATGGCATTGTTCAGCATCTAAAGACGGACAAATACCAGGCGACAAGTATAAATGCTTCCTGAAGTAAAACTGCGACATTTTTAAAAAGTCAAACTGTTGATGAGAAAACTCACTCAAAGGCTACAAGTGAAGGACTTGGAACTATTACTGTTTTGTCTACAACCTTCCTTTCGGTCGTCAGACTGCGCTACAAAGTTGGAAAAAAATGTTTTTATGAAAAATACTCTTGTTCGTGGAACCAAAATGTAAGCAATATTTGGCAGTAATTCTTTCAAACTTGACGTTATTGATTCTCTTCTAATGCGACTTCTCAAACTTTGGGAGAATGAAAGTGTGCACTATTTTAGTAAGGTACTCTCTGCCTGAGACAAGGGCTCAAACTTCGGGAGAATGAAAGTGTGCACTATTTTAGTAAGGTACTCTCTGCCTGAGACAAGGGTTCAAACTTTGGGAGAATGAAAGTGTGCACTATTTTAGTAAGGTACTCTCTGCCTGAGACAAGGGTTCAGGTCAAAGTTCATGATGTCCATGAAATTAATCAAAGGCTAGGCCTCAGAAATTTTTTCCAAGTGTGTCCTTGAAACAGATAAGTCCACTGGCCTGTCATCCCACGCGCTGGCATTAGTTGATGCTAACTGTGCGTCTAACATTCCTCACAGCTGCTGAATGCCTGACATTTGACTGCTGACAAGATATTCAGACTGCCAGCCATGCTGAGGTTAATTAAAACATTCCACCCATGAAATCATATCTTCTAAATAAAAAAAACGCCCAGTTATCGTCACTTTTTTTTTTAATGAACTGGCAGAAGCTTGACTACAGTTCCTGCACAATCAGGCAGCGATTTTTCTAGAATGTTGCTTCACAAATTTAGTCTCCAAAAATTTCAGTGATGGAAATAGCTAGAATTATTACTGACCTCAGAAACAAGTTAGTAAATAGGTAGAGTGAAGTGTTTTTTGGCTCTGAAAATCAGAACGAAGAAGATGGCGGCACTGATGAAGCGGATGTGTGTGTTCTGTGTAGGCTCTTGGTCTAGTGTGTGTGTTCTGTGTAAACTCTTGGTCTAGTGTGTGTGTTCTGTGTAGGTTCTTGGTCTAGTGTGTGTGTTCTGTGTAAACTCTTGGTCTAGTGTGTGTGTTCTCTGTAAACTCTTGGTCTAGTGTGTGTGTTCTATGTAAACTCTTGGTCTAGTTTATGTGTTCTGTGTAGGCTCTTGGCCTAGTGTGTGTGTTCTGTGTAAACTCTTGGTCTAGTGTGTTTGTTCTGTGTAGGCTCTTGGTCTAGGGTGTATGTTCTGTGTAAACTCTTGGTCTAGTGTGTTTGTTCTGTGTAGGCTCTTGGTCTAGGGTGTATGTTCTGTGTAAACTCTTGGTCTAATGTGTGTGTGTTCTGTGTAAACTCTTGGTCTAGTGTGTGTGTTCTATGTAAACTCTTGGTCTAGTTTGTGTGTTCTGTGTAGGCTCTTGGTCTAGTCTGTGTGTTCTGTGTAGGCTCTTGGTCTAGGGTGTATGTTCTGTGTAAACTCTTGGTCTAATGTGTGTGTGTTCTGTGTAGGCTCTTGGTCTAGTCTGTGTGTTCCGTGTAGGCTCTTGTTCTAGGGTGCGTCTTCTGTGTAGGCTCTTGGTCTAGTCTGTGTGTTCTGTGTAGGCTCTTGGTCTAGTGTGTGTCTTCTGTGTAGGCTCTTATGCTACTGTTTCACCTTCAGACTTTATTTTCATCTTAATTTCCAACAAAAAAGTGTTTTATTACCAATTACTATATGAATGCCCGTTCATTAAGAAACATTCTGACGATTCATGGTATCCATGTCAATGGCATTGTTCAGCATCTAAAGACGGACAAATACCAGGCGACAAGTATAAATGCTTCCTGAAGTAAAACTGCGACATTTTTAAAAAGTCAAACTGTTGATGAGAAAACTCACTCAAAGGCTACAAGTGAAGGACTTGGAACTATTACTGTTTTGTCTACAACCTTCCTTTCGGTCGTCAGACTGCGCTACAAAGTTGGAAAAAAATGTTTTTATGAAAAATACTCTTGTTCGTGAAACCAAAATGTAAGCAATATTTGGCAGTAATTCTTTCAAACTTGACGTTATTGATTCTCTTCTAATGCGACTGCTCAAACTTTGGGAGAATGAAAGTGTGCACTATTTTAGTAAGGTACTCTCTGCCTGAGACAAGGGCTCAAACTTCGGGAGAATGAAGTGTGCACTATTTTAGTAAGGTACTCTCTGCCTGAGACAAGGGTTCAAACTTTGGGAGAATGAAAGTGTGCACTATTTTAGTAAGGTACTCTCTGCCTGAGACAAGGGCTCAAACTTCGGGAGAATGAAAGTGTGCACTATTTTAGTAAGGTACTCTCTGCCTGAGACAAGGGTTCAAACTTTGGGAGAATGAAAGTGTGCACTATTTTAGTAAGGTACTCTCTGCCTGAGACAAGGGTTCAGGTCAAAGTTCATGATGTCCATGAAGTTAATCAAAGGCTAGGCCTCAGAAATTTTTTCCAAGTGTGTCCTTGAAACAGATAAGTCCACTGGCCTGTCATCCCACGCGCTGGCATTAGTTGATGCAAACTGTGCGTCTAACATTCCTCACAGCTGCTGAATGCCTGACATTTGACTGCTGACAAGATATTCAGACTGCCAGCCATGCTGAGGTTAATTAAAACATTCCACCCATGAAATCATATCTTCTAAATAAAAAAAACGCCCAGTTATCGTCACTTTTTTTTTTAATGAACTGGCAGAAGCTTGACTACAGTTCCTGCACAATCAGGCAGCGATTTTTCTAGAATGTTGCTTCACAAATTTAGTCTCCAAAAATTTCAGTGATGGAAATAGCTAGAATTATTACTGACCTCAGAAACAAGTTAGTAAATAGGTAGAGTGAAGTGTTTTTTGGCTCTGAAAATCAGAACGAAGAAGATGGCGGCACTGATGAAGCGGATTTCAAGCACTTTCTGTCATCTTTCTACACCTCTTACACTTGGATCAATGCACCTCTCACTTTCAGTGGAAACAACTGTTTTTATGAAAAATACTCTTGTTCGTGAAACCAAAATGTAAGCAATATTTGGCAGTAATTCTTTCAAACTTGACGTTATTGATTCTCTTCTAATGCGACTGCTCAAACTTTGGGAGAATGAAAGTGTGCACTATTTTAGTAAGGTACTCTCTGCCTGAGACAAGGGCTCAAACTTCGGGAGAATGAAAGTGTGCACTATTTTAGTAAGGTACTCTCTGCCTGAGACAAGGGTTCAAACTTTGGGAGAATGAAAGTGTGCACTATTTTAGTAAGGTACTCTCTGCCTGAGACAAGGGCTCAAACTTCGGGAGAATGAAAGTGTGCACTATTTTAGTAAGGTACTCTCTGCCTGAGACAAGGGTTCAAACTTTGGGAGAATGAAAGTGTGCACTATTTTAGTAAGGTACTCTCTGCCTGAGACAAGGGTTCAGGTCAAAGTTCATGATGTCCATGAAGTTAATCAAAGGCTAGGCCTCAGAAATTTTTTCCAAGTGTGTCCTTGAAACAGATAAGTCCACTGGCCTGTCATCCCACGCGCTGGCATTAGTTGATGCAAACTGTGCGTCTAACATTCCTCACAGCTGCTGAATGCCTGACATTTGACTGCTGACAAGATATTCAGACTGCCAGCCATGCTGAGGTTAATTAAAACATTCCACCCATGAAATCATATCTTCTAAATAAAAAAAACGCCCAGTTATCGTCACTTTTTTTTTTAATGAACTGGCAGAAGCTTGACTACAGTTCCTGCACAATCAGGCAGCGATTTTTCTAGAATGTTGCTTCACAAATTTAGTCTCCAAAAATTTCAGTGATGGAAATAGCTAGAATTATTACTGACCTCAGAAACAAGTTAGTAAATAGGTAGAGTGAAGTGTTTTTTGGCTCTGAAAATCAGAACGAAGAAGATGGCGGCACTGATGAAGCGGATTTCAAGCACTTTCTGTCATCTTTCTACACCTCTTACACTTGGATCAATGCACCTCTCACTTTCAGTGGAAACAACTGTGGGCTGTCCTTCAAAAACAAACAGAATCGTCTTTAGAACATGTTTTGTCTGCATGATCCAGTCAGTAATACATGTTCCAGGGTTGTTTGATCACTTCTGTCTCCTACAATAAGTAATAAATGTTCATGAGCTATTTGATTACTTTAGTCTCCTACAATCAATAATAAATGTTCCTGAGCTGTTTGATCACTTCTGTCTCCTACAATCAGTAATAAATGTTCCTCAGCTGTTTGAACACATCAGTCTCCTACAATAAGTAATAAATGTCCATGAGCTATTTGATCACTTCTGTCTCCTACAATAAGTAATAAATGTTCCTCAGCTGTTTGATCACTTCTATCTCCTACAATCAGTAATAAATGTTCCTGAGCTGTTTGATCACTTCAGTCTCATACAATCAGTAATAATTGTTACCTGCATGTTTGATCACTTCAGTCTCCTACAATCAGTAATAATTGTTACTGAGCTGAGCGATCACTTACGTCTTTTCTTTCTGAAGAAAAAAGTCTACAGGAAAAAGAAACAAGCTGACACCACGGGTGATAAAAACTGGAAAGTTGGAAATTTCAAAAGTAATAATGTACCTTATAAAAATGGAAACTGTTTGGACATTTCAAAAGTAATAACGTACCATATAAAAAATGTGTATCTGAATTTTTAAAATGTTAGGCAGGCTCTACAGCTCCAGCTAAAGGGTATGCTTTAGTTGTGAACAAAGTGTTAGGCATGCTCCAGTTAAAAGTAATGCTTTAGTTGTGAACAAAGTGTTAGGCATGCTCCAGCTAAAAGTAATGCTTTAGTTGTGAACAAAGTGTTAGGCATGCTCCAGCTAAAAGATATGCTTTAGTTGTGAACAAAGTGTTAGGCATGCTCCAGCTAAAAGTAATGCTTTAGTTGTGAACAAAGTGTTAGCAGGATCCAGCTAAAAGTAATGCTTTAGTTGTGAACAAAGTGTTAGGCAGGATCCAGCTAAAAGTAATGCTTTAGTCGTGAACAAAGTGTTAGGCATGCTCCAGCTAAAAGTAATGCTTTAGTCGTGAACAAAGTGTTGGGCATGCTTCAGCTAAAAGTAATGCTTTAGTTGTGAACAAAGTGTTGGGCATGCTCCAGCTAAAAGTAATGCTTTAGTTGTGAACAAAGTGTTGGGCATGCTTCAGCTAAAAGTAATGCTTTAGTTGTGAACAAAGTGTTGGGCATGCTTCAGCTAAAAGTAATGCTTTAGTTGTGAACAAAGTGTGGGCATGCTTCAGCTAAAAGTAATGCTTTAGTTGTGAACAAAGTGTTGGGCATGCTTCAGCTAAAAGTAATGCTTTAGTTGTGAACAAAGTGTTAGGCATGCTTCAGCTAAAAGTAATGCTTTAGTTGTGAACAAAGTGTTGGGCATGCTTCAGCTAAAAGTAATGCTTTAGTTGTGAACAAAGTGTTGGGCATGCTTCAGCTAAAAGTAATGCTTTAGTTGTGAACAAAGTGTTGGGCATGCTTCAGCTAAAAGTAATGCTTTAGTTGTGAACAAAGTGTTAGGCATGCTCCAGCTAAAAGTAATGCTTTAGTTGTGAACAAAGTGTTAGCAGGATCCAGCTAAAAGTAATGCTTTAGTTGTGAACAAAGTGTTAGGCAGGATCCAGCTAAAAGTAATGCTTTAGTTGTGAACAAAGTGTTGGGCATGCTTCAGCTAAAAGTAATGCTTTAGTTGTGAACAAAGTGTTGGCATTCTCCAGCTAAAAGTAATGCTTTAGTTGTGAACAAAGTGTTGGGCATGCTTCAGCTAAAAGTAATGCTTAGTTGTGAACAAAGTGTTAGGCATGCTCCAGCTAAAAGTAATGCTTTAGTTGTGAACAAAGTGTTAGCAGGATCCAGCTAAAAGTAATGCTTTAGTTGTGAACAAAGTGTTAGGCAGGATCCAGCTAAAAGTAATGCTTTAGTCGTGAACAAAGTGTTAGGCATGCTCCAGCTAAAAGTAATGCTTTAGTCGTGAACAAAGTGTTGGGCATGCTTCAGCTAAAAGTAATGCTTTAGTTGTGAACAAAGTGTTGGGCATGCTCCAGCTAAAAGTAATGCTTTAGTTGTGAACAAAGTGTTGGGCATGCTTCAGCTAAAAGTAATGCTTTAGTTGTGAACAAAGTGTTGGGCATGCTTCAGCTAAAAGTAATGCTTTAGTTGTGAACAAAGTGTTGGGCATGCTTCAGCTAAAAGTAATGCTTTAGTTGTGAACAAAGTGTTAGGCATGCTTCAGCTAAAAGTAATGCTTTAGTTGTGAACAAAGTGTTAGGCATGCTTCAGCTAAAAGTAATGCTTTAGTTGTGAACAAAGTGTTAGGCATGCTTCAGCTAAAAGTAATGCTTTAGTTGTGAACAAAGTGTTAGGCATGCTTCAGCTAAAAGTAATGCTTTAGTTGTGAACAAAGTGTTGGGCATGCTTCAGCTAAAAGTAATGCTTTAGTTGTGAACAAAGTGTTAGGCATGCTCCAGCTAAAAGTAATGCTTTAGTTGTGAACAAAGTGTTGGGCATGCTTCAGCTAAAAGTAATGCTTTAGTTGTGAACAAAGTGTTAGGCATGCTTCAGCTAAAAGTAATGCTTTAGTTGTGAACAAAGTGTTGGGCATGCTTCAGCTAAAAGTAATGCTTTAGTTGTGAACAAAGTGTTAGGCATGCTCCAGCTAAAAGTAATGCTTTAGTCGTGAACAAAGTGTTAGCATGCTTCAGCTAAAAGTAATGCTTTAGTCGTGAACAAAGTGTTAGGCATGCTTCAGCTAAAAGTAATGCTTTAGTTGTGAACAAAGTGTTAGGCATGCTTCAGCTAAAAGTAATGCTTTAGTTGTGAACAAAGTGTTGGGCATGCTTCAGCTAAAAGTAATGCTTTAGTTGTGAACAAAGTGTTGGGCATGCTTCAGCTAAAAGTAATGCTTTAGTTGTGAACAAAGTGTTAGGCATGCTTCAGCTAAAAGTAATGCTTTAGTTGTGAACAAAGTGTTAGGCATGCTTCAGCTAAAAGTAATGCTTTAGTTGTGAACAAAGTGTTAGGCATGCTTCAGCTAAAAGTAATGCTTTAGTTGTGAACAAAGTGTTAGGCATGCTTCAGCTAAAAGTAATGCTTTAGTTGTGAACAAAGTGTTGGGCATGCTTCAGCTAAAAGTAATGCTTTAGTTGTGAACAAAGTGTTGGGCATGCTCCAGCTAAAAGTAATGCTTTAGTTGTGAACAAAGTGTTAGCAGGCTCCAGCTAAAAGTAATACTTTAGTAGTGAACAAAGTGTTAAGCATGCTCTACAGCTATAGCCAAAAGGTTTGCTTTAGTCGTGAACAAAGTGTTAGCAGGCTCCAGCTAAAAGGTATGCTTTAGTCATGAACACAGATTTAGGAAGGCTCTACAGCTCCAGCTAAAAGATATGCTTTAGTCATGAACACAGATTTAGGAAGGCTCTACAGCTCCAGATAAAAGGTATGCTTTAGTCATGAACACAGATTTAGGAAGGCTCTACAGCTCCAGCTAAAAGTTATGCTTTAGTCATGAACACAGATTTAGGAAGGCTCTACAGCTCCAGCTAAAAGATATGCTTTAGTCGTGAACAAAGTGTTAGGAATGCTCCAGCTAAAAGTAATGCTTTAGTAGTGAATAAAGTGTTAGGCAGGATCCAGCTAAAAGATATGTTTTAGTCGTGAACAAAGTGTTAAGAATGCTCCAGCTAAAAGTAATGCTTTAGTAGTGAATAAAGTGTTAGGCAGGATCCAGCTAAAAGATATGTTTTAGTCGTGAACAAAGTGTTAAGAATGCTCCAGCTAAAAATAATGCTTTAGTGGTGAATAAAGTGTTAGGCAGGATCCAGCTAAAAGATATGTTTTAGTCGTCAACAAAGTGTTAGGCACGCTCTACAGCCACATCTAAAAAGTATGCTTTAGTCGTCAACAAAGTGTGATCTAAAGAAAAACTACACCAGCTGCATGTATAGCCCATGACACGTGCAATCATTGTCAAGTGCAATCTTGAAATGAGTTGCTCAGAATTTAAAAAAAAAAAAAACTTATCTGAAATATTGCTATTTTTAAGAAAATTGACTCTGGAGAAGTACAACAACGGGGCCTGGCTGGCATGTTTGTAAGTAAACTGATTACAGTACGGGTTAAGATTAAAATCGGAATTTTAAACATTTTAAAAAAACTTCATTTACTTAACTTCCCCACCACCTATCCCTTCTGTTTGACTAAGTGTCCTGTATTTTTTTCTTTGGGTGTCCTGTATTTTGTTCTATGGGTGTCCTGTATTTTGTTCTTTGAGTGTCCTGTATTTTTTCCTTGGGTGTCCTGTATTTTGTTCTTTGAGTTTCCTGTATTTTGTTCTTTGAGTGTCCTGTATTTTGTTCTTTGAGTGTCCTGTATTTTGTTCTTTGAGTGTCCTGTATTTTGCTCTTTGAGTGTCCTGTATTTTGTTCTTTGGGTGTCCTGTATTTTGTTCTTTGAGTGTTCTGTTTTTAGTTTTTGAGTTTCCCATATTCTGATCTTAAGTGTCCTGTTTTTTTTTATCTTTTTTTAGTGTCCGGTATTTTGATTTTTGTATGTCCAGTATTTTGTTCTTTGAGTGTACATTTGTTTTTTTTGAGTGTCCCGTATTATGTTCTTTGAGTGTACTGGTGTTTTCTTTGAATGTCCCGTATTTTAATACTGAGTCCTGTATTTTGTTCTTTGAGTGTCCTGCTTTTTACTTTGAAATTCCCGTATTTGTACTTAGAAAAGATGTGTCAGGTTGTTCAGTGTCAGGGCTAAGCATTTTGTTTCGTTACAGAACTCACAGAGAGTGAGATATGAGGCAGTAGAAGTATTAATGGTGATAGTAGTAGAAGTAGAAGTAATAGTAGTAGTAGTAGTAGTAGTAGTAGTAGTAGTAGTAGTAGTAGTAGTAGTAGTAGTACTGGTAGTGGTAGTGGTGGTAGTAGTAGTAGTAGTATAAGTTGTGGTAGTAGCAGTAGTAGTAGTAGTAGTAGTAGTAGTAGTAGTGTGGTAGTAGTAGTAGTCGTAGTAATAGTGGTGGTGGTGGTATTAGTGGTGGTAGTAGTAGTAGTGGTGGTAGTGGTAGTAGTAGTAGTAGTAGTAGTAGTGGTAGTAGTAGTAGTCGTAGTAATAGTGGTGGTGGTGGTATTAGTGGTGGTAGTAGTAGTAGTGGTGGTAGTAGTAGTAGTAGTAGTGGTGGTAGTAGTAGTAGTCGTAGTAATAGTGGTGGTGGTGGTATTAGTGGTGGTAGTAGTAGTGGTGGTGGTAGTGGCAGTAGTGGTAGTGGTAGTAGTAATGGTGGTGGTGGTGATAGTAGAAGTACTAGTGGTGGTGGTGATAGTAGCTGTAGTAGTAATAGTAGTGGTAGTAATAATGTTGGTGGTGGTAATAGTAGAAGTAGTAGTAATGGTGGTGGTGGTGATAGTAGTGGTAGTAGTAATAGTGGTGGTGGTGATAGTAGAAGTAGTAGTAATAGTGGTGGTGGTGATAGTAGAAGCAGCAGTAATGGTGGTGGTGGTGATAGTAGTGGTAGTAGTAATAGTGGTGGTGGTGATAGTAGTAATAGTAGTAATTGTGGTGGTGGTGATAGTAGTGGTAGTAGTAATAGTAGTGGTGGTGATATTAGTAGTATTAATAGTGTTGATGGTTATAGTAGTAGTAGTAGTAATAGTGGTGGTAGTGATAGTAGTAGTAGTAATGGTGGTGGTGGTGATAGTAGTAGCATTAATAGTGTTGGTGGTGATAGTAGTAGTATTAATAGTGTTGATGGTTATAGTAGTAGTAGTAGTAATAGTGGTGGTGGTGACAGAAGTAGTAGTAGTAGTAGTAATGGTGGTGGTGGTGATTGTAGTATTAGTAGTAGTAATGGTGGTGGTGATAGTAGTAGTAGTAGTAATAGTGGTGATGTTGATAGCAGTAGTAGTAATGGTGGTGGATGTGATAGTAGTAATAGTAGTAGTAATTGTGGTGGTGGTGATAGTAGTAGTAGTAATAGTGGTCGTGGTGACAGTAGTAGTTGTAGTAGTAACAGTGGCGATGGTGATAGTAGTACTAGTAATAGTGATGGTGGTGATAGTACTAGTAGTAATTGTGATGGTAGTGATACTAGTAGTAGTAGTAATAGTGGTGGTGTTGATAGTAGTAGTAGTAATAATGGTGGTGGTGATAGTAGTAGTAGTAGTAATTGTGGTGGTGGTGATAGTTGTAGTAGAAATAGTGGTTATGGTGATAATTGTAGTACTAATATTGGCGGTGATGATAGTAGTAGTAGTAATAGTGGTGATGGTGATAGTAGTAGTAGTAATAGTAGTAATAGTAGTGGTGGTGATAGTAGTAATAGTAGTAATTGCGGTGGTGGTGATAGTAGTAGTAGTAGTAATAATGGTGGTGGTGAGAGCATTAGTAGTAGTAATAGTGGTTGTGGTAATAATAGTAGTAATAGTAATAGTGGTGGTGGTGATAGTACTAGTAGTAGTAATAGTGGTGGTGGTGATAGTAGTAGTAATAATGGTGGTGGTGGTGATAGTAGTAGCTGTAATAGTGTTTGTGGTGATAGTAGTAGTAGTATTAGTGTTGTTGGTGATAGTAGTAGTAGTAGTAATAGTGGTAGTGGTGATAGTAGTAGTAGTAGTTGTAGTAATGGTGGTGGTGGTGATGGTAGTATTAGTAGTAGTAATTATGCTGGTGGTGATAGTAGTAATAGTAGTAGTAATTGTGTTGGTGGTGACATTAGTAGTAGTAATAGTTGTGGTTGTGATAGTAGTAAAAGTAGTAATAGTGGTGGTGGTGATAGTAGTAGTAGTAGTAGTAACAGTGGCGGTGGTGGTGGTGATAGTAGTAGTAGTAGTAGTAACAGTGGCAGTGGTGATAGTAGTACTGGTAATAGTGATGGTGGTGATAGTACTAGTAGTAATTGTGGTGGTGGTGATAATAGTAGTTGCAGTAATAATGTTGGTGTTGATAGTAGTAGTATTAATAGTGGTGGTGGTGATGGTAGTAGTAGTAGTAGTAATTGTGTTGGTGGTGGTAGTATTCGTAGTAGTAATAGTGGTGGTAGTGATAGTAGTAGTTATAGTAATAATTTTGGGATTGATAGTAGTAGTAGTAGTATAGTAAAGTGAGTGTGGTGATAGTAGTAGTAGTAATAGTGATGGTGGTGATAGTACTAGTGGGATTAGTGGTGGTGGTGATAGTTGTATTAGTAATAGTGGTGGTGATAGTAGTAGTATTAATAGTGTTGGTGGTGATAGTAGTAGTAGGAATAATGGTGATGGTGATAATTGTAGTAGTAATATTGGCGATGATGATAGTAATAGTAGTAATAGTGGTGGTGGTGATAGTAGTAGTAGTAGTAGTAACAGTGGCGGTGGTGGTGGTGATAGTAGTAGTAGTAGTAGTAACAGTGGCAGTGGTGATATTAGTACTGGTAATAGTGATGGTGGTGATAGTACTAGTAGTAATTGTGGTGGTGGTGATAATAGTAGTTGTAGTAATAATGTTGGTGTTGATAGAAGTAGTATTAATAGTGGTGGTGGTGATGGTAGTAGTAGTAGTAGTAATTGTGTTGGTGGTGGTAGTATTCGTAGTAGTAATAGTGGTGGTAGTGATAGTAGTAGTTATAGTAATAATTTTGGGATTGATAGTAGTAGTAGTAGTAGTAGTAGTAACGTGATTGTGGTGATAGTACTAGTGGGATTAGTGGTGGTGGTGATAGTTGTAGTAGTAATAGTGGTGGTGATAGTAGTAGTATTAATAGTGTTGGTGGTGATAGTAGTAGTAGGAATAATGGTGATGGTGATAATTGTAGTAGTAATATTGGCGATGATGATAGTAATAGTAGTAATAGTGGTGGTGGTGATAGTAGAAGTAGTAGTAATAGTGATAGTGTTGATACTAGTAGTAGAATTAGTGGTGGTGGTGATAGTAGTAATAGTAGTAATGGTAGTGGCGGTTATAGTAGTAGTAGTAATGGTGGTGGTGGTGATAGATGTAGTAGTAGTAATAGTGGTGATGGTAATAGTAGTAGTAATAACAGTGGTGGTGGTGATAGTAGTAGTAGTAATAGTGGAGGTGGTGATAGTAGTAGTAGTAGTGGTAGTAGTAGTAGTAGTAATGGTGGTGGTGATGATAGTAGTAGTATTAGTAGTAATTTTTGTAGTGGTGATAGTAGTAGTAGTAGTAATAGTATTAGTAATGGTGGTGGTGATGATAGTAGTACTATTAGTAGTAATTTTTGTGGTGGTGATAGTAGTAGTAGTAATAGTGGTTGTGGTGATAGCAGTAGTAGTAACAGTGGTGGTGTTGATAGTAGTAGTGGTAATAGTGTTGGTGTTGATACCAGTAGTAGTAGTAAATGTGGTGGTGGTAGCAGTAGTAGTAGTAATATTGGTGGTGGTGATAGTAGTAGTAGTAATAGTGATGGTGGTGATACTAGTAGTAGTAGAAATTGTGGTGGTGTTCATACTAGTAGTAGTAATAGTGATTGTGGTAGCAGTAGTAGTAATAATAGTAGTGGTGGTGATAGTAGTAGTAGTAATAGTCGTGGTGTTGATACTAGTAGTATTAGTGGTGGTGATGATACTAGTAGTAGTAGTAGTAATAGTGTTGGTGGTGATAGTAGTAGCAGTAATAATAGTGGTGATGGTAGCAGTAGCAGTAGTAATACTGGTGGTGGTAGCAGTAGTAGTAGTAATAGTGATAGTGGCAGTAGTAGTAGTAATAGTGGTGGCAGTAGTAGTAGTAGTAGTAATAGTGTTGGTGGTGATAGTAGTGATAGTAGTCACAGTGATCGTGATAGCAGTAGTAGTAGTAATAGTGTTAGTGGCAGTATTAGTAGTAGTAATAGTGGTAGTGGCAGTATTAGTAGTAGTAATAGTGGTGGTGGTAGTAGTAGTAGTAGCAGTAGGAGTAGTGGTAGCATTAGTGGTGGCAGTAGTAGTAGTAGTACTAGTAATAGTAGTAGTAATGTTGGTGATAGTAGTAGTAGTAGTAAAAGTGGTGGTGGTGATAGTAGTAGAAGTAATTGTGGTGATGGTGATAGTAGTAGTAGTAATTGTGGTGATGGTAGCAGTAGCAGTAGTAATACTGGTGGTGGTAGCAGTAGTAGTAGTAATAGTGATAGTGGCAGTAGTAGTAGTAATAGTGGTGGCAGTAGTAGTAGTAGTAGTAATAGTGTTGGTGGTGATAGTAGTAATAGTAGTCACAGTGATCGTGATAGCAGTAGTAGTAGTAATAGTGTTAGTGGCAGTATTAGTAGTAGTAATAGTGGTAGTGGCAGTATTAGTAGTAGTAATAGTGGTGGTGGTAGTAGTAGTAGTAGCAGTAGGAGTAGTGGTAGCATTAGTGGTGGCAGTAGTAGTAGTAGTACTAGTAATAGTAGTAGTAATGTTGGTGATAGTAGTAGTAGTAGTAAAAGTGGTGGTGGTGATAGTAGTAGAAGTAATTGTGGTGATGGTGATAGTAGTAGTAGTAATTGTGGTGATGGTGATCGTAGTAGTAGTAATTGTGGTGATGGTGGTAGTAGTAGTAGTAATTGTGGTGATGGTGATAGTAGTAGTAGTAATAGTGGTGGTGGTGATAGTAGTAGTAGTAATAGTGGTGGTGTTGATAGTAGTAGTAGTAATAGTGGTGATGATGGTTGTGGTAGTAGTAGCAGTAGTAAAAGTGGTAGTGGTTGTTATAGTAGTAGTAATAATAGCGGTAGTTGTGATAACAGTAGTAGTAATAGTGATTGTGGTAGTAGTAGTAGTAGTAGTAGTAGTAGTAGTAGTAGTAGTAGTAGTAATAGTGTTGGTGTTGGTGGTAGTAGTAGTAGAAATAGTGGTGGTTGTGATAACAATAGTAGTAATAGTGGTGACGGTAATAGTAGTAGCAATAAAAGTGGTGATGATAGTAGTAGTAGTAATAGTGGTGGTGGTGGAGGTTGTAATAGTAGTAATAGTAGTGGTGGTGGTGGTGGTGGTGGTGGTGGTTGGTGGTAGTAGTAGTAGTAATAGTGGTGTGACAGTAGTAGTAATAATAATAGTGGTGGTGGTGGTGGTGGTGGTAGTAGTTGTAGTGGTGATGGTGGAGGTAGTATTGGTAGTAAAAATAGTGGTGGTGGTGGCAGTAGTAGAAGTAATAGTCATGTGGTGGAGGTAGTTGTAATAGTAATGGTGATGGTGGTGATAGTAATAGTAGTATGAGTTACAAAAGACAATGAAATTTATCCAAGAGACAGGACTGCAGATATAGACAGACAATGCGAACGAAGAAGAAGAAGAAGAAGTAGTAGTAGTAATAGTGGTGGTGGTACTACTAGTAGTAGCAGCAGCAGCAGAATAGTAGTAATAGTAATAGTAGTAGTATTGTTAGTAGTAGTAGTAGTAGTGGTAGTAGTAGTTGTGGTATTGGTAATGGTAGTAGTAGTAATAGGAGTAGTAGTAGTAGTAGTGGTTGTAGTATCGATAATGGTAGTAGTAGTAGTAGTAGCAGTAACAGTAGTAGTAGTAGTTAGTAGTAGTAGTATTGGCAGTAGTAGTTGTAGTGTTGGTAATGGTATTATTATTATTATTATTAGTAATAGTAGTAGTAGTAGTTGCAACATTGGTAATGGTAGTTGTAGTAGTAGTAGTAATAGCAGCAGCAGCAGTAGTAGTAGTAGTAGTAGTAGCATCAGTAACATAATACAAGAAATAGTATTAGTAGTAGCAGCAGCATCAGTAACATAACATAAGTAGTAGTAATAGTAGTAGTAATAGTAGTAGTAATAGTAGTAGTAGTAGTAGTAGTGGTGGTGGTGGTGGTGGTGGTGGTGGTATTGGTAGTAGTATTAGTAGCAGCAGCATCAGTCACATAACACTAGATGTAGTAGTAATAGTAGTAGTAGTAGTAGTAGTAGTAGTAGTAGTAGTAGTAGTAGTAGTAGTAGTAGTAACAGCAGCATCTGTAACATAACACAAGAAGTAGTAGTAGTGATAGTAGCAGCATCAGTAACATTACACAATAAGTAGTAATAGTGTGGTAGTGTTGGTTGCAGTGGCGGAGATAGCAGTATTAGCAGCAGTATAGATGTCAGTCATTTGCAGACTATCAACGATGTCTTGCAGCCATTTTCTCCTTGGTCTTCCTCTCTTTCTTTTTCCATGCAATGTATCCTTCCATGACGGTCTTCTCTAAATTCTCATGACGTTTATTGTGTCCAAAATATTTAAGTTTTCTCTGTTTATTACTAGACAAAATGCAGACGTGCTCAGGCCAAGTCACCATTCCAGAAAATGAGACACATCTTGTGCAACAGATCCATATCAATGGAAACAAGATTCCGAGTACTTAAATGTTACATCGAGCCAATTTTGTTTTATGGATGTGAAGCATGGTCCATGAATAAGAGAGTACAACTGGAAATGGAGGCCATGGAAATGTGTTTCATAAGAAGGATGTTGAAAGTACCATGGACAACTAAGAAAACCAATGAAGAAGTCTTAAGAGAGGCTGGAGTTAAAAGACAAATTACAGCAAAGATCAGAGGCAGACAAGCGAGATTTGTAGGACATTTTCTGAGAAGAGGAAAACTGGAACACATTGTGGCAACTGGAAAAATTGAGGGAAGAAGAGACAGAGGAAGACAGAGAGAGAAGTTACTAGATGGCCTGTCAGTGTGGCTAGGAAGAAAGTCACCGGCGGATCTCATAATCAAGTCTAAAGACAAGGAATTGCCTACCCCACGCGGCATGGCACTTCATTGATTGAATATTACTAGCCAGTCTTCTTTAATATTAAATTCTTGCAGTATGGATATATGTGTTCTCTTTTGTGTTCAGATTATTTGAAGAACTCTTCTGTAGCATTTGCATTCAAAGGCATTTATGTGTTTCTCAGCTGTTTTGTTAAGTGTCCAGGTCTCACAGGAATATGTTGCGATGGGAAAGATGCATGCCCTTAAAAATCTTATTTTTGTGGTTCTTTCTGTTCCTCTCCACAGCTTCTTTGGTTGTTTTACTTTGTGAAGAGTGGTAGATGTCCTCTTTTTAGTTTCCCTCATTGTATGTCCATTATTAGTAATGATACAAGATATTCAAAACTCTCCACCTCTTCCAATTTTTCCTCATTGATACATATTACAACTGCCTTATTTGTTTTGTCACTTGCCATCGATTTAGTTTTCTTTGCATTAAGATAGAGGTTCTGCTCTTCGCTGTTCTTAGGACTGCCATAATTTTTTGTTTCCATTCCTTTGTGTGTTGTGGACAGTAATACTGTGTCATCAGCATACAAGTTCGGACAGTTAAGTAACGAAACTGATTTTATTATGGGTAAGACAAAAGTGCTATCTATGAAGCAAAGCATGGAATCTAAAGAGGCAACCTTCATCTATGATCTGGCAACTTTTCATTGCCATCTGATAAGCAGACGACAAACAAGCCGCCATTTTGTTGACCTAGTCAGAGGTGCATTGTTACTAATCAGCATGGAGCAAAAAGCTAACATTAAATTCTGTTTAAAACTCAGAAAAAGTACCATTAAGGCAGTGAAATTGATGCGACAAGTTTATGGGGATAATTGCTTATCTCGTGCATAGATATTCAGGTGCTATTCACTATTCAAAAGTGGTGTGGAAACGATTACAAATGCAACTAGACCTGGACGCCCAATTTCTGTTCATAATGAGGAACTCATTGCAAAAGTCAGGGAACGGATACAAGAAAATCGTTGTTTGATTGTGAGGATGATGGCAGATGAATTTGGTGTTAACCGAGAGACCATTCATAAAATTTTAGTGGAAGATTTGGCCAAGAAATAAGGTGTTTGCTGGTATTTACCGCATGCGTTGTCTGATGACCAAAAACATCAGCGTGGTGAGTACGCAAAGGACATCATCAAAACGTGTCACAGAAATAAACATTTCTTAAATTTGATTGTTGCAGAGGATGAATAACTGACTGACAGTACCCGAAACTTCATACAGGCCATCAGCTCAGTTGATGATCTCCTCTCACACCATTTCATCTGACTATCCAATATCATTTCTCTGTCTTCCACTGGCTCTTCTTTCCTCTATTTATTTCTGTTATTACAATAATTTCAATGCCCCCTATTCTTATTGCATGTCCTGTGAAGGTACAACACCAGACACTGAAAACTGTGATGGACTACAAATACTCGAAGATGAAATCAAATATGCCATCAAATACACGAAGCGACTGGGCCTGATAATATAACAACAGAAGAAACAGAGGCGTTAGAGGAGATAGAAATAAAAATAATAAGCAAGTTACTGAATGACATTTACAACAGTGGTTATATGCCCAGTGACCTGCTTAAATCCACATTTATAGCACTACCAAAGAAACCAGGTGCAAAGGAATGTGATGACCACCGGACTATCAGTTTCTTATGTCACATAACGAAGCTACTTCTGAGAATTATTATGAGAAGAACAAGGAAAAAGTTTAAAATGGAAATAGCAGATGAATAGTTTGGATTTGTTGAAGGAAAGGGGACACACAAAGACATTTATGCTTTGCGATTTTTTTTTGTTGTCTCTCCAGCTCTTGTCTTATATTCTTCATTTGTTATCTTCACTGACCAGGGAATTCACAACATTCTTGTGCTAAACCACATTTCTACTGCTTCAAGTGATCTTTGTGCAGACCTGCTTATTGTCCATGATTCACTTCCATATAACAAGATAGGTTCAATATAGCATTTTAGGACTCGTTTTCTAACATTCATTGATAAGGATGTGTTGCATTTTAAGTTTCTCATTCTCTGACATGCAGTCTTTGCTTGGCCTATTCTACTCCTAATTTCTGTTCTGCATCTGAAGTTATTACTGCTCCAAGGTATCTGAATTTCTGCATTTGATTTAGAGTAGTTCCATTTAATTTTATACTGCATTGTGGTGGATTCTATTTCTTGGATATAACCGTAGTCTCTTTTTTATATTCAAAGTAAGTACAGTTTTTTTTTCACTTTCTGTAGTGACTTTATCTAAGAGATTTTGCAGGTCTTGTTGGTTGTATCCTCAGACTTTTAACCTGGTCCTGTAATGATCTTCTTAGAATATTCTCGCTGTACAGAGAAAAAGGTCTGGAGATAGTATACCTCCTTGTCGAACATCTTTTTTAGTAGGTTGATATTTTCCAGCTTTATTTTCAACCCGAATCATTGCTTCCTGCTACCAGTAAAGATGTTTTACAATCCTCAGATCTTTGTCGTCTATGTTTATGTCTTCAACCATTTTAATAATCGCATCATGTTTCACCTTGTTGAATGCCTTGGTGTAATCAATGAAGCATAAGTAGAGATCTTTCTCTACTTCTAAAGATCTTTCTGTTAGTGTTCTTAAAGCATAAATGGTATTGTGTGTTCCCTTTCCTTCAACAAATCCAAAGTGTTCATCTGCTATTTCCAGTTTTATCTTTTTCCTTGTTCTTCTCATAATGATTCTAAGAAGTAACTTTGCTATGTGACATGAGAGGCTGATAGTCCTGTGGTCCTCACCTTACTTTGCACCTGGAGATGGAGATGTACAGTACTATTTAATCTGTCCATGTAAATGGTGAGAAATATTGTGGGACGAATGAGCAAGCAAAAATGAGACGACAATGAGAGGACAAATTCATACATAGGTCGTGAATGTGGGGTCCAGGGGGGATAAATCTCAAACATCAGCACAGAGTTGGTTATTTAAAGAAAACTGCAGTGAGAATTTTTCCTGGAAGAACGGAGACAAGCTGTCTGAAGAATGTTTCAGTTACGTCATGAAGCCTTTCCCCTGAAGAAAAAAAGCAGAAGTCAGCAACTTAAATGTCATGTAGGCCATTGTGATCTGGTTAATTGTAGCCTTAAGCTACTGGTCTGATCATCTTGCTAAATATACCATTGATATTTTGACAGAATTTTACACCCAAACTTAATTTAGTCTTTTCCTGTTATAACCTACAAGAATTGTATTATGCCTTATGAATGAGACACCCGAAAAATGGCACAAAGACTAAACAGACAAACGCTACGAGTGTAAACCACGTTGGTTTTGCTAGTACACATAGAAATGACGACTGCAGTAAAACTGAATTTAGTAATAAAGGTGGACAATGGTGTATCTTCAGTCTTACTTAGAGGCAGAAAGAATGAGGAACTTAATCAACAACAAGACTCGCAGAAATTAAGATGACTACGTATATGTGTGATCGAAAAGTAGATGAAAAAAGCTTTTTGGCATCCTCCTTGTAGGAAAGTAGATGAAAAAAGTTTTTTGGCATCCTCCTTGTAGGAAAGTAGATGAAAAAAGTTTTTTGGCATCCTCCTTGTAGAAAAGTAGATGAAAAAAGCTTTTTGGCATCCTCCTTGTAAGAAAGTAGATGAAAAAAGCTTTTTGGCATCCTCCTTGTAGAAAAGTAAATGAAAAAAGCTTTTTGGCATCCTCCTTGTAGAAAGGTAGATGAAAACAGCTTTTTGGCATCCTCCTTGTAGGAAAGTAAATAAAAAAAGCTTTTTGGCTTCCTCCTTGTAGGAAAGTAGATGAAAAAAGCTTTTTGGCATCCTCCTTGTAGGAAAGTAGATGAAAAAAGATTTTGGCATCCTCCTTGTAGAAAAGTAGATGAAAAAAGCTTTTTGGCTTCCTCCTTGTAGGAAAGCGGGCACAAAATGCACCCGTATAAGGTGTAAGTAATCACAAAGCAGGCGATTGGTTGAGAAATGAGACAAGGGGATGATGACAAACGGTACCAAATGGTAATCAACCTGGCGTTTTATCCCAGACGGTCCGAACTTGCTCCCATTGGATAACTATGACCTAAACAAAAGCCGCCCAGATGACCCAAATAATAAAAGTGAGGAAACAATACGTGGAAGGGTGAATGAAGGAATGTTCAGAATAAACAGAGATCAGTGAAAGGACAAGGCTACTAGTTTAGGATGCCAAAGTCCTCTAGTGGGTATAGAATAAGGACAAAGTCCTCTAGCGGGTATAGAATAAGGACAAAGTCCTCTAGCGGGTATATAATAAGGACAAAGTCCTCTAGCGGGTATATAATAAGGACAAAGTCCTCTAGCGGGTATAGAATAAGGACAAAGTCCTCTAGCGGGTATATAATAAGGACAAAGTCCTCTAGCGGGTATAGAATAAGGACAAAGTCCTCTAGCGGGTATAGAATAAGGACAGAAAGAGCTGGAAAATAAAACCTTAGATCGGCCATGCCGAGAATGACAAATGAAAAAGATGGAGATGTTTGGTTCAGTTTTACAAGAAGGAAGACTGGAGAAATTGGTCAGAAACAAGAATGATAGAAATGAAGATGAGTACATACAAATAAAGAACATACAACAATCCAGTATTTCGGTAAAAGCCTTTTTTCAAGCACACACACAACAAATAAAAACGTGAAAATGGATGAAAAAATATAGACTTAACTTATATGGAAAAGACCAAAAAGAAAGTTGGACATGAACAGCGGAAAAAAGAAAGAGGTAGCAGGTAGGTGGAAATGTATAACAGTTTAAAGAAAGCTGAATTTATTGTTGATTCCAGCTGGGTGCAGATATCCAGCCGGAAAAAAAGACCCTGTTCCAGAACTTTCCGAGATCGTTCACTCAAAGAACAAGAGAGAATTGCAGTGACAGAAATGTTCTGTTTTCCTTGGTTGTCTCCTAGCCACCTGACTTGTGTTATTTATATATACTTAACTATAAAAACGTATGACACAAGGGACTGACACAAGTCCAGAAGTCTTTGTGTAAATGTTGGCAAGAAATGTTTGATGGTTACTTTGATTGCGATAAATAGAACCTCGATACCCTACTTCCGGTCTAATTCGTGTTTCCGTTTCCTTTTTGGTTATACCCTCAAAGGTGATGTATATCTTAGTTTCTTTTTGTTTATTAAAAACCATCGCCCATCCCAAAAATTCGTATAGCAAATAATGAGACAACCATACATTAATATTGTCATGTGTATGCTTTAATCATATTGAGCGAAATATATCTTTCAATGAACGTATTGCCTCAGTATCCAACAAGTTCATCCACTTCATATTCAATAAAATTTGACATGACCATATGGTTTCGTGTGGATATTCAAAATTTTGGTTATTGTCCCCCCCCCCCCCCCCCCTGTTTTGTGGCAATCATAAGCTAAGAGAAGGTTGTAATTGTTCACTAAATCCACCTGTCCCAGAGAGAGAGAGAGTGTGTGTGTGGCGACATGAGTTGTGGCATTTCAGTCTTCGCCACATTTTATGATACTGCAGTCGTTTCTGTCACCTCTTAACGTTTGTGGTCTTTCTGTGGTTCTGTGAACTTGTCACCCACCCGCTAACTTAAGCTACTCATGTATGAAATGACGCAGTAGAACTAGATCTGGTTTGTTCAGCAAATGTGTTTATCTGGGTTGTTCAATAGATGGTTGTTGCATAGAACAAGATTTGGAATGTTTGAAGGGTATGACAACAGCAAAATTATGTGTTGCCCAATAACAACATGCTTGTTTGGCCCACAAAACTTGACACGTTACTATTTTCATCCACATTGAGGAGATGGAGGAGATTTGAGTCTCCCCTTCCCACTGGTTCCCATGTAATTGTTGAGAACCAGTATTAACCGGAGATATCTTACAGGGAATATTCCAGAGGTGGCAGAACATTTCAAGTTTCTCACATATATGTGTGTGTACCTGTATACATATATATGTATGTGTACTTTTATACATATATATGTGTGCGTGTACTTTTATACATATAAATGTGTGCATGTACCTGTAACATATATATGTGTGCTTGTACGTTTATACATATATGTGTGTGCATGTAGCTGTGTATGTATATATATATATATTTTTTAAAAAACGCAACAAATACGATGTTGCAATTTAAATTGAAGTTTCCTAATCAGACAAGGGCAAACTGCCTGAAACGTTCACTTGGACATCAACTTCACATGCTGACCTGAATTGTACTCAGCAGATGACTCATGAGCGCAGAAAAGTGACACTAGTCAAAACAGCATTTTTGACAATAACTCATGACAGGTTCACGAGAATCCAGTGAAACTTACTGAACACAAAACTCAGTGTTATTGAATGCCCATAAAAGATTGACACTCCTCGAATCAGTTCGTTTGAGAATTCAGTGTGCAAGTATGGCTCATCTCACTACAGAACGACTCATCATCATTGGACGTTTACAGTCACAAAGTGTAGTGGCCAGACAATTGTGGCAAGAAGCACCATTAGTCGTCTTTGGAGACGATTTCAAGAAACTGGCTCAGTTGCAAACCAGCAGCACAGTGGAAGACACATAGTCACAACTCCTGCAGAAGACCACTTCACATGGCTGCATCACCTCAGGAATCGATTTGCATCTGCTTCCTCAACAGTCCAGTCAATGACAGCAGCTCGTCAAATTTCAGATCAAACGGTCAGGAACCGGCTGCACAACGCTGGTCTTAGGGCTAGAAGACCTCACAGAGGTCCTGTTCTTACAGACCAGCATCACCAGAACCGACTGCAATGGGCAAACCAGCATTGTCTGTGGACCGTTGCGAATGACTGGAGAAGGGCTTGGTTTAGTGATGAACCATTCTTTCTGCTCCAGCGACACGATAGACAGAATTCACTCATTCCTAATATGTTGATCTTCTCTTTACATTTTCTGATTTTCCAGCCTGGAATAAAGTTCTAACATTCCATGTTGCTATTTTGAACTTCTTAGTTTTGCCACCAGTAGCTTGATGACGATCTGGCCTCACCTGTGGCTCATGAGCTGCTGTACCAGACAAGGCTGTTCAAGAGGAACATCCATTAACGTCGTTCATGACTAATCTGTTACTCTGAATAAGCATAATTGTTCTTGGGAGCTACAACAGTGGTGTCCCGTCAGAATTCTTTAATTAGAATATTTTGTGTAAGGAATATTTACATCAAACTATTTTGTGTAAAGAATATTTACATTAGAATATTTTGTGTAAGAAATCTTCAGAATATTTTGTGTATCAAAAATCTTTGCCTCAGAGTTTGTTTATCAGAAATCTTTGGTTCATTAGGTTTTGTGTCAGGTGTTAGCCAAGAAATTCACTTTTAAAATTTGATTTTGTTGTCATTTTAGATGGTTCAGCGCCTCATCTTCAGGCGTCGGCTTTCCTACAACACAAACTCCAACCGCAGGAAAGTGTAAGTGAGGCTGTGTTGTTGATTAGATCAAAATGCATCGTTGTGAATGTTCTTTTTGTGTTTAAGGGAGGTTGTATTAAATCTGATTTTATGAAAGTTTGAATTGTGTAGTTTCCATTACAGTTACATCAGTATATTGAGAATATGTCGACATGGTCCATATCATTTAGAGCTGATGAATCAAAAAAAAAAAAAAAGAAACGCATCACAACTGTAGTCGTAATGGACACCAAATTTCAAACTTGTATGAAAATTTTATTTTACGGAATTAATGTTTCAATCTTGGCATGAAGAAACTTTAAGACTTTAACATTAAATCTGGTTTGGACTTTTATTCTTTGCGACTGAGGCCTCCATTTCAGTAAGGTGTATGGCCTCCTCTGGCCTGTATCAGAGAACAACATCTCCTTGACGTGGATATGATTAGCCGTTGGATCTGTTGTAGAATGGCTGCTCACTCTTCTCGCAGTGCAAGAAACAACTGTCGGAGATTGGTTGGCACGTCTCGCCGGTGAACTTGTCCGTTGAGTTCATCCCACAAGTGGTCTATTGGGTTCATGTCTGATGATATGGACGGCCACGGAATGGTCTGGACGTTGCTGTCAGTGAGGAACCAGGTGGTGAGTCGTGCCACGTGAGGTCGAGCATCATCCTGCTGAAAAATGACCCTGGTGCAGGCAGACTTCTGTTTAAATCGCAACATCGTATTTGTTGCGTTTCTTTTTCCGAACAGTATAGTTGATCGTTAAAGAGTACTGAACAACTTGCAGAATAGAACTAGACTTTTGTCCATCTCCTATATTCATATGAAGCTTGCCCTAGTGTGCCTTCCTCTGCAGGCACACATTGAAGAGTTTTTCTCTGAAATATTTTAGGAAGCATTTTTTGCAAGGTAAGGGGGTTATGCCTTAGAAGCACATAGGGATATGGTGTTAGTGCCCATGTTTTCCTTAGAAGCACATAGGGATATGGTGTTAGTGCCCATGTTTTCCTTAGAAGCAAATAGGGATATGGTGTTAGTGCCCATGTTTTCCTTAGAGGCACATAGGGATATGGTGTTAGTGCCCATGTTTTCCTTAGAAGCACATAGGGATATGGTGTTAGTGCCCATGTTTTCCTTAGAAGCACATAGGGATATGGTGTTAGTGCCTATGTTTTCCTTAGATGCACATAGGGATATGGTGTTAGTGCCCATGTTTTCCTTAGAAGCACATAGGGATATGGTGTTAGTGCCCATGTTTTCCTTAGAAGCACATAGGGATATGGTGTTGTGCCCATGTTTTCCTTAGAGGCACATAGGGATATGGTGTTAGTGCCCATGTTTTCCTTAGAGGCACGTAGGGATATGGTGTTAGTGCCCATGTTTTCCTTAGAGGCACATAGGGATATGGTGTTAGTGCCCATGTTTTCCTTAGAAGCACATAGGGATATGGTGTTGTGCCCATGTTTTCCTTAGAAGCACATAATGATATGGTGTTGTGCCCATGTTTTCTCTGACCCGTCAGCATCATGCCTGGCTGCCCTTCCTTCCCAAACTCCAGAAGTCAGGTACCTGTTCTACAGCTGGGTGACCGGGCCACCTTCAGCCAGATTTAGACCCCCCAACCTTCACCATGAGAGACTAGTGCACTAATCATTCTGCCACTCAAATGCTCTTTTTGACAAGCAAAACCTTTGTATGCCACACTTACTTTGCTTGAGAAGCTACTTGTTGTGACCAGATAACTCGTGTTTTTGTCCTTGTCACTTTGTAGAACTTTGCATTTTTTCCCACTCTCATACATTGTTATATTCTATCAGAACTGCAATGTATGTCAAATGTTGGTTCACATATTAACTTGTGGCACCAGTGATTGTGACATTAACTTGTAACATATATGACTGACATAAACTTGGGACATCACTGGCTTTGACATATTAACTTTGTGATATGACTTATTTTACTCAGATGTGGACATCTTGCAGATAGTGATTGTGGACTGTTAGGTTTTGCTTGCGGTTGTGTGTCAGGTAATCTCCTTCTTTTGTTTCTGTTTTCAGCTCAAAGACTCCTGGTGGAAAGCTGGTGTATCTGTACCAGAAGAAGATAGCAAAGACTCCTGTATGTGGAGACTACAAAACCAAGCTTAGAGGCGTAGGTTTTCTTTTTTAATAAACATTATGGAGAGTTTAATGTCTGAGAACTTGTCTAGTTGTACTGGCATGTTGTAAATTATAACACTGAAATATTTCAGATAATCTTTGTGTAGGAATCTTCAGTAACAACAGAATTTTATCTTGAACTTAAAGAACAGCCATGCTCTGCTGCTGGCCTAGAGGTAGGCCGCCTTGCACTCAGGACACTCCCACATGTACTCAGCCTTTAACTTCAGTGTTGCTTATATTGTGTGATTGAGTGATGGCACATTGGTTATAGACGGGTTGATTTTTTCATCAAAAGTTCTGATTGTCTGCCGCTGCCTTTCACAATGCCTCTTTCATATAGTCTTTTGTGATGATACTGCATTCCAAATTTCCCTGTAATTCTGACAGGGAAGCTGTTATAATGTCTGCTTTGTTTACCAGCTTATCTGCCATTTCATTGCCTGTGACGTCAGCATGTCCTGGCCAATAAATTCATTTAGATCATCTAGTTTTCAATTTTTTTACCATATTCTTTGAATCTGTTAAGATTATGGCTCACTTTGCTTGCTGGTTTGCTAGCCAATTTATGGCTCATTTTATCTTTATGTGACAGATGAGATGGCTATTTTTTATGTTTTTCTTATGTTGTTCATCTTGTGAAAATATGCATTATTCAAATCGACATTGATTCTTCACATTGAAGACATAGAATTGATTAGATTTTTCTTGCCAGGCATAAAGTAGGTGGAGCTAAGAAAGAAACCTCTTGTATGGCAGCAGGTGGAGCTAAGAAAGAAACCTCTTGTATGCCAGAAGGTGTAGCTAAGAAAGAAACCTCTTGTATAGCAGCAGGTGGAGAGATCTGTTCAAACATATTTCATTCTGGTGCTGGAGGAAACAGTATTTTGAGAGTTCAAGTTACTGGTAAAAGGTCAACACTCTGGGAGGAGTATCTCACACAGAAATCACCAGCCTGGAAATGTAGAGAACTACTATATCAGAAAGATCTGATGAAATGTAGGCAAGGACATTTATTTGGAAGATCGTATGGAATATCTGTATCTTACATCCACGTCATGTAGCAAGACTTGTGGTCAGACGTGTGGCAGCTTAGCTTGGGCAAGACCACAGCCTGTCTACTTGAAACGCCTGCTTTGGCATACAAGAGGTTTCTTTCTGAGTTCCACCTACTGCCATACAAGAGGTTTCTTTCAGAGCTCCATCTCTGCTATACAAGAGGCTTCTTTCTGAGCTCCACCTGCTGGCATACAAGAGGTTTCTTTCTCCTGTTCTGACTGTTTAGAAAGAATATCTGGATAGAAAATGGTCATTATCAAGCCAGCACAGAAGTCTGCACTGTTTGGGTAGAATGTATGTTCTCAGAGTTTAGGTTCACACCTTGACATTAGTATATACATGTTCAGTTTATTTTCTATGTGTTCTCAAAGTTTAGGTTACATCTTGGACATTAGTACATACATTTTCAGTTCATCCTTTGCAGACAGAGTAAGTATTGACAAGTTATGTAGTTGATGTTACATTGATAGTTTACATAGTTTTTTAGCGTAATTTGTTCAAGTCATTCTAATATAGCTGATAAAATTGATATGTTGACATACGTGATTCAGGTGAAATCAGTACGTCCCCACAAACTGAGTGCTCTCAGCAAGAGACAGAAAACAGTGACTAGAGTGTATGGAGGTTCTTTGTGTCACAAGGCTGTCAGAGAAAGGTTGGTCATATCCTAGCCACACCAAACTTTCATCTCATCTCCTCACAGCTGCAGGCTTCATGTTAGTAGTCACATCATAGTATGAGAAACTTCACCTCATCTCCTCACAGCTGCTGGCTTCATGTTATTAGTCACATCATAGTATGAGAAACTTCACCTCCCTTCACATATAAAATATGCATTTAATAAAGTTTAAAAAAACAAAAAAAAAACTTTTAGACAAAAAGTAAAAAGTGTGTTTTAGAGCTAAAAATGTATGAGATGATCAGAACATAAGCTATGTGCTGCTTATAAATTATTATGAGTAGTTTACCAGGTGCTTTCTTATCTGATAAATAAATGTGTTGGGCTGACATATGTATGACTGGCCTGAAACGTGAGAATGTGAATTGCTAGGATGAACACAAGACTGCATGCGAAGACAATACAATGTCAACTGAACAGACATGCATGTTCTTTGTAGCAGCTAAAACTCTGTTACATATTTTGTTTTGTTATTTGTTAGAAAAGTGTGTATTTGGTAGGATTTTTTGTCGGTGAAGATTTGTAGGATAAGGTGGCTGGTTTAACCTTGTGACAGAGATACAGGACTTCATCATGAAAAAAGCCAGCTTATAGATTGTCAAGATCTGGACTAGTTTTGACAGAAGTATTCATCATGAAAAAAACCAGCTTATAGATTGTCAAGATATGGACTAGTTTTGACAGAAGTATTCATCATGAAAAAAGCCAGCTTATAGATTGTCAAGATCTGGACCAGTTTTGACAGAAGTATTCATCATGAAAAAAGCCAGCTTATAGATTGTCAAGATCTGCACTAGTTTTGACAGAAATATTCATCATGAAAAAAGCCAGCTTATAGATTGTCAAAATCTGGACCAGTTTTGACAGAATTATTCATCATGAAAAAAGCCAGCTTATAGATTGTCAAGATATGGACTAGTTTTGACAGAAGTATTCATCATGAAAAAAGCCGGCTTATAGATTGTCAAAATCTGGACCAGTTTTGACAAAATTATTCATCATGAAAAAAGCCAGCTTATAGATTGTAAAGATCTGGACCAGTTTTGACAGAGGTATTCATCATGAAAAAAGCCAGCTTATAGATTGTCAAGATCTGGACCAGTTTGGCTCATACAGTCACTTTCTCACGTTGTTCATGAGCTGATTTAAAGATTATTTGGCAAGTATTAGAAACTGAACAGCGATATCTGTTGTTGTTGTTGTTGATGATAAACATTTGTAGAAAGATAAAACAAAGTGTGTTTTTGTATGTGGGTTGTTTGTTTGTGTGGATGTGTGTACAGTCTGCGGTCCTACACATAACAAGTGTTTTGTGGTTTACTTGTTTATAGTGGTACACAGTGTTGTAGCGTAATTTGTTCAAGTCATTCTAATATAGCTGATAAAATTGATATGTTGACATACGTGATTCAGGTGAAATCAGTACGTCCCCACAAACTGAGTGCTCTCAGCAAGAGACAGAAAACAGTGACTAGAGTGTATGGAGGTTCTTTGTGTCACAAGGCTGTCAGAGAAAGGTTGGTCATATCCTAGCCACACCAAACTTTCATCTCATCTCCTCACAGCTGCAGGCTTCATGTTAGTAGTCACATCATAGTATGAGAAACTTCACCTCATCTCCTCACAGCTGCTGGCTTCATGTTATTAGTCACATCATAGTATGAGAAACTTCACCTCCCTTCACATATAAAATATGCATTTAATAAAGTTTAAAAAAACAAAAAAAAACTTTTAGACAAAAAGTAAAAAGTGTGTTTTAGAGCTAAAAATGTATGAGATGATCAGAACATAAGCTATGTGCTGCTTATAAATTATTATAAGTAGTTTACCAGGTGCTTTCTTATCTGATAAATAAATGTGTTGGGCTGACATATGTATGACTGGCCTGAAACGTGAGAATGTGAATTGCTAGGATGAACACAAGACTGCATGCGAAGACAATACAATGTCAACTGAACAGACATGCATGTTCTTTGTAGCAGCTAAAACTCTGTTACATATTTTGTTTTGTTATTTGTTAGAAAAGTGTGTATTTGGTAGGATTTTTTGTCGGTGAAGATTTGTAGGATAAGGTGGCTGGTTTAACCTTGTGACAGAGATACAGGACTTCATCATGAAAAAAGCCAGCTTATAGATTGTCAAGATCTGGACCAGTTTGGCTCATACAGTCACTTTCTCACGTTGTTCATGAGCTGATTTAAAGATTATTTGGCAAGTATTAGAAACTGAACAGCGATATCTGTTGTTGTTGTTGTTGTTGATGATAAACATTTGTAGAAAGATAAAACAAAGTGTGTTTTTGTATGTGGGTTGTTTGTTTGTGTGGATGTGTGTACAGTCTGCGGTCCTACACATAACAAGTGTTTTGTGGTTTACTTGTTTATAGTGGTACACAGTGTTGTGCCTGTACCACCAGGTTGTTCCTGCAATATGTGGCTTATTCTGCTACACTAAAAGTGTTGGTGAACTATACAATGTAAAAACGTGAACTAAAATTAAATAAGAAAAGTGAGAGTTTTTCTAGATTTCTGTTGGAAGTTTTTGTTTCTGTGACCTTCATGGCATCTTTCCTTCACTTTTGATTTCAGAATCATTCGTGCATTTCTGATTGAGGAACAGAAGATTGTGGCCAGAGTTCTCAAAGCTCAGGGAGCTAGCAAATAAAGCTGAGCAATTTTGGTTCTAGAATAAAATGTTTAAGACTCAGCTTTTGTTTGTGTCTGATTGGTGAGGAAAGAGTGTCAAGTATTCATCAGCTGCTGCAAGGTTTGATGGTGTAAACATCCTGCTGTTGTCAGGACCTTCTTCTTGATGTGTCCAGTATCTGTGTCACAACATATGTCAGAACAAGAAAGAGCATACTTTTTGTTAGTTATGTTTATTATATGAGCTGCCTAGTTCTGTTCTGCAGGTGTACAGACTTATCACTCCAGTCTTCTGTTGTTATATTCACCTCTTCTGTGTGTGTGGTGTACAGACTTATCACTCCAGTCTTCTGTTGTTATATTCACCTCTTCTGTGTGTGTGGTGTACAGACTTATCACTCCAATCTTCTGTTGTTATATTCAGCTCTTCTGTGTGTGTGGTGTACAGACTTATCACTCCAGTCTTCTGTTGTTATATTCACCTCTTCTGTGTGTGTGGTGTACAGACTTATCACTCCAGTCTTCTGTTATTATATTCAGCTCTTCTGTGTGTGTGGTGTACAGACTTATCACTCCAGTCTTCTGTTATTATATTCACCTCTTCTGTGTGTGTGGTGTACAGACTTATCACTCCAATCTTCTGTTGTTATATTCAGCTCTTCTGTGTGTGTGGTGTACAGACTTATCACTCCAGTCTTCTGTTATTATATTCAGCTCTTCTGTGTGTGTGGTGTACAGACTTATCACTCCAGTCTTCTGTTGTTATATTCACCTCTTCTGTGTGTGTGGTGTACAGACTTATCACTCCAATCTTCTGTTATTATATTCACCTCTTCTGTGTGTGTGGTGTACAGACTTATCACTCCAGTCTTCTGTTATTATATTCACCTCTTCTGTGTGTGTGGTGTACAGACTTATCACTCCAGTCTTCTGTTATTATATTCACCTCTTCTGTGTGTGTGGTGTACAGACTTATCACTCCAGTCTTCTGTTATTATATTCACCTCTTCTGTGTGTGTGGTGTACAGACTTATCACTCTAATCTTCTGTTGTTATATTCACCTCTTCTGTGTGTGTGGTGTACAGACTTATCACTCCAGTCTTCTGTTATTATATTCACCTCTTCTGTGTGTGTGGTGTACAGACTTATCACTCCAGTCTTCTGTTATTATATTCAGCTCTTCTGTGTGTGTGGTGTACAGACTTATCACTCCAGTCTTCTGTTATATTCAGCTCTTCTGTTTGTGTGGTGTACAGACTTATCACTCCAGTCTTCTGTTATTATATTCACCTCTTCTGTTTGTGCAGTGGGTGTGTGCTGCTCCTCACTAGCGCTGCCATCTTCTTATAAGTTCTAACCAAAGTTTCTACTTCATGGCAGCAAAAAAAAAAACTTCTAGTTCAGTTCTGTGTGTGACATGTCAGGTTAATCCAGTACTTCACCTGGTATAGCTTTATCAGATCACTGACACAATCATGACATTCCACATCTAACATTGCACTGTCTTGTCAGATGACAGAACAGTTATAACACACTACATCTAATATTCCTATAATTTACTTTATCACTGGAAGGACAGTTTTTGGGTAAAAGTGTATATAAAACTATATATGTAAATGTGCACAGAGCTGCTGCAGTAAAGCTGTGATAATAAAATGTTAAAAATATTTTAAACAAAAGTAAAAATGGTTTAATTAATGAGCACACATTTGTGACATTTCTGTGTACACCTTAAAATTGCAGAAACATACAAGGCAAAGAGATAAGAAGAGAAAATATAAATTCACTTCAGAGATATATAACAAATAAAAATGAAAATAAAAAATCAGAGAAAAAAAACTGTGACTTGCAAGATGCTTTTGGCTCGCACATATCAACTCATAGTGGAAGGACGGCTTTTGTCTAGCACATAATCCAACTTTTTAACATGAAACCTTCTTCAGAAAATCTTGGCAACATTTATGTGAAATTGACTCATCTTTTGCAGTCATCTTTTAAAACATCAGTATTCAAGATTCCTGCAGATATTCTTCCATAGTGTTATAACAATCAGTATTGAAGATTCCTACAAATAATCTTACGCAGTGTTAATAACAATCAGTGTTCAAGATTCCTACAAATAATCTTCCACAGTGTTATAGCAATCAGTATTCAAGATTACTAGAAAAATTCACATAGAAGGGATAGATATTGAAGAAGTCAATCAATTTGCATACCTTGACAGCTACGTAGACCAGGATGGTGACATCAGAAAGGAAGTTAGAATTGCAAAAGCAGCATCGATCTTCAAGAATCTTGAGAACATATGGAATTCAAAAGTTATAAGCCCAAAACCAAGTTAAGACTTCAATTCGAATGTAATTTCCACCCTCATTTATGCATGTGAAAACTGGAAAACAACTAAAGAAATTAGACTCTTTTCAAAACAACTAAAGAAATTAGACTCTTTTGAAAACAAATGCCTAACGAAAATACTCGGCATCAAGTGGAACGAGTTCAAGAACAATGCAGAGATAAGACAGATGACTGAACAACAACCAGTCTCATGGGTGATCAGGAAAAGGAGATGGACATGTTGGTCATGTGATGACCAACATGTCCATCTCCTTTTCCTGATCACTCGTTTAGGACAACCTCAGTTGAGGACAGCTGCCATCAGCATCTGGAATTATTTTCATACTCCATTACTCGAGGTCCACATAGTGGTGTCATGCTGCTCTCTAGTCTCCTGGACTGTCCTGTCCTGTCACTGGTGCCATGTCACTCTCATCTCCTGGACTGTCCTGTCACTGATGTCTTGCAACTCTCTGGTCTCCTGGACTGTCCTGTCAATGGTGCCATGTCACTCTGGTCTCCTGGACTGTCCTGTCACTGGTGTCATGTCACTCTGGTCTCTTGGACTGTCCTGTCACTGATGTCTTCCCACTCTCTGGTCTCCTGGACTGTCCTGTCACTGGTGTCATGCCACTCTGGTCTCCTGGACTGTCCTGTCACTGATGTCATGCTACTCTCTGGTCTCCTGGATTGTCCTTTCACTGATGTCATGCCCGCTCTCTGGTCTCCTGGATTGTCCTGTCACTGATGTCATACTGCTCTCTGGTCTCCTGGACTGTCCTGTCAGATGACAGAACAGTTATAACACACTACATCTAATATTCCTATAATTTACTTTATCACTGGAAGGACAGTTTTTGGGTAAAAGTGTATATAAAACTATATATGTAAATGTGCACAGAGCTGCTGCAGTAAAGCTGTGATAATAAAATGTTAAAAATATTTTAAACAAAAGTAAAAATGGTTTAATTAATGAGCACACATTTGTGACATTTCTGTGTACACCTTAAAATTGCAGAAACATACAAGGCAAAGAGATAAGAAGAGAAAATATAAATTCACTTCAGAGATATATAACAAATAAAAATGAAAATAAAAAATCAGAGAAAAAAAACTGTGACTTGCAAGATGCTTTTGGCTCGCACATATCAACTCATAGTGGAAGGACGGCTTTTGTCTAGCACATAATCCAACTTTTTAACATGAAACCTTCTTCAGAAAATCTTGGCAACATTTATGTGAAATTGACTCATCTTTTGCAGTCATCTTTTAAAACATCAGTATTCAAGATTCCTGCAGATATTCTTCCATAGTGTTATAACAATCAGTATTGAAGATTCCTACAAATAATCTTACGCAGTGTTAATAACAATCAGTGTTCAAGATTCCTACAAATAATCTTCCACAGTGTTATAGCAATCAGTATTCAAGATTACTAGAAAAATTCACATAGAAGGGATAGATATTGAAGAAGTCAATCAATTTGCATACCTTGACAGCTACGTAGACCAGGATGGTGACATCAGAAAGGAAGTTAGAATTGCAAAAGCAGCATCGATCTTCAAGAATCTTGAGAACGTATGGAATTCAAAAGTTATAAGCCCAAAACCAAGTTAAGACTTCAATTCGAATGTAATTTCCACCCTCATTTATGCATGTGAAAACTGGAAAACAACTAAAGAAATTAGACTCTTTTCAAAACAACTAAAGAAATTAGACTCTTTTGAAAACAAATGCCTAACGAAAATACTCGGCATCAAGTGGAACGAGTTCAAGAACAATGCAGAGATAAGACAGATGACTGAACAACAACCAGTCTCATGGGTGATCAGGAAAAGGAGATGGACATGTTGGTCATGTGATGACCAACATGTCCATCTCCTTTTCCTGATCACTCGTTTAGGACAACCTCAGTCGAGGACAGCTGCCATCAGCATCTGGAATTATTTTCATACTCCATTACTCGAGGTCCACATAGTGGTGTCATGCTGCTCTCTAGTCTCCTGGACTGTCCTGTCCTGTCACTGGTGCCATGTCACTCTCATCTCCTGGACTGTCCTGTCACTGATGTCTTCCCACTCTCTGGTCTCCTGGACTGTCCTGTCACTGGTGCCATGTCACTCTGGTCTCTTGGACTGTCCTGTCACTGATGTCTTCCCACTCTCTGGTCTCCTGGACTGTCCTGTCACTGGTGTCATGCCACTCTGGTCTCCTGGACTGTCCTGTCACTGATGTCATGCTACTCTCTGGTCTCCTGGATTGTCCTTTCACTGATGTCATGCCCGCTCTCTGGTCTCCTGGATTGTCCTGTCACTGATGTCATACTGCTCTCTGGTCTCCTGGACTGTCCTGTCATTGATGTCATGTCACTCTCTGGTCTCCTGGATTGTGTCCTGTCACTGATGTCATGCCACTCTCTGGTCTTCTTGGTTGTCATGTCACTGTTGTGATGTCACTCTGTGGTCTCCTGGACTGTCCTGTCACTGATGTCATGTCACTCTCTGGTCTCCTGGATTGTGTTTTGTCACTGGAGTGATGTCACTCTCTATTCTCCTGGATTGTGTCTTGTCACTGGTGTGATGTCTCAATCTGATCTCCTGGATTGTATCCTGTCACAGGTGTGATGTCACTGTCTGGTCTCCTGGATTGTGTCCTGTCACTGACGATATATCACTCTCTGGTCTCCTATACTGTACTGTCACTGGTGTAATGTCACTTTCTGGTCTCCTGGATTGTTCTGTCACTGGTGTCATGTCACTCTCTGGTCTCTTGGATTGTCCTGTCACTGATGTCATGCCATTCTCTAGTCTCCTGGATTGTGTCCTGTCACTGGTGTCATGCCACTCTCTGGTCTCCTGGATTGTGTTGTGTCACTGGTGTGATGTCACTCTCTGCTCTCCTGGATTGTGTCTTGTCACTGGTGTGATGTCTCAATCTGATCTCCTGGATTGTATCCTGTCACAGGTGTGATGTCACTGTCTGGTCTCCTGGATTGTGTCCTGTCACTGATGATATATCACTCTCTGGTCTCCTATACTGTACTGTCACTGGTGTAATGTCACTTTCTGGTCTACTGGATTGTTCTGTCACTGGTGTCATGTCACTCTCTGGTCTCTTGGATTGTCCTGTCACTGATGTCATGCCATTCTCTAGTCTCCTGGATTGTGTCCTGTCACTGGTGTCATGCCACTCTCTGGTCTCCTGGATTGTCTCCTGTCATTGGTGTCATGCCACTCTCTGGTCTCATGGATTGTGTCCTGTCACTGATGTCATGCAAATCTCTGGTCTCCTGGATTGTGTCCTGTCACTGATGTTATGCCACTCTCTGGTCTTCTGGATTGTGTCCTGTCACTGATGTCATGTCACTCTCTGGTCTCTTGGATTGTGTCCTGTCACTGGTGTGATGTCACTCTCTGGTCTCCTAGATTGTGTCCTGTCACTGGTGTGATGTCACTCTCCGGTCTCCTGGATTGTCCTGTCACTGGTGTGATGTCACTCTCTTGTCTCCTTGATTGTGTCCTGTCACTGATGTGATGTCACTCTCTGGTCTCCTGGATTGTGTCCTGTCACTGATATCATGCCACTCTCTGGTCTCATGGACTGTCCAGTCACTCATATCATGCCACTCTCTGGTCTCCTGGACTGTCCTGTCACTGTTGTCATGTCACTCTCTGGTCTCCTGCACTGTGTCCTGTCATTGATGTCATGCCACTCTCTGGTCTCCTGGATTGTGTTTTGTCACTGGTGTGATGTCACTCTCTGCTCTCCTGGATTGTGTCTTGTCACTGGTGTGATGTCACTCTCTGATCTCCTGGATTGTGTCCTGTCACTGGTGTGATGTCTCAATCTGGTCTACTAGATTGTGTCCTGTCACAGGTGTGATGTCACTGTCTGGTCTCCTGGATTGTGTCCTGTCACTGATGAGATATCACTCTCTGGTCTCCTGGATTGTCCTGTCACTGGTGTCATGTCACTTTCTGGTCTTCTGGATTGTCCTGTCACTGATGTCATGTCACTCTCTGATCTCCTTGATTGTGTCCTGTCACTGGTAAGATGTCTCAATCTGGTCTACTAGATTGTGTCCTGTCACAAGTATGATGTCACTCTCTGGTCTCCTGGATTGTGTCCTGTCACTGATATCATGCCACTCTCTGGTCTCCTGGACTGTCCTGTCACTGGTGATATGTCACTCTCTGGTCTCCTGGATTGTCCTGTCACTGGTGTCATGCCACTCTCTGGTCTCCTGGATTGTGTCCTCTCACTGATGTCATGCCACTCTCCGGTCTCCTGGACTGTATCCTGTCACTGGTGTCATGCCACTCTCTGATCTCCTGGATTGTGTCCTCTCACTAATGTCATGCAAATCTCTGGTCTCCTGGACTGTGTCCTGTCACTGGTATCATCCACTCTCTAGTCTCCTGAATTGTGTCCTGTCATTGATGTCATTCCACTCTCTGGTCTCCTGGAATGTGTCCTGTCACTGATGTCATGTCACTCTCTGGCCTGCTGGATTGTGTCCTGTCACTAGTGTGATGTCACTCTCTGGTCTCCTGGATTGTGTCCTGTCACTGGTGTGATGTCACTTTCTGGTCTCCTGGATTGTGTCCTGTCACTGGTGTGATATCACTCTGTGGTCTCCTGAACTGTCCTGTCACTGATGTCATGCCACTCTCTGGTCTCCTGGATTGTGTTTTGTCACTGGTGTGATGTCACTCTCTGCTCTCCTGGATCGTGTCTTGTTACTGGTTTGATGTCACTCTCTGGTCTCCTGGACTGTGTCCTGTCACAGGTGTGATGTCATTCTCTTATCTCCTGGATTGTGTTTTGTCACTGCTGTCATGTTACTTTCTGGTTTCCTGGATTGTCCTGTCACTGGTGTCATGTCACTTTCTGGTCTTCTGGATTGTCCTGTCACTGATGTCATGTCACTCTCTGATCTCCTGGATTGTGTCCTGTCACTGGTGTGATGTCTCAATCTGGTCTACTAGATTGTGTCCTGTCATGGTGTGATGTCACTCTCTGGTCTCCTAGATTGTGTCCTGTCACTGATGAGATATCACTCTCTGGTCTCCTAGATTGTATCCTGTCACTGGTGTGATGTCACTCTCTGGTCTCCTGGATTGTGTCATGCCACTCTCTGGTGTCCTGTATTGTGTCCTGTCACTGGTGTGATGCCACTCTCTGGTCTCCTGGATTGTGTCCGTCACTGATGTCATGCCACTCTCTTATCTCCTGGATTGTGTCCTGTCACTGGTGTCATGTCACTCTCGTATCCTGGATTGTGTCCTGTCAATTATGTCATGTCATTCTCTGGTATCATTGATTGTGTCCTGTCACTGGTGTCATGTCACTCTCTGGTTTCCTGGATGTTCCTGTCACTGGTGTCATGCCGCTCTATGATCTCCTGAATTGTCCTGTCACTGGTGTGATGTCACTCTCTAGTCTCCTGAATTGTGTCCTGTCACTGATGTCATGTCACTTTCTGGCCTCCTCGATTGTGTCCTGTCAATGGTATGATGTCACTCACTGGTCTCCTAGATTGTCCTGTCACTGGTGTCATATCACTCTCTGGACTACTCTTTTTTCCTGTCACTGGTGTCATGTCAGTCTCTGGTCTCCTGGATTATGTACTGTCACTGGTGTGATGTCACTCTCTGGTCTCCTGGATTGTCCTGTCACTGGTGTGATGTCACTCTCTTGTCTCCTGGATTGTGTCCTGTCACTGGTGTGATGTCACTCTCTGGTCTCCTGGATTGTGTCCTGTCACTGATATCATGCCACTCTCTGGTCTCATGGACTGTCCTGTGATCATGTCACTCTCTGGTCTCCTGGTTTGTCCTGTCACTGATGTCGTGTCATTCTCTGGTCTCCTGGATTGTGTCCTGTCACTTGTGTCATGCAACTCTCTGGTCTCCTGGATTTTTTCCTATCACTGGTGTCATGCCACTCTCTGATCTCCTGGATTGTGTCCTCTCACTAATGTCATGCAAATCTCTGGTCTCCTGGACTGTGTCCTGTCACTGGTATCATCCACTCTCTAGTCTCCTGAATTGTGTCCTGTCACTGATGTCATGCCACTCTCTGGTCTCCTGGATTGTGTTTTGTCACTGGTGTGATGTCACTCTCTGCTCTCCTGGATCGTGTCTTGTTACTGGTTTGATGTCACTCTCTGGTCTCCTGGATTGTGTCCTGTCACAGGTGTGATGTCACTGTCTGATCTCCTGGATTGTGTCCTGTCACTGATGAGATATCACTCTCTGGTCTCTTAGATTGTCCTGTCACTGGTGTGATGTCATTCTCATATCTCCTGGATTGTGTTTTGTCACTGCTGTCATGTTACTCTCTGGTTTCCTGGATTGTCCTGTCACTGGTGTCATGTCACTTTCTGTTCTTCTGGATTGTCCTGTCACTGATGTCATGTCACTCTCTGATCTCCTGGATTGTGTCCTGCCACTGGTGTGATGTCTCAATCTGGTCTACTAGATTGTGTCCTGTCATGGTGTGATGTCACTCTCTGGTCTCCTAGATTGTGTCCTGTCACTGATGAGATATCACTCTCTGGTCTCCTAGATTGTATCCTGTCACTGGTGTGATGTCACTCTCTGGTCTCCTGGATTGTGTCCTGCCACTGGTGTCATGCCACTCTCTGGTGTCCTGTATTGTGTCCTGTCACTGGTGTGTTGCCACTCTCTGGTCTCCTAGATCGTGTCCGTCACTGATGTCATGCCACTCTCTTATCTCCTGAATTGTGTCCTGTCACTGGTGTCATGTCACTCTCGTATCCTGGATTGTGTCCTGTCAATTATGTCATGTCATTCTCTGTTATCATTGATTATGTCCTGTCACTGGTGTCATGTCACTCTCTGGTTTCCTGGATTGTCCTGTCACTGGTGTCATGCCGCTCTATGATCTCCTGAATTGTCCTGTCACTGGTGTGATGTCACTCTCTAGTCTCCTGAATTGTGTCCTGTCACTGATGTCATGTCACTTTCTGGCCTCCTCGATTGTGTCCTGTCAATGGTATGATGTCACTCACTGGTCTCCAAGATTGTCCTGTCACTGGTGTCATGTCACTCTCTGGACTACTCTTTTTTCCTGTCACTGGTGTCATGTCAGTCTCTGGTCTCCTCGATTATGTACTGTCACTGGTGTGATGTCACTCTCTGGTCTCCTGGATTGTCCTGTCGCTGGTGTGATGTCACTCTCTGGTCTCCTGGATTGTGTCCTGTTACTGGCTTGATGTCACTCTCTTGTCTCCTAGATTGTGTCCTGTCACTGGTGTGATGTCACTCTCTGGTCTCCTCGATTGTCCTGTCACTGGTGTGATGTCACTCTCTTGTCTCCTTGATTGTGTCCTGTCGCTGGTGTGATGTCACTCTCTGGTCTCCTGGATTGTGTCCTGTCACTGATATCATGCCACTCTCTGGTCTCATGGACTGTCCTGTCACTGATATCATGCCACTCTCTGGTCTCCTGGACTGTCCTGTCACTGTTGTCATGTCACTCTCTGGTCTCCTGCACTGTGTCCTGTCATTGATGTCATGCCACTCTCTGGTCTCCTGGAATGTGTTTTGTCACTGGTGTGATGTCACTCTCTGCTCTCCTGGATTGTGTCTTGTCACTGGTGTGATGTCACTCTCTGATCTCCTGGATTATGTCCTGTCACTGGTGTGATGTCTCAATCTGGTCTACTAGATTGTGTCCTGTCACAGGTGTGATGTCACTGTCTGGTCTCCTGGATTGTGTCCTGTCACTGATGAGATATCACTTTCTGGTCTCCTGGACTGTGTCCTGTCATTGGTGTCATGCCCCTCTCTGGTCTCCTGGACTGTCCTGTCATTGATATCATGCCACTGTCTGGTCTCCTGTATTGTGTCCTGTCACTGATGTCATGTCACTCTCTGGTCTCCTAGATTGTGTCCTGTCACTGATATCATGCCACTCTCTGGACTGTCCTGTCACTGGTGATATGTCACTCTCTGGTCTCCTGGATTGTCCTGTCACTGGTGTCATGCCACTCTCTGGTCTCCTGGATTGTGTCCTCTCACTGATGTCATGCCACTCTCCGGTCTCCTGGACTGTATCCTGTCACTGGTGTCATGCCACTCTCTGGTCTCCTGGACTGTGTCCTGTCATTGATGTCATTCCACTCTCTGGTCTCCTGTATTGTGTCCTGTCACTGATGTCATGTCACTCTCTGGTCTCCTGGATTGTGTCCTATCACTGATATCATGCCACTCTCTGGTATCATGAACTGTCCTGTCACTTATATCATGCCATTCTCTGTTGCCCTGGACTGTCCTGTCACTGGTGTGATGTCACTCTCTGGTCTCCTGGATTTTGTCCTGTCACTGGTGTGTTGTCACAATCTGGTCTCCTGGATTGTGTCCTGTCACTGTGGTTATGTCACTCTCTGGTCTCCTGGTTTGTCCTGTCATGGATGTCGTGTCATTCTCTGGTCTCCTGGATTGTGTCCTGTCACTTGTGTCATGCAACTCTCTGGTCTCCTTGATTTTTTCCTGTCACTGGTGTCATGCCACTCTCTGATCTCCTGGATTGTGTCCTCTCACTAATGTCATGCAAATCTCTGGTCTCCTGGACTGTGTCCTGTCACTGGTATCATCCACTCTCTAGTCTCCTGAATTGTGTCCTGTCATTGATGTCATTCCACTCTCTGGTCTGCTGGAATGTGTCCTGTCACTGGTGTGATGTCACTCTCTGGTCTCCTGGATTGTGTCCTGTCACTGATGTGATGTCACTTTCTGGTCTCCTGGATTGTGTCCTGTCACTGGTGTGATATCACTCTGTGGTCTCCTGAACTGTCCTGTCACTGATGTCATGCCACTCTCTGGTCTCCTGGATTGTGTCCTGTCACGGGTGTGATGTCACTGTCTGATCTCCTGGATTGTGTCCTGTCACTGATGAGATATCACTCTCTGGTCTCTTAGATTGTCCTGTCACTGGTGTGATGTCATTCTCTTATCTCCTGGATTGTGTTTTGTCACTGCTGTCATGTTACTCTCTGGTATCCTGGATTGTCCTGTCACTGATGTCATGTCCTTCTCTGGTCTCCTGGATTGTGTCCTGTCACTGGTGTCATGTCACTCTCTGGTCTCCTGGACTGTTTCCTGTCACTGGTGTCATGCCACTCTCTGGTCTTCTGGATTGTGTCCTCTCACTGATGTCATGCCACTCTCCGGTCTCCTGGACTGTATCCTGTCACTGGTGTCATGCCACTCTCTGTTCTCCTGGACTGTGTCCTGTCATTGATGTCATGCCACTATCTGGTCTCCTGTATTGTGTCCTGTCACTGATGTGATGTCACTCTCTGGTCTCCTGGATTGTGTCCTGTCACTGATATCATGCCACTCTCTGGTATCATGAACTGTCCTGTCACTTATATCATGCCACTCTCTGTTGCCCTGGACTGTCCTGTCACTGGTGTGATGTCACTCTCTGGTCTCCTCGATTTTGTCCTGTCACTGGTGTTTTGTCACAATCTGGTCTCCTGGGTTGTGTCCTGTCACTGTGGTCATGTCACTCTCTGGTCTCCTGGTTTGTCCTGTCACTGATGTCGTGTCATTCTCTGATCTCCTGGATTGTGTCCTGTCACTTGTGTCATGCAACTCTCTGGTCTCCTGGATTTTTTCCTGTCACTGGTGTCATGCCACTCTCTGATCTCCTGGATTGTGTCCTCTCACTAATGTCATGCAAATCTCTGGTCTCCTGGACTGTGTCCTGTCACTGGTATCATCCACTCTTTAGTCTCCTGAATTGTGTCCTGTCATTGATGTCATTCCACTCTCTGGTCTCCTGGAATGTGTCCTGTCACTGATGTCATGTCACTCTCTGGCCTGCTGGATTGTGTCCTGTCACTGGTGTGATGTCACTCTCTGGTCTCCTGGATTGTGTCCTGTCACTGGTGTGATGTCATTTTCTGGTCTCCTGGATTGTGTCCTGTCACTGGTGTGATATCACTCTGTGGTCTCCTGAACTGTCCTGTCACTGATGTCATGCCACTCTCTGGTCTCCTGGATTGTGTTTTGTCACTGGTGTGATGTCACTCTCTGCTCTCCTGGATCGTGTCTTGTTACTGGTTTGATGTCACTCTCTGGTCTCCTGGATTGTGTCCTGTCACAGGTGTGATGTCACTGTCTGATCTCCTGGATTGTGTCCTGTCACTGATGAGATATCACTCTCTGGTCTCTTAGATTGTCCTGTCACTGGTGTGATGTCATTCTCGTATCTCCTGGATTGTGTTTTGTCACTGTTGTCATGTTACTCTCTGGTATCCTGGATTGTCCTGTCACTGATGTCATGTCCTTCTCTGGTCTCCTGGATTGTGTCCTGTCACTGGTGTCATGTCACTCTCTGGTCTCCTGGACTGTTTCCTGTCACTGGTGTCATGCCACTCTCTGGTCTTCTGGATTGTGTCCTCTCACTGATGGCATGCCACTCTCTGGTCTCCTGGACTGTGTCCTGTCACTGGTGTCATGCCACTCTCTGTTCTCCTGGACTGTGTCCTGTCATTGATGTCATGCCACTATCTGGTCTCCTGTATTGTGTCCTGTCACTGATGTGATGTCACTCTCTGGTCTCCTGGATTGTGTCCTGTCACTGATATCATGTCACTCTCTTTTCTTCCTGGACTGTCCTGTCACTTGTGTCATGTCACTCTCTGGTCTCCTGCACTGTGTCCTGTCATTGCTGTCATGCCACTCTCTGGTTTCCTAGATTGTGTCCTGTCACTGGTGTGATGTCACTCTCTGGTCTCCTGGACTGTGTCCTGTCACTGGTGTGATGTTACTCTCTTGTCTCCTTGATTGTGTCCTGTCACTGGTGTTATGTCACTTTCTGCTCTCCTGGATTGTCCTGTCACTTGTGTCATGCCGCTCTCTGGTCTCCCGGATTCTGTCCTGTCACTGGTGTTATGTCTCTCTCTGGTCTCCTGGTCTGTCCTGTCACTAATGTCATGCGACTCACTGGTCTCCTGGATTGTGTTTTGTCACTGGTGTGATGTCACTCTCTGGTCTCCTGGATTGTGTCTTGTCACTGGTGTGATGTCACTCTGTGGTCTCCTGGATTTTCCTGTCACTGGTGTCATGCCGCTCTCTGATGCAGGAATTTAACACTACTTGCCTTTATTCTCAACCGCTGCGATGCATTTATTTAACACTTCTTGCCTTTATTCTCAGCCATTAGCTGCGCTGCAGGAATTTAACACCTTTAGGAGGCAGGTGCCAACACTCAATGATTTTAGTCAAATGATCGTCATTCCATAGAAGACATAGATGTGTCGATTGTGATGTCATTCTTTCTAGGAGCAAAATTTGCGATGTCCTAACTTGTACTAAATGAAAGGCACTTTATTATCACAAACATGACTAACTATATTGGACCACAGTCTTTCAAGCTGGCCGATGTACTTTAGATCTGTGAGAGCTACTTTTTGGTTCCAGACAACCTCACAATCAAATATCGGCCTACAGCAGACGGTAAAACTTGGCGCCGAAATACGGGTAATGTTGGCAATCTTTGGTAAAACGCCTGTAATGAAGGCATCTTCAGGCGCTAACAATGTCACATGATATGCAGCATCAACAAGGTCACGGACAGCTTGTCTATGCATAACGTACGCGTGTCCGTACACATATGCAGGGTAAAAACTTAAGGGGTACTCTTCCTGGCTGACTGCCCACCTGCCATCCCTGACCACCAGTGGCTTCTCGTAAGTGTGCCTCAGTCCCATCACGAAGCTGTCGTCTCCTGTCTCCTTGCTCACGTGACGTAACAGATCTGTCAGGAGAGGAACGTTGATAAACGTGTCTTCGTCAACCTTGATGACAAACCGAGCTTGAGGACAGTATTCGTGTGTCCATTTTAATCCTACAAGAATTTTTGTGGTCAGATTTCTGTAAGAGTCTATAAAATTGGCCATCACGATGTCCTCAAAGATTGTGGACTCGTTGAGGAGAAGGCGGACGTCTTCTGCGCATGAGTTTTCACTACAACCAAGCAGAAACAAGTGTTTAACCTGTTCTCTCACACAGACTCCAGGCCAGGAGTTGGTCTCTGCTGCCTGCAGCCATGTTCTCCTGATAGCACCACGGTGGTCTGAATTGCTTACAACTGATGGGATGAGCACAAGCAAGAACGGTCTGTCCTCAGCACAAATCTTATCAGCTTGTATTAAGAATGTGTAGTTCAGAAAACTTTTTACTTTTGAGCTTCCAAAGAAAACACTTTTATTGTCTTTCAGGTAGTCCTCGTCGCCAACAATATCGTACCACCTACGGATATTCTCAGACGTGGTGATATTCTCTACAAGAGCTTGTGGGGAAAAGAAGAATTTGTCCGTTTGTCCTACAGATCTGTCTGTGTCGTGGATCTCCAGATCCCTGAAACATTGCCTTGTCTGTGCTATTACAAGCGCCAGCGCCGACAGTAATAATGACACCACAATGACGCCTACACATCGTTGCCAGGGGCGGACTTGGCACCTTTTGAAGAGAAATTGTAACAGAGATCTAAAGAAAGTAATACATTTAACAAAAATAGAGCGTTGTTATATTTCTAAAAAGCTGTATAATCTATGATACACTTACTTTAAAAATGAAATAATCTGTGGTTATATTTATTTTATTAAATTAATATTACAATGATTAGATTTACTTTAACAAATTGTAAAATCTATATTGTACATATACGAATATGATCCAAATTGTACAAATCTATATTGTACGTGTACAAAGGTGATCTAAATTGTACAAATCTATATTGTACGTGTACAAAGGTGATCTAAATTGTACAAATCTATATTGTACGTGTACAAAGGTGATCTAAATTGTACAAATCTATATTGTACGTGTACAAAGGTGATCTAAATTGTACAAATCTATATTGTACGTGTACAAAGGTGATCTAAATTGTACAATCTATATTGTACGTGTACAAAGGTGATCTAAATTGTACAAATCTATATTGTACGTGTACAAAGGTGATCTAATTGTACAAATCTATATTGTACATGTACAAAGGTGATCTAAATTGTACAAATCTATATTGTACGTGTACAAAGGTGATCTAAATTGTACAAATCTATATTGTACGTGTACAAAGGTGATCTAAATTGTACAAATCTATATTGTACGTGTACAAAGGTGATCTAAATTGTACAAATCTATATTTGTACGTGTACAAAGTTGATCTAAATGAAGTTATTTTTGTAACGTATAGTTAGTCTCTAGCGTAGATGTTCAAATGAAAAAGGGCGTTTGTATCTTCAGATGCTGAGCACTTCAGTACGCGGATCATTCACCATGTGTATGTGCGCGCATGTTCATTTTTAATCAAGGGGCAATTCGATGAAATCAACCTTAGTCCGGCCCTACTAACATATACGTCATTTCTGACATATAGGCCTGGTTTCTGACATACACTTACTTTGTGATAGGTCATGGAAAATACGGGCCTAAAACTGTATTCCTCAATTATGTCCTAGTAGCATATAAACGGGAATTTTAGCTTTTTAAAAAACCTTTTACTTAGTTTGTAATACATATTTAATTTTTAACATATAGGACTACTTACTGACATATATGCCTATTTACTTTCTGACATACAATTGGTTTCTGACATATACTTACTTTCTGACACACACTTACTTTGACATGTACTTACTCTCTGACATATACTTACTTTCTGACAAACACTTACTTTGACATGTGCTTACTCTCTGACATATACATACTTTCTGACAAACACTTAATTTGACATGTGCTTACTCTCTGACATATACTTACTTTCTGACACACACTTACTTTGACATGTACTTACTCTCTGACATATACTTACTTTCTGACACACACTTTGTAACATATACTTAGTTTGTAACATACTTAGTTTCGGACATGTACTTAATATCTGACATACAGTTCGTGTGTAACATGTACGAGCATTATGAGTTTTAAAAATGAAAGCTTGTCTTGATAACAGTGCCTGGGGCTGTTAAGTTGATTGTCCACGAGTGTGTCTGTCATTTCTTCTGACCTATAAACTTGTTCTTCTGTCAGACTGAACCTTGATCGATGTTAAAAACTGGCTATCGTTGTATGCTGCACACACAGAGCCACACATGAATTTACATTAGGCTAAAACCACTTACACAGTTCTCAATCTATCGGCTAACAACGTCCAGCCTTTGCTATGACAGACAAGTTACAGTTTTATGAAAATGAATGTAGCTTTATCTAGCTCAGACCACTAAAGACATTTTCTGTTAAATACATGATATAAAAGCGGGTCACCAATCATCCAGGTCGACGGCTTCACCAGATTGCAGAAATTTTTGTTAGCTGAGTTCAAAAAAGTAATTTTAGTTTACATGGTTAGTCCGAAAAAAAATTGTTGGTAATACCTTGCCTTGCCTTGTCTCCTTCCTCATATACCTTTCGATGTTGCTAATATTTTGCTTGCCTAGCCTTGTCTTGTATTGTTTCCTTTCTCATATACATTTTGGTGTTGCTATTACAGTTTGTTTAAAAAGTCATGTTCTTAGATTTACTACATGAAAGAAGTTTTTTTTTTAAAATTAAGTCTAGTCAGTTCACAGAACTGAAATTATGAAACCGTACCGAATGTAACAAAAAACGCTCTTCGCATATAAATAGGAATATCTTTACCCTGCTTAAATTTAATCTGTGTCTACCATGGTTAAGCTTTTAATCAAAGTGTTTATCCTGGTTAAACTTTAAAGTGTATATCCTGGTTAAGTTGATGAACTTAACAGCTGCACGCGGCACAGGCCCACTAACTTAACAGCACGGCACAGGTCCACTAACTTAACAGCACGGCACAGGCCCACTAACTTAACAGCACGGCACAGGCCCACTAACTTAACAGCACGGCACAGGCCCACTAACTTAACAGCACGGCACAGGTCCACTAACTTAACAGCACGGCACAGGTCGATATCATCTGCAGGCCAGTCCTGGGAGACTTGAACTAATGAGTCGTATCAGTGTTCTCCTTAGACTAAGCTTTAATCAGGATAGACAGTGATTAAGTTTAAAGCAGGATGTACTGACTAAACGTTTAACAAAAGCTGGGCGTGTAGAAACCTATTATTTACGCTCAGTGTCTGTGCGAACTATGGTCAGATAATTTCTTAGCTGTTAACCATCTCCCATGTCACATGTGTCAAGTCTAGTGACGGGTTAACCATCTCCCATGTCAACATGTGTCAAGTCTAGTGATGGGTTAACCATCTCCCATGTCAACATGTGTCAAGTCTAATGACGGGTTAACCATCTCCCATGTCAACATGTGTCAAGTCTAATGACGGGTTAACCATCTCCCATGTCAACATGTGTCAAGTCTAGTGACGGGTTAACCATCTCCCATGTCAACAGACTAAACTAAGTAATTGTCTTCACCGCTACTGACGTACACAGTCTATCTCTAGATTCATGGCCTGATTCCACGTTAGATCTCTACTTCCACCACATGAATATGTATTTCACAAACACATCTGATAGTTACTCTGTATCACACAAACACATCTGATAGTTACTCTGTATCACACAAACACATCTGATAGTTACTCTGTATCACACAAACACATCTGATAGTTACTCTGTATCACACAAACACATCTGATAGTTACTCTGTATCACACAAACACATCTGATAGTTACTCTGTATCACACAAACACATCTGATAGTTACTCTGTATCACACAAACACATCTGATAGTTACTCTGTATCACACAAACACATCTGATAGTTACTCTGTATCACACAAACACATCTGATAGTTACTCTGTATCACACAAACACATCTGATAGTTACTCTGTATCACACAAACACATCTAATATGCTACTTTGTATTACACAAACACATCTAATACATTACTTTGTATCACACAAACACATCTAATACATTACTTTGTATCACACAAACACATCTGATTCGTCAATGTTCACTGGATAATAAAACTTGCAAATGCAGAAATAATTATTATGAATGATTGTCATGTGAAAAAAAAAATGTATCTGCAGTTTTGTGTGTGGTTTTTGAGAGGAATATTTTCTCATATGCACATGTTTTTGTGGTGTATGTGTGTGTGCTTGTGTGTTTGTGTGTGTGTCTGTGTGTGTTTGTGTTTGTATATGTGTTTGTTTTTGTGTGTGTTTGTACGTGTGTGTCATCAATGACATTTTGGTAGTATGGTCGCGTTTATTGTGTTCTGAGCTGGCTTAGGTTTTCTCATATGAGCTCTGTTTAACACCTGCTCTATGACGCGTGTGTGACGTGGATTATACAGTAGGACATCATGATGTATAATCAGGCTACCAGACAGCCGTATGTATAGACTGGTACCTGTCTTGGGTGCTTAACCAGAAAGCGTTACCTACCTTTTTTATGTTGCACAGCAATTTTTCCCATGTATATCTTGTATTTATGTCACCACACCTTATTATTCTGTCTTGACATTTTGCTTGAAAAATGTTATGCCATATTTATGTCCATGACACACCTTATTATTGTGTTGTATGTCATATATTTGGAGTTTGTGACATGGTGTTGTAGATATGGGTCATGTTTATGTGTGTGACACACGTATTATTGTGTTAATGGTTATGCTTTTGTTGTTTATGTCAAGTGTGAAGGTGATGTGTGATATTTCGGTCAATGACACACTAATTAATGTGGTATGTGTCATGTTTTGGGCTGCATGACACATGTAGCTTTAGGATTTTCTTATGGAAGTATATGTTGTGTTGGGAAGTATGATGGTGTGTCGGGAGAGGACAGGGCGTGGAGAGTCTACAATAGTATATGGGACTTTTTAACATAGAAAGTTAGGTAAGTCATTTTGTGATCTAAAAGTTGAGTGTAAACAAAGTTATGTCCCACAGTATTGTTAAATAAGTGTTTACATTTCATTCCCCTTTAAGTCACTTGCTTTCACAGCATGGCTTGGCCATGAAGCACATGGAAGTAGAGACTGATCAACTAATCAAGAGAGGAAAGTTATGCTTTCGGGGTCAGTTTTAGTTTGCGTTCGTTAGTGTCTGAGTCTTAGTTTTTGTTAGAATAGGACGTAGTTTTGTAGCGTAGGACATAGTCTTTGTTTTTTGTTAGAGTAGGACGTAGTTTTGTAGTGTAGGACATAGTCTTAGTTTTTTGTTAGAGTAGGACGTAGTTTTGTAGTGTAGGACATAGTCTTTGTTTTTTGTTAGAGTAGGACGTAGTTTTGTAGTGTAGGAACATAGCCTTAGTTTTTTGTTAGAGTAGGACGTAGTTTTGTAGTGTAGGACATAGTCTTTGTTTTTTGTTAGAGTAGGACGTAGTTTTGTAGTGTAGGACATAGTCTTTGTTTTTTGTTAGAGTAGGACGTAGTTTTGTAGTGTAGGAACATAGCCTTAGTTTTTTGTTAGAGTAGGACGTAGTTTTGTAGTGTAGGAACATAGTCTTTGTTTTTTGTTAGAGTAGGACGTAGTTTTGTAGTGTAGGACATAGTCTTTGTTTTTTGTTAGAGTAGGACGTAGTTTTGTAGTGTAGGAACATAGCCTTAGTTTTTTGTTAGAGTAGGACGTAGTTTTGTAGTGTAGGAACATAGTCTTAGTTTTTTGTTAGAGTAGGACGTAGTTTTGTAGTGTAGGACATAGTCTTAGTTTTTTGTTAGAGTAGGACGTAGTTTTGTAGTGTAGGACATAGTCTTTGTTTTTTGTTAGAGTAGGACGTAGTTTTGTAGTGTAGGAACATAGCCTTAGTTTTTTGTTAGAGTAGGACGTAGTTTTGTAGTGTAGGACATAGTCTTTGTTTTTTGTTAGAGTAGGACGTAGTTTTGTAGTGTAGGACATAGTCTTTGTTTTTTGTTAGAGTAGGACGTAGTTTTGTAGTGTAGGAACATAGCCTTAGTTTTTTGTTAGAGTAGGACGTAGTTTTGTAGTGTAGGAACATAGTCTTTGTTTTTTGTTAGAGTAGGACGTAGTTTTGTAGTGTAGGACATAGTCTTTGTTTTTTGTTAGAGTAGGACGTAGTTTTGTAGTGTAGGAACATAGCCTTAGTTTTTTGTTAGAGTAGGACGTAGTTTTGTAGTGTAGGAACATAGTCTTAGTTTTTTGTTAGAGTAGGACGTAGTTTTGTAGTGTAGGACATAGTCTTAGTTTTTTGTTAGAGTAGGACGTAGTTTTGTAGTGTAGGACATAGTCTTTGTTTTTTGTTAGAGTAGGACGTAGTTTTGTAGTGTAGGAACATAGTCTGTGTCTTAGTTGTAGGCAGTGGTTGTGTAGTATAGAATAGTGAAACTAGTATGTGATAGGATTCTATTGGCGTTAGTAGACGCCTGAAATCATATATGTTGTCTTGCTGGAGTAACGTCATGTCGTGTTATATGTTGTCTTGCTGGAGTAACGTCATGTCGTGTTATATGTTGTCTTGCTGGAGTAACGTCATGTCGTGTTATATGTTGTCTTGCTGGAGTAACGTCATGTCGTGTTATATGTTGTCTTGCTGGAGTAACGTCATGTCGTGTTATATGTTGTCTTGCTGGAGTAACGTCATGTCGTGTTATATGTTGTCTTGCTGAGTAACGTCATGTCGTGTTATATGTGTCTTGCTGGAGCAACGTCATGTCGTGTTATATGTTGTCTTGCTGGAGCAACGTCATGTCGTGTTATATGTTGTCTTGCTGGAGTAACGTCATGTCGTGTTATATGTTGTCTTGCTGGAGCAACGTCATGTCGTGTTATATGTTGTCTTGCTGGAGCAACGTCATGTCGTGTTATATGTTGTCTTGCTGGAGCAACGTCATGTCGTGTTATATGTTGTCTTGCTGGAGTAACGTCATGTCGTGTTATATGTTGTCTTGCTGGAGCAACGTCATGTCGTGTTATATGTTGTCTTGCTGGAGCAACGTCATGTCGTGTTATATGTTGTCTTGCTGGAGTAACGTCATGTCGTGTTATATGTTGTCTTGCTGGAGCAACGTCATGTCGTGTTATAGTTGTCTTGCTGGAGCAACGTCATGTCGTGTTATATGTTGTCTTGCTGGAGTAACGTCATGTCGTGTTATATGTTGTCTTGCTGGAGTAACGTCATGTCGTGTTATATGTTGTCTTGCTGGAGTAACGTCATGTCTTGTTATATGTTGTCTTGCTGGAGTAACGTCATGTCTTGTTATATGTTGTCTTGCTGGAGTAACGTCATGTCGTGTTATATGTTGTCTTGCTGGAGTAACGTCATGTCGTGTTATATGTTGTCTTGCTGGAGTAACGTCATGTCGTGTTATATGTTGTCTTGCTGGAGTAACGTCATGTCGTGTTATATGTTGTCTTGCTGGAGTAACGTCATGTCGTGTTATATGTTGTCTTGCTGGAGTAACGTCATGTCGTGTTATTAGAATTTTCACTGCCACTGTTTTCCAGTCATCATCATGGCCATTATGTCAGCACTTGCACCAAATAAAGCCATTATAATCTACACAGCTGCTACTTGCGTTGCCAGTGAGTGGTTGTTCATACCCGGGAAAGTTAGTCTGTAAGCTTATAGTAAGCAGACACCCACCAGACTCCAAGCAGGCACAAAAGCCGACAAGGAAACAATGACGAAAGAGATGGACCTCGACTGTTTGAAAGAGAGAAATCTTGACTGTCTGTCGTTGATACACTGGTTAATACTATGGAGTCTCATTAAAGTGGAAGTTTAAGCTCAAAGTCACTAAGGGATGATAATAGTGAAATGTAGGGTTGAGAAGTCAGACATACTAAGGGATGATACCAGTGAAATGTAGGGCTGAGAATTCAGACATACTAAGGGATGATACTAGTGAAATGTAGGGCTGAGAAGTCAGACATACTAAGGGATGATACTAGTGAAATGTAGGGCTGAGAAGTCAGACATACTAAGGGATGATACTAGTGAAATGTAGGGCTGAGAAGTCAGACATACTAAGGGATGATACCAGTGAAATGTAGGGCTGAGAAGTCAGACATACTAAGGGATGATACTAGTGAAATATAGGGCTGAGAAGTCAGACATACTAAGGGATGATACTAGTGAAATGTAGGGCTGAGAAGTCAGACATACTAAGGGATGATACCAGTGAAATGTAGGGCTGAGAAGTCAGACATACTAAGGGATGATACTAGTGAAATATAGGGCTGAGAAGTCAGACATACTAAGGTATAATACTAGTGAAATGTAGGGCTGAGAAGTCAGACATACTAAGGTATAATACTAGTGAAATGTAGGGCTGAGAAGTCAGACATATGAAATAAGCAGCCATAATGAACAGAATAGAATCTCTCTCCAAAACAGGGCATATGAGGCTTCCGCAACGGTTTTCCACAAATGCTTGTCCCTTGCCTTTTTTCTGCTCTTGCCAAGGTGAGTCCTCCGTTGCTCAACATACTGTCTGTTGTTCTTCTCCATGTCTCTTTTGGTCTACCCTTACTTCTTTTATCTTGTGGTGTCCATCTTAGTGCTATTTTTGGCAGTGAGTTGTCAGTCATTCGGAGCACATGTCCCAACCATCGCCAGCGTCTTTCCTCAATAATTGCTTCATCTGCATTTCTGCCAACAAGATGTTATTTCTTATGGTGTTTGGCCAAAATATTTTTCTAATTTTCCTTAAACATTTAGCCTGGAAATAATTCAGCTTGTTTTCTATGGTTTTGATGATTTTTCATCAATCACTTCCATAAATTAGTACACCCAGAATAGTGTATAACTAATTCTACCTACTGTATATTAAAAAGCTGATAACCAGCAGAACCAGTAATCTTGTTTAAGCTACAGTACATGCCAGAGCTTTACCTTTTACATGCCAGAGCTTTACCTTTTACATGCCAGAGCTTTACCTTTTACATGCCAGAGCTTTACCTTTTACATGCCAGAGCTTTACCTTTTACATGCCAGAGCTTTACCTTTTACGCACACTGAAGTGAAAATATCTAAAACTCCGGAGAGCGTCTACCCACAATGAAGTGAAAATATCTAAAACTCCGGGGAGTGTCTACCCACATTGAAGTGAAAATATCTAAAACTCCGGAGAGCGTCTACCCACACTGAAGTGAAAATATCTAAAACTCCGGGAAGTGTCTACCCACACTGAAGTGAAAATATCTAAAACTCCGGGAAGTGTCTACCCACACTGAAGTGAAAATATCTAAAACTCCGGAGAGCGTCTACCCACACTGAAGTGAAAATATCTAAAACTCCGGAGAGCGTCTACCCACATTGAAGTGAAAATATCTAAAACTCCGGAGAGCGTCTACCCACATTGAAGTGAAAATATCTAAAACTCCGGAGAGCGTCTACCCACATTGAAGTGAAAATATCTAAAACTCCGGAGAGCGTCTACCCACAATGAAGTGAAAATATCTAAAACTCCGGGAAGTGTCTACCCACACTGAAGTGAAAATATCTAAAACTCCGGGGAGTGTCTACCCACATTGAAGTGAAAATATCTAAAACTCCGGAGAGCGTCTACCCACACTGAAGTGAAAATATCTAAAACTCCGGGAAGTGTCTACCCACACTGAAGTGAAAATATCTAAAACTCCGGAAAGCGTCTACCCACATTGAAGTGAAAATATCTAAAACTCCGGAGAGCGTCTACCCACACTGAAGTGAAAATACATAAAACTCCGGAGAGTGTCACACTGAAGTGAAAATATCTAAAACTCCGGAGAGCGTCTACCCACACTGAAGTGAAAATATCTAAAACTCCAGGGAGTGTTTACTCGCACTCTAACAACTGCGCGTATCTCCTGTGCGTGCCATTTCGACCTATACTGAGCATTGTCACCAGGTAGACCATCTTGCAACCTACAACATTAGATGGATCATATACTTGCAACCTACAACATTAGATGGATCATATACATGCAACCTACAACATTAGATGGATCATATACTTGCAGCATGCAACATTAGATGGATTATATACTTGCAACCTGCAACATTAGATGGATCACATACTTGCAACTTACAATCATATACTTGCAACCTACACATTTTTTTTTTGGGGGGGGGGATCAAGCGCAACGAGACATGGGCAATTAAAATGTAGGTTAAAAGTGCGAGTGCGAATAGCCAAACAGCTGGTGCCTGTTTCTCCGCCTTCCAGTGCGAAATATTTCAGGAAATATTCATGAATGCCTACACTCTCATACATCATATATATATATATATATATATATATATATATATATATATATATATATAAGAAATTAAACGAATAAAAAAGGAAGCGCACAAACTACTTCAATAAATAAGTTTTATTTGCAGTCAATAAACTCTGCATTCTAGACATCAATTAGGACTGCCAGATTCTGTAAATAAAAAAAAAAAAGCGGGACATATTTCTCAGACCGGAAAAATTGGAGTATCATCTGTAATTACTAAATAAACAACAGCAGGAACGTGCTAAGATCTAAGAATTTTTGTTAAAAAATAGCTTATCCAAGGAAAGAATATAAGATACCCCCCCTGGGAACAACTGTTTTAAGAACACAATTATCTTAACATAGTCTTTCTGAGACAAGGAATATAGATCTGATTGCTTAAAAACTGATCTACTTCTGTAGTCCAGAAACCTGTAGCAATCAACACTAATTGTAATTGTTATTTTTGTAAAATGTAATGTCAGGTTGGTGGACGGATGGGGACATGCAGATCGCTGGCGGGGATGAGGAAAGTCTGGCGTGAAACCAATGAATCCAGGACATGACAAGTCTATGGGTCTCTACAACAATGGCTATCACAATGATGCAAACAAAACAGAGCCAGCAGACTATAGATGGCGGGGAAAGGATATCATTGAATTCCTCATTTCAAAGTCGGAGTGTCTCAGTGGAATTGCCCAAAGCCATGGGGGTTGATGTAGAAGTATTTTTCTAGGATAATATATTACTAATTGTGCCAACACGGCATCAACTATAGGCAGTGCACAGAGAGTCAGAGGTATTGAATTTTTGTGGACTTTAAGTGTATTAGAAAAACTTAATGTTGTTGTTGCCTGTAAGAGTTGGTAACACTACCAAAAAGGCAAACTTGTCACTATGGGATACCCCGAGTGACACAACAACAATGCCAGGTTCGCAACTGCCACAATAAAAACAACAATGTCACGTAATAAAAACTTGTACAGGACTAACAGATAAGAACTCCATGTAGGTAATGAATAGATTAAGTTCCAAGATACAGATCAAACATTTATTGAATGAAAAAATGAATGGTGGAAGATGGAGATGAGGAAGGAAAACTAACTGCCAACATGACAGGGTGATTTAACAAGCAATACAAGAGCTTCCCGGGCACGTAGTTGGCGCCATGGGGAAGAAAAACCTGACAACAATAAGCAATAAAAACAACTACTTACAATATAGTGAACTTCCAACACATCTCCAGAACACACAAATCTGTCCTGACAAGTACAACACTCCTAACATCTACATATCAGTACAAGGTAAATGAACATTGTCCTAAAAGTATTACATTACTAAAACTGACTTGGAACTACTACACTGGGAAAATAACCACTCAGCAAAACATTCCACACAAAATCCGATCCCCTACAAAAGTTGTTCAAGCTTAAGAATTTTACCTTGAACTTTCTCAAAATTTATTTGACGTGACATCTGTCTAATGACCTTGTTTAATAAAGTGTCAAAACTAACCGTCAGTTTAAAAAAATTCCAAAGTTTAAATATTCTGTTACTAAATATAACTAGTCTAGACAGCTCACAATGTCTCATGAAGCTAACATGTCATAAATGACCATGAGTTAAAAAAAAACTTTCCAAGGCCTAAATTTTCTCTACTAAATTGGGTCTGTCTAGACAAAATTAAAAAAAAAATTCTCATGAAGTCAACATGACATAAGTAAGCTTTCCTTGACCCAATCCAAGGGCTTTGAAAACTAAGTCTAAGAACTAAATCTGTCTTTGATTATGTCCCTTTGATAATATAATTTTTCTATACTTATAAAACAGTATTTACAAATACTGCCACAGATATCCCCTCCCCTTAAAAGTAGATATTTCGCCATCCAAATATCTCACAAACAAAAAAAAAAATAACTGTAACAGTTAACTCTCACTAGAAGTAAGCTAGAAACACTCAAAATCAAAGCTGGATATGCAACAATATAAATTTCTGCACTCACAATGTGTACAAAATATTACGTTGGACAGTTGTGGTGCTAAGCACAAATATATATATATATATATATATATATATATATATATATGCAATATTTTAATAATGAACTCTTTGAATTACACAATTTATTTCTCTGCCACTATATAGGATAGTAGCTAAGGATTTATGCCTGTTCAAAGAACTCTACCAAACTAGTGTCTGTTGTGCTTTTCTTTATACCTGGCTTAGGGAATATTATCAAACTCGAAAAAGAGTTATCTCCTGAAGGGGCCACCATGGATGTGGGCCCGGCCATACTCAAAGGGGAAGTAATCTCCGCCCCCAACCGAGCTGTCGCCCTTTTATAGAGTTCCTGAAGTGGAACAAGGGCCTCCGAGGAGGAGCCATCCCGTTCATTTCGAACATCATTCAACAAGTCTGGGAGGGCATCGCCAATCCCTTCTGCATGTGCGTCATCACTACCCACATCAGATTCAACATTGCCACCATCGCTACAACTAGAATCAGTTCCTTCCTCCAAAAACTGAAGAACGAATCGCGCGGAACGCAAACTATACAGTTTATTCATAGGAGACTCCCTCCACTGGACCACCATTTTGTGTATGTCGTTTGCGTGAACAGAGTGGGTTCTTCCATCAGCCTGGTTCTTGATTAGGAAAGTAATCGGAGACAGGCGCTTCATCACCGTATAAAACTGGGCCCACCGCGCATCTAACTTACAATGTCGTGCATGGATTCTGTACCTACACTGTCTCCCATTGATATGTTTGGCAGTGCCGCACATTCATTGTGGCTCGCTTTCTGTCAAGAGCGAGAGATTTATTTAACTGGCAAAATGCTTGAAGGAACGTACGGTGCTGCTGCACCAACCTGATCTCAGTAGGGTCCTTCCCATAGTACTGAACATGGGGGCGCAACAAATTATCCAGGGGTAGCCAAGGGTGCCTGCCGTATAAAAAAAGAAGAAGGGAGACACCCTAGTACTTTCATTCACGTTCATACGAATTCCCCCCCCCCCCCAACTGTCATTGGTAAGAACACATCCCACATTTATTTATGGAATCTCGTGCACATGCTTCGACAAAATGTCAAGGAATGTACGATGCATTCTTTCATTCCTGGCGTTTGTCTGTGGGTGATACAGTGTCGTAGTAACATGTTGAATATGGAGCTGTTTGAACAGTTGCCTAAGAGAGTTATTCACAAACTCAGCCCCGTCGTCCGTTACCACTAAAGATGGCGTTGAGTGACGCGGGATTATCCGCTGCAAAAATACCTCAGTTACCATGTGGGCTGTCTTGTCTGGTACTGGGAAACATTCTGGCCATAGAGTTAGCCAGTCTAAGACATGAAGGATGTATTTATTCCCAGCCAAGGTCAGCGGATACGGACCTGAGAAATCCAACGAGATCTTTTGAAACAGGAAACACGGAATGTCTGTCTCTTGCAGCTGTGCGTTCTTGTGCAGAATATTGCGTTCTCGACAACGGCCACAAGACTCTACATGTTGGTAGCAATCCTGAAACAACGGCCACAAGACTCTACATGTTGGTAGCAATCCTGAAACATGTTGGGCCAATAATAACGAGAAGCCAAGGCAGAGAACACCTTGTCGCGACCCGTATGTCCATTTTCTTCGTGCAATTGTAACAACATATGAGATCGGAGATGGCTAGGAACGTACAATCTCAATCGTGCCTCCGGTTCATCAGGCTTGGAAAGAAAATATGCTCTGACCTGATGTAACATCAGGCTTGGAAAGAAAATATACTCTGTCCTGATGTAACATCAGACTTGGAAAGAAAATATACTCTGCCCTGATGCAACATGAAGTTCTTATACTTTGGGGCACTAGTTCCTATCGCTTGAGGAGACGCTTTGATTCTGGCTATTTCAGGATCTCGTCCCTGCTCAGTCACTAGATCAAATCGATCTATGTCTAGGAGTGGTTCCTCAGATTCCGTGTCGGAGGGGATGAACCCTCTGACAGCGATTTGCATTTATCGCCGCCATCTCTTTGGCATTTTCACAGAGTTCCTCATCGCCCGTAACTACAGAAGGTTCTGGATTATTTATTCTGGAAAGGAAGTCAGCCGAAAAATTTCACAACCTTTTATATATATATATCCAAGCTGAAGAGATTCAACATCCATTGCTGCACCCTGGGATTCTGAATCTCCTGTTTGCTTATAAATGCATCAACTAAGGGTCTTTGGTCAGACTTTACTACGAAGTGTCTATTCGCCAGAAAATATCTCAACTACTGCGTAGCGCTATGGACAGCATATGTTTCCTTCTCGAAAGTTGACCACTTAGTCTGAGAGCGCGACAGCTTCTGCGAAAGGAAATATAATGGCTCTTCAACTGAGAGCCCATCAGAAGTGGAAGCTGTCTGCACTAAACAGGCTCCAACCGCCAACGCTGGAAGGATATGTGTACATGGTAAGTGGCTTATGCAAATCAGGATGCGAGAGAAGCGGTATCTCTGCAAGGCTATTCTTCAGAAACTCGAACGCCATTTGACATTCTGTCCACTATTTGAATCTATGACCCTTCTTGGTGAGGTCAACTATAGGAGCCACGATCTCCGAAAAATGGGGAATGAAACGTCGATAGTAACTACACGTCCCCAGAAAAGAGCGCACCTCCTTCACATTCAAAGGAGACGGCATTTCGGCAATGGCTCTGACCTTCTCAGGACCAGGAGACACGAGTATCCGAGATACTTTGTTTCAGAGGCGGGAAAGTGGCATTTCCATGGTTTGAGCTTGACCTTATGCTCGCGTAACAAGTTGAATACCGTCTGAAGATTGCGAGCATGTTCTTCGGTCGTTCCATCAGTGAACACCAGTATATCGTCAATATAGGCTTGTGCAAACTTTCCTAAGCCTTGTAATACTGTGTCCATGAGTGTGGCAAAGGTAGAAGGTGTCCTTTTTAAATAGAATCTCATAAAATTAAATTGAAACAGATAAGATGGCAGCTAAAAGATGACTTCTTAATCTTCGGACAAGGGAATGCACCAAAAGCCACATCGAGCATCCAAAGTGCTGAAAAATGTGGCTTTACCTATCTTGCTGAGGATATCCTCAATACGTGGCAAAGGACACGACAATGAACGGGTCACAGCATTGAGTGCACGGTAGTCGCAACACAAACGATGCCTATCATCTTTCTTAGTCACTAAGACAACTGGTGATGACCGCTCTGATATTACACGGGAAATAATTTCACACGCAACATATTCTCGACGGCCTTCTCTATCATCTCCCTACTTGGCGTGCAGTAAGGTATCCTGGAGATTGGCGGATGATCGCCTGCATCAATCTTCATCTTTACTGCCGAGGTCTGAGAAATCTCAGAATCTGTCAAGGCAAAGACTTCCTTATTCTGTGTCAACAAACTGGATATAGTGTCCTTGTGCACATCAGGGTACTGAACTTGGCGAACGACTTTCAGTTGTTGACTCCTCAGTACCACAATCTTGCTCAGCAGAATCCACTGATTCTGTGAGTGGTGTCAACTTGCCTAAAATGCAGCCCCGTTTTAGTTTGATATGTTTGCTCGAATGATTTATGACTGTGATCACAGGACAGTAGGAAGTGTGGAGCTCAGGACAGTAGGAAGTGTGGAGCTCAGGACAGTAGGAAGTGTGTGGAGCCCAGGACAGTAGGAAGTGTGGAGCTCACAGGACAGTAGGAAGTGTGGAGCACAGGACAGTAGGAAGTGTGGAGCTCAGGACAGTAGGAAGTGTGAAGCTCAGGTCAGTAGGAAGTGTGAAGCTCAGAGACTGAGTCCACCAACTCTAACTGGGGCTGTGAGAGTAAGAATTTCCAGAGGGGAAATATGGTTGAGTTTTCACTTTGAGAGGAATAAGATTGACAGAACGATGACAAAGTAGCGAAGAACGCTGGACACGAAGAATAGAAGCAATGTGCATCTAACTATAAAGGAATCTTCTTGTTACGAATGTGATAGTGTATTAGAATTGTAGTCTATCCCAGTACCAGTGCTAGAAAAAACATCACACCCAAGAACGGTGGAACAATTCATATTACGAACCACATAGAAGCAGTGGGAAACAGTAACACCAGCAATAGAAATATGTAGATAAACTCTGTCAAGTACTCTCATGGAAGCTGCAGTGACAGTCTGCAGAGTAATTTTAGCAGGCAAAAGTTTCGGAGCAGAATGTAAGTAAGCAAACAGACACTGGTTCTTGTGTCTAATAAAGCTCTAATTCTGCACGAACCAATAGAAACAAGGACAGAAGTAGGCGTAGGGAGGGTTCGTAGCCACTGATAGTAACGGTGAAGCATGCGAAAAATAAACAGGTTTATTGGAAGGTTTGGATGGTGCAATTATTCGATTGGATGCACTCGGGTTCACAGTGTGCCGACTATTCAGTTTAAACGTGAACTGTGATCTCTGCCACCCTGCCTACAAAATCTGGTTATATGACCCTGTCTTCCACAAGTAAAACAATATCTAGCTTCACGTGGTAGTGTACTTGGGGGTCTACTCCTTCTGGTATTCAACCTCTGGTGGTCTGTCCTACCTTCTACTCTATGTGTAGCTGGCATTTTAGAATTCTCTTGATTAGAGACCAGTTGTACTCTCTGCAAATTCGCACAAGGTGTCTTTCTCTCTGTGTGTTGACATCTCTTGTATCTAAATAGTCTGAAACAAAACTCTTTCGGGAACTACAACTAATGTTCACCGAATTATTAAGTGCATGCTCTTGCAAAGCTAAATCAGTAGCTTTGTCAAAAGCATCAGGTTTATCCCTGAGTAATTTAGTCTTAATTACCCTTGGAATTAATGCGCCAATGAAGGTTTGTACACGCTATCTCTGCGCTAGCGGCGTGACTATCTGCGCAGCAGAGAAAGCAACTTTAGCTGCACCGCTGATGCGATCATCTAAGCCTTGGATGGACTTTCCAGGAGTCTGTTTAATTGAGGCTAGAGTGTGCCAGGCCTCTTGGGGACTCAGTAGCACTTCATAGCATGCTAGCAAGACATCTACAAACTCCTCCCATGACTGCTGAAGCTGGAGGCGCTGCTTGACAAAATCAGACAAAGGAACTGTCGTGAGAGGGTACACCAAGAGCTTCTTAGAGTACAGGTCCGCAGGCCTTAAATCCATCAACTTGTCTATCTCAGTGAGCTAATATTTCAACTTAGTTGGGTCTTCGTCAAACTTTTCTACAGCTGAAAAGGCGTGTGAGTATTAGATGTCCTCACTGATTCTTCACAGAGTGTCTTGAACTAAGGCCAATAAGTTCCACATGGACTGAAATGAAGCCATTTTTACCTTCACTGATGTTACAAATTCAGTACAAGCAATATATAATGCTGAAAAACAATTTAATAAATAATATGCAATAACAATTCTAAACAAACTGTCTAACTAATGTAGATGAAAAATCTTCACAACTAATAATATCCACTAATGTAGATGAAAAATCGTCACAACTAATAATGTCCAGAATATTGGAATTCAGCGCAGTCAGTATATGATACGTTGACATTTCTGCAGACAGAAGCACAGAGTATTACTGTCCAAGTTCATAATGTTCATAAATCCACAAGTGTTGAAGATACTAATGTTTCCATATTCCTGGTTGATTACTCTGGTGACAAAGTCTTTCACAAATGATTGTCTCTGGCTGGAGCTAGAAGAACTGTTTATCACAAACAACGAATGATACCTGACCTTTTCTGCGATGATTGAAGATGCAAAGGATCTCTCAAGTATGTGATGCTACTATAACGCAGCAGGTTAGAGATTAACTGGACCAGGCTTGATCTACAGACAAGGCAAGGCTGGATAGACTCACTGCACTGGGCAAAGTTGAAATTGGTCAAAATTTCAGGATGGTAAAGTCATCTTCACTGTCTTGACAACTCCAGACAACACCTCTGAATTGACACCCCACTATTTCTATATCTACTAGACTATCATCTTCCACCAACTCTGCCTTGGGGACCCTGATGTAAAGTTACCATCCGAGATGCGATCACAAACTAATCTAACCGTTGAGTATCTTGACTGCCCTATCTGGCTAAAACCTATCAACTCCTAAGCTAATCTACATACAACTGGTGAACCTATTCTAACTAACTTACTCTATCCCAAATATCTTCACTTCCTACTGCTAAACATCCTCTTCTTAACTTCACCGTCGCATAAATACGTAGTAACTGAATACAGCAGTTAAACAGCTACTATAGAAAGTGACAGTGGATATGATAGATGACGCTGTTTTGAACGTCAGTGTAAAGAAAATATAAGAGAAAAGCTTGCCGTGACTGCAAAGCAAGCAAGAAAAACGAGTTGAATCTTGTCATACAAAAAAAAAATTGATTGACATATCAACTGATGAAAGTAGTTGATCTATAAGAAACCTCTAATTAGGAGCACCAACTATGACGTGCTCTCACCGTGAAAGAAAGTGCCAGTCACGTGCACCACTGTAAAATGATTTCTTCCTAGATGATGATATATTACTAATATGTGCCAACACGGCATCAACTATAGGCGTATGCCTCTGTGGCAGTACACAGTGAGTTAGAGGTATTGAATTTTTGAGGACTTTAACTGTATTAGAAAAACTTAATGTTGTTGTTGCCTGTAAGAGTTGGTAACACTACCAAAAAGGCAAACCTGTCACTGTGGGATACCCCGAGTGACACAACAACAATGCCAGGTTCGCAACTGCCACAATAAAAACAACAATGTCACGTAATAAAAACTTGTACAGGACTAACAGATAAGAACCCCATGTAGGTAATGAATAGACTAAGTTCCAAGGTACAGATCAAACATTTATTGAATGAAAAAATGAATGGTGGAAGATGGAGATGAGGAAGGAAAACTAACTGCCAACATGACAGGGTGATTTAACAAGCAATACAAGAGCTTCCCGGGCACGTAGTTGGCGCCATGGGGAAGAAAAACCTGACAACAATAAGCAATAAAAACAACTACTTACAATATAGTGAACTTCCAACACATCTCCAGAACACACAAATCTGTCCTGACAAGTACAACACTCCTAACAACTACATATCAGTACAAGGTAAATGAACATTGTCCTAAAGGATAATATGCTGAGTGAAAACTATTACATTACTAAAATTGACTTGCAACTACTCCACTTGGAAAAATAACCACTCAGCAAAACATTCTACGCAAAATCCGATCCCTAACAAAAAAGGTGCTCAAACTTAAATATTGCCTACAAACGTACCTTGAAATTTCTCAAAATTTATTTGACGTGACGTCTGTCTACTGACCTTGGTTAATAAAGTACCAAAACTAACCGTAGTTAAAAAAATTCCGAAGTTTAAATATTCTGTTACTAAATATAACTAGTCTAGACAGCTCATAATGTCTCATGAAGCTCACATGTCATAAATGACCTTGAGTAAACAAAAAAACGTTTCAAGGCCTAAATTTTCTCTACTAAATTGAGCCTCTCAAGACACAATTTAAAAAAATATATTAATAATTCTCATTAAATCAACATGACATAACTAAGCTTCGCTTGACCCCATTTAAGGACTTTAAAAACTAAGTCTAAGAATTAAATATGTCTTTGATTATTAACAATTACTATATTAATAAATGCAGTATTTAAAAACTCTACCACACTCCAAGTGGAGAAGGGGCCTAAGTACAGCCACCAGAAGCTGGAAAACAAAGTTTTAGCCTGACTAGCTCCATTATTGTCTTCATGGCAGTCCGAGCAAGACCACAGTCTGCCCTAGCAAGGAAAGGTGCTGAAGTCGGAGGTATCCATCCAGAAGGGGCATTGCAAAAAATCAGGGTACCATGCATTATCATAAATGCTTACAAAGAAGGCGATATATCTTATATCCTTCCCTTGCCGTTAACGTCACATATGGCTCGCATGGCAGTTCGCCAATTTTTCCTGTTTTCGGCGAACTTTTCAACCTGATCAAGGGATTTTATGCCTACTAATTTGGCCTCTCTTAACAATGTCCTCTTTAGGGTTTTACGTGGTCGACCTCTTTTTCTTCGGCCTATTGTGTTCCACTTGATAGCTTGTTTTGGTATTCTCTGACTATTTATTCTCATCACTTGACCGACATATGTCCATCTCCTTTTTCTGATCATCTATGAGACAGGCTGTTGTTTGCTCATCTGCCTTATCTCTGCGTTGTTCCTGAATTCGTTCCACTTTATTCCGATTATTTTCCTTATTCACTTTTGTTCAAAAAGAGTCTAATTTCTTATCTATTTCTTTAGTTGTTTTCCAGCTTTCGCATGCATAAATGAGGGTGGATATAACATTTGAATTGGATAGTCTTAACTTTGTTTTTGTGCTTATAACTTTTGAATTCCATATGTTCTCAAGATTCTTGAAAGTCAATGGTGCTTTTGCAATTCTAACTTCCTTCCTGATGTCACCATCCTGGTCTATGTATCTGCCAAGGTATGCAAATTGGTTTACTTCTTCAACAGCTGTTCCTTTTACGTATATTTTCCTTTCTTGATTAATGGAAAGTTTCATTATTTTTGTTAATCCTTTTTAGTTTCAAGTCCCACTTTACTAGCCATTAAGACAAGATATCTGTTTTTTCTTGCATCGAATTCACATTGTGACTGATATGAGTTATGTCATCTGCAAAATCGAGATCTTCTTGTTGGGTCTCATGTACCTGTGTTACCTGTGCAGCATTTTTTTCGTTATGAAGTCTATGGCAATTCCAAAAAGCAAAAGAGATAGTATACATCCTTGCTTTACGCCTATTTCAGTCTGGAACCATTCGGTCATTCCTTCTTCTGTGTTGACTGCACAAACATATCACTTGTAGAGGTATTTAATGATGTTGACAATTTTAGATGGTATTCCATACAGTCTTAAAATTCTCCACAGTGAATCTCCGCGTATGCTATCAAATGCCTTTTTAAAGTCTATGAAGTTCAGTATCAGTGGTTTTTGCTTTTCAATATGTTCTTAAGTATTATTCTTAGAGTAAAGATCTGATCGAGACAGCTTCTCCCTTTTCGAAATCCTGCTTGTTCTTCTCTCATTGCAGTATCCACTATATCTTTAAGCCTATTCAGAATGACCTTGCAAAATACTTTTGACACAACTGATAGTAAAGTTACTCCTCTCCAATTATTGCAGTCGCTAAAGTTGCCCTTTTTGATATTTTAACAATGATTCCTTTTTTTCCATTTAGAAGGGACCTTTTCTTCTTTCCAAATGGTATTACTCATTCTCTGTAGTTGGCTCATGTTGTCACTCTTGATAGCTTTTAACATTTCGTGTGTTATTTCATCTTCACTTGCAGCTTTGTTGTTAGCCATTGGATTCACTGATGTTTTAGTTTCATGCAATATAATTTCATCTAGGCTGACATTTATTTGCAGGACGGGTTAGTCGGTTTCAAGGTTTATCAATTATTTTGGGTGTGGTCGATTAAGCATTTCTTGGAAGTGTTCAGCCCATCTTTGCTTTTGGTCTTTACTTGATATTAATCAGGTTCCAGTTTTGATAAAGATTTGTCTTTATTTAGATGTAATAGTACCCGTTAGCCTCTTTTGTATGTTGTATAGAGTTTTGCTGTATCCTGTTTTTACTGCTTTCTCTGCCTCTTTCGCCGCATGGGCGTATCTATCTCTTCTAACTGAACTTTATTGTCTAGTTCTTTGTATGTTGCTTTTGTCTAATCTTTTCCAAGATCTGTCTTTACATTTAACAACTGTCTCCCTAAGAGAGATGACACTTTTTATGGTACCAGACATTGCGGACGCCGTAGATGCAACACTTGTCCGTTTGTTGTCGATGCTAGCCAGATCTCCTTCCCTAAGTCCACGTTACCAGTTCAGAAGGGTTTCACCTGTACTTCACGCAATATTATTTATGCTATTATGTGCAAACGTTGCGGTTTGAAGTACATAGGTGAGACTGGCTTACGCTTAGGAGATCGATTTCGCCAGCATCTCAATGATATTTCTAAGAGGGCCTGGACACCTGTGGCTAAACATTTTTGCCGTAGCAATCACAGGGGTAAACAGGACATTTCTGTTAGTGCGATCCGCTCTTGTTCTGCTGATGTACGATCTTGGAGGGTCCTAGAACAGCGCCTTATTTTCCACCCAGCTGGAATTAACAATGTCTTCAGCTTTCTGTAACTTCTTTAGTTTTCCACCCCCTCCATTTTTTTACTCTACTTTCTTTCTCATAGCTACCCTCCCTACCGCCACCCTCTTTTCTTCTCTGGCAACATATTGATGTTTATAGGGTCTTGTCCTATTCACCAGTTTCACATTTTCTCCCTGCAGGTGTTTATGTTCTTCTTTCATTATCTCTCCCCTTCCCCTTTTCTCTCCCCCCCCCCCCGACACCTCCTCTAGCGGCTATCATGTTTCTGTTGCCTTTCCCCCCACCCCTTTCTACTACTTGTTCTCCTCCTCTCTCTCCGCCTCTTCTTTATGATTGGCTCTATCGGGTATCCTTTGTGTGACCCGCGTGGTCCTTCTAAGAAACACATTTCTCTGTTTCCTACTTCTGGAGGAGGCCACATTAAGATAAGTTCTTCAATTTTTTTTTTTGGTCTTGTTGTGCATGTAATCCTCGAAAAAGGGTCACGCCGAAATATCGGATGTTGTATGTTTTTCATTTATACATTCTCATACTTTCTATTCGTTTTTTCTCACCTTACTCACTCCCTCCCTCACTTTGAAAAACTACACCATACACCTCTATCTACCTTTTTTATTTAAATTAGTTTTACTGCAGTCGACATCCCTTTTATCTGTTACATTCAACAAGGCTAATTTGGCTGCTTGTATGTATTTCCATACGTTATTCGATATCTATGTCTTTCTATATGTTTTTTGCAGTCCAGCACTTGTTTTTGCTGTCGTTATTATGGCTGTACTGCATGAATTCCATAATTCATATATATATATATATATTATATATATATATATATATATATATATATATATACCTCAATGAATGTTGTGAAATGACTGGTAAAGTAAGGGAAGAGATAAAAATATAGCAAACCTAGGTTGACTGGCAACCTAAGCGAGGAAATAAGAGGTCAGTTAACGGTCAGTTTTCAGAGGTGCGCAACTCTGAGAGAAAATCGGTCTCTGGCCCAGTATATAAAGAAAACATGGCATAATTTTAATCGGTCGGGATTTGTAAGCTAAGCTCGTAGAAGACCAGTGGATCGGGGGTGTCATGTTATTGTTCAAGCGTGAATGAGAATGTTTATTCGTCGAAGAAGAACCAATGTATGTGTATGTTAGTATTAGTTTATACTCTGTGATGTGGATGCATGCGAGGTGTACAGTCGACTCCCCGGTCCAATTCAGATCCAATTAGGTACATATTTTGTTAGTGATTGTGTAATGAATGGTAATGAATAATCATAACTTAGTTAAGATTTAATTATTCCATGTAGAATTTTGATGTTTTTGCTTTTATTGGCAACGTGGAAGTGATGCTTATTATGTGCACTTGGTTTTATATTACTTATTTTATGCATGCGCATGTGGATACATTCTTGCCAATTAGTTATGCTTGTTACAATCTGAATCGAACATAAATATTTAAGAAAATTGTTTTTTAGTGATTTTTGTTGATATCAGTATAAGATGATAATTAACAACATATGTATGATGATACTTTGTTGATTTTGCTGTGTAAACTGCTGATTAGCAACAATATATATTTATGATTATTTGAAGGAGTATTGATTGTGTTTTTTTCACTCACTGGTGTAATGTGCGAATGTGTTAGTCCGTGCAATCTTCAATCTGTATGTACCTATAAAGATATGATACATAGCAACAAACATAAAATATAACATTATATAAATAACAGACAATTATTAGCCCATCAAAATCTTATAATTCCTACAGTAAGTTCCAGATTGAAATTACTGTTAGTATTTTCTTTATGTAGGCTATGACTGTTTATCTTTCTGAGTTCTGATTTCTTATGTTGGCTTTTCAGTTTTAGTCTTATTTTCCCGATACACAGATTGTGATTAATGTTGACAACTGCACCCCTAAATGCTCTTAAATCTATCAGAGATGTTCTGAATTGCTTTCCAATACAAAAACAATCTATCTGGTTTCTGGTTTTATCATCTGGAGATATCCATGTTGTTTTATGTATCTCTTTGTGTGGAAATATTGTTCCTCCAATGACCATGCCCTCTGTTAGACGTAGTTCAATAAATCTTTCTCCAATCTGATTTACTGCATCAATTCCTTCTTTCCCCAGTACTTTTTCGACGTCGGAGTTATGTTTTCCTACCTTGACGTTGAAATCTGCCACGACAACTAAGATGTCGTGTTTAGGAAGTTTGTTAATGAGATGTTGTAGTTGGTGACAGGAATCTTCTTTTATTATCTGCATCGTTCGTTTGTGCATAACACTGTATGATTGCCATTTTTCCGTGTCTTAGTTTGTATCGTGCTCTTATTATAGACTGTTCACTGGTTCCCATTCTATAAGGTTCTTTTCTGCTACATGTGATATAATTACATCTACCCCCTCTTGATGTTTCCCATCGTCTCTGGTGTATTATTAACTTAAGGTTTTCCGCCATTCTTTTCCCTGCTTCTGGCCATCGCGTTTAACTATGACAAGGACGTCTAAGTGATATCTATCCATTTCTCGAATTACCTGACCAGTTGTTTATGGCACTGCCGTTGTTTTTACTTTCCAGAATCCAATTTTTGTCATATATTTGGGGCCGATGAATACATTCTTTCGATCTTTGAGTTCTTCGGAGTTGGTATCCCTGATGCTCGGCTGGTTTTGAAGCTGGCTCCGAAAGCGCGGGTGTTGCCATGACGACTTGTGGGCTGTGATGATCTGGAACTTAAGAGGGGCCGGGGAACTCGAAGTTTGGCTATACTTACCTTTTGCTTTCTCCATAATCATGTTCTCTCCTCTCAAATTTCTCATCTACACTATATTGCCATGTAGCTGATATTCCAGGACCTTCATTGCACTACGTTACAAACCCTCTATCCCAGCCATATTCATCTGTTCTTCCCACTCTCTTCTCCACCTGACAACCACATTCATCTCTCAGTTCTCTCTCTCCTCTCTCCTCTCTCTCTCTCATTCATATATATATATGGAATATATATATGTGTGTGTACTGTCTAAAAAAGAAAGAAACGTATAACTACTGATGATCCAATTTTAGCCATAACTTTGATATTCTATAGCTTTTTAAATTGAATGAATAACATTTTCAAATTGCACACAATAATACCTAAGGGTTTAAACACTCACGTGACAGATTCTTGCATGTGTGTGATGAGAATTTGTTAGTCCCAGGGGTTCTCAAGTTAGTATGGTGTCTGGCCTCGGCTTGCATCGATCAGCGACTGGCATCTCCTAGGCATAGATGCAATCTGTTGTCTGATGTGCGCCTGTGATGGCTGCCCACTCTTCCTGGAGTGCCTGCCACAGATCACGACGATTGACTGGAGAAACGTTTCAGCGACAAATACGTCTTTGCAGCTCATCCCATAGGTGCTCGATCGAATTCATGTCTGGAGACAGGGATGGCCAGGGAAGGGTGAGAATGTTGTTGGTAGTCAGGAACTGTGTGGTGAACCGTGCAGAATGAGGTCTGGCGTTGTCCTGTTGAAACATAGACCTTTGCGCAGCCAAAAATGGAAGGACTTGGGGTCGAAGAATTTCACTGACATAACGTTGCACATTCAAGCCGCCTTCAGTCTGCAACAATGGACTCCTTCCGTTGAAATTGATAATTCCCCATACCATTACACCTCCACCACCGTGCGGCGGAGCTTCATCAACGCAATTTTGGGCAAAACGTTCATTTGGTCTACGGTAGATCCTTCTCCGCGTATCATGGCGGTGCAACAAAAAGAAAAATTCGTCACTAAACCAGACACGTATCCATTGATTGTCTGTTGTCCAGGGCCGATGCTGGTTGGCCCAAACAAGTCGATTTTGGCGATGGCGTCTCGTTAAGACAGGACCTCGGTGAGGTCGTCGTGCCACCAGTCCAGCTTCATGCGGTCTATTCCGGACAGTTTGATCAGACACACGACGTCCTGCAAGCAATGACTGGGCACTTGAGAAAGCTGTTGTAAACCTGTTTCTGAGGTGATGAACCAGAATAAAGCGATCATCAGCTGATGTTGTCACCCTGGGTCGTCCACTGCGGTGCCAGTCTTCAGCTGAGCCAGTGGCTTGGAAACAGTGCCAAAGTCGACCGATGGTACTCTGCTGCACGTTTAAATGCCTGGCAACCCGACATTGACTTTCGCCTGCTTGCAGGCGACCAATAGCAATGTTTTTTTAAATTTTGCGATAGACGCGTCATAATTGTCTGCTTAAAAATTACCTGAATTTGTTTGTATAACCTCATCCTTTTATAGGGTTTCATTTTGCGTGGGAAATGAGTTGTGCTCATCACAAAAATCACGACTTTTCCATAAAGTTTACTATAAAGTTATGGTAAAAAAAATGTGCGATTAGCAAGGAGAGCTACTGCGTTCTGACTATACACGAAAATAGCACAATTCAGGCTAAATCATGGACCTGATATCTTGGTAACAATTTTTGCTTTGGTTTGAGATACCCTGGAAAAAAATATTGTTGTGATAAAGTATAAAAAAATGAAGTTTATATAAGCTATGCGTTTCTTTTTTGGACGGTATACATAAATATATGTCTCCTCCTTCTGGTTAAAAAAGAGAAAAAGAGAAAAAAATATGTTTAACAACTTGTACATAATTCACCTTCTTGACAAAATTTAGACATACTCAACAAACTTTATCAGATAATTTCAAATCTCTGATTGTGCTATGTAATGTCAAGTGTCTGATAGTGCTATGTAATGACAAGTAACTCATAGTGTTATGTAATGTCAAGTATATGATAGTGCTATGTAATGTCAAGTATCTGATGGTGCCATGTAATGTCAAGTCTTTGATAGTGTTATGTAATGTCAAGTCTTTGATAGTGTTATGTAATGTATATCAGGTAATAGAACATGATTAATACTCGGAGTTAATTTCTGCGTTATCCTTGTTGGATTGTTGTTATATCATTGAGTTAGAATGTTGTATTGTTGTTATATCACAGAGTTAGAATGTTGTATTGTTGTTATATCACTGAGTTAGAATGTTGTATTGTTGTTATATAGCTGAGCTAGAATGTTATATTGTTGTTATATCACAGAGTTAGAATGTTGTGTTGTTGTTATATCACTGAGTTAGAATGTTGTATTGTTGTTATATCGCTGTGCTAGAATGTTGCATTGTTGTTATATCGCTAAGCTAGAATGTTGTACTGTTGTTATATCGTTTAGCTAGAATGTTGTACTGTTGTTATATCGCTGAACTAGAATGTTGTATTGTTGTTATATCGCTGAACTAGAATGTTGTATTGTTGTTGAAACACAGAGCTAGAATGTTTGATCGTTGTCACTGAAATACTATAATGTTGGATTACTGTTTTATCACTTAACTAGAAACTTGGATTGATTCATTATCAGTAAACCAATGTTGCATTGTTAATTTGTCGATGAAATAGAATGTTGGATTATTGCTTCATCGTTGAACTAGAATATTGGATTTTTGTTATGTCACTGAGTTATATTGTTGGATTGTTGTTACAACGATGAGATAGAATGTTGGATTGTTGTTACAACGCTGAGCTAGAATGTTGTTTTGTTGTTGAAGCACTAAACTAGAATGTTGGATTGTTGTCATAGCACTAAAATAGTAACATAGAGAACACAGAGAAAATATTAAAAAGTAAGTGTCATTCTTCTCTCCACACTTGAAGTAATAGGTGGCTCTGCCTACTCTTTACCTACAAAACTAAAGCACTATGTTGCCCTACCTACTCTCTAGCTACCAAACTAAAGAACTATGTGACCCTACTTACTCTCTAGCTACCAAACTAAAGCACTATGTGGTCTACCTACTCTAGCTCTACTTACTCTCTATGTGGCTCTACTTACTCACTATGTGGCTTTACCTACTTTCTAGCTACCAAACTAAAGCACTTTGTGACTCTGTTTACACTCTATGTGGTTCTACCTACTCTCTAGCTGCCAAACTAAAGCACTTTTGGCTCTACTTACTTTCTATGTGGCTCTTCTTACTCATTATGTGGCTCTACCTACTCTGTAGCTACCAAACCGAAGCAGTATCCACATTACAACAAACTGAAGCAGCATGAAACTGAAGCAGTATCCACAGGACAACAAGCCGAAGCAATATCAAAATGACAACAAACTGAAGCCGTATTCATAGGACAACAAACTGAAGCCCTATTAATAGGACAACAAACTGAAGCCGTATCCATAGGATAACAAACTGAAGCCGTATTCATAGGACAACAAACTGAACCCGTATTCATAGGATAACAAACTGTAACAGCATGAAGCTGAAGCAGTATCCACAGAACAACAAACCGAAGATCAGACAAACAATAACTACACACAACCACACCGGATCACGGTCGGACGAACAGTAACGTAATCATGCTGTCACGAAACCCCAAAATAATCACGTGATCATTCTCGAAGCTTCTAGAGACTTAACCAACCCCCTCCCCCCACCCACGGAAGTACAAATATGCTCACAAACCAAGGGCGCTATTTGCCCCCAAATAATAACACCCATGGTTGCCTCCCATATACTGCTACACTGTCTAGTCTGAGAAGACCCGCCCAACCATGACATTCTAGTATTTGACTTTATCAGTTATTCGCTTTGACTTTATCAGCCATTCGCTTTGACTTTATCAGCCATTCGCTTTGACTTTATCAGTTATTTGCTTTGACTTTATCAGTCATTTGCTTTGACTTTATCAGTCATTCGCTTTGACTTTATCAGCCATTCGCTTTGACTTTATCAGTTATTTGCTTTGACTTTATCAGTCATTTGCTTTGACTTTATCAGTCATTCGTTTTGACTTTATCAGCCATTCGCTTTGACTTTACCAGTCATTTGCTTTGAGTTTTTCAGTCAATCGCTTTGAATTTATTATTCATTAGCGCAGACACATTGAAATAAGTTTTATCTAAATAAAAAACATCTTTAATGTCAAACATTCATTTGTTGTATAAGAAACAATACATCACCAGGTTATATATTTGTTGTATAAAAACAACACATAACTATTTCATAGATTTATTGTATAAGAAGCAACACATAATCAGTTCACAGATTTTTTGTATAAGAAACAACAGATAACCAGTTTATAGATTTGGTGTATAAGAAACAACACATAACCAGTTTATAGATTTGGTGTATAAGAAATAACAGATAATCAGTTTATGAAAGTCATATTTCTTCCTTTGCGTAATAATAAACAGATCGTCAAAGAAAAAATGTATCCACAGTTTAGAGCATGATGATTGTGTTTGAAGAGAAAAATGCTCCATTTCTTCTCATTTGAATGTTCTTGTAATATTTGAGCAAGTCTAATGTCTGGCTACGGCGTCTCTGATAACTGAAAATATTCTTCTCGTGGAGGAGAGATCGTACAAGAAAGCTCCATGTTCTTAGAGGCTGGTTATGTAGCACTGTGCCTTGTAAGTTATGAGTATTGCATTATTATTACTATTATTATTTCTATTGTTATTATTATTACTATTATTATGATAGTTATTACTGTTAGCATAGAGATGGAAAAGGTGGGAGAAAAACAGTTCCCACGGTATCAGAAAAACGAGGAGGGGGGGGGGAAGGGAAAAGGGGAAGTGGAGAGATAATGAAAGAAGAACATAAACACCTGCAGGGAGAAAATGTGAAACTGGTGAATAGGACAAGACTCTATAAACACCAATATGTTGCCAGAGAAGAAAAGAGGGTGGCAGTAGGGAGGGGTAGCTAGGAGAAAGAAAAAAAAAGTAAAGGTAACCCTGTCATGCCTTAGAGGCACATAGGGATATGGTGTTAGTGCCCATATTTTCCATCACCTGTCAGCACACTAGAGGGTGATATGGTCAGTATCACGCCTGGCTGCCTTTCCTTCCCCAACTCCAGAAGAAGTCGGGTACCCATTTCTACAGCTGGGTGACTGGGGTGCCTCCGGCCGGATTCGAACCCCCGACCTTCGCCATGAGAGACCAGTGCACTAACTACTTCGCCACTCAGACACCCAGGAGAAAGAAAGTAGAGTTAAAAAAAAGGGAGGGGGTGGAAAATTAAAGAAGTTACAGAAAGCTGAAGACATTGTTAATTCCAGCTGGGTGGAGACAGCCAGTCTGGAAAATAAGGCGCTGTTCTAGGACCCTCCGAGATCGTACATCAGCAGAACAAGAGCCGATCGCACTAACAGAAATGTCCTCTTTTCCCATGTGGCTGCTAAAGCAAAAATGTTTAGCCATAGGTGTCAATGCCCTCTTAGAAATATCATTAAGATGTTGGCGAAAACGATCTCCTAAGCATAAACCGGTCTCCCCTATGTACTTCATACCGCAAGGTTTACACATAATAGCATAAATATCATTGCATGAAGTACAGGTGAAACCCTTCTGAACTGATAACGTGGACTTGGGGAAGGAGATCTGGCTAGCCTCGACAACAAACACGTGTTGCATCTACGGCGTCCGCAATGTCTGGTACCTTAAAAAGTGTCATCTGTCTTAAGGTGACTACAAATTAAAAGGTCCCTGAGGTTCTTGTCCCGTCTGTACGCCACCACAAGTTCATGTGTATCATGCTCGGTCTGGAGGAGATGGAAATGGCGAAACATTATATTTTTAACTGCCAAACTATGAGGGTTGTGCGTGGGTACCAGTTTATCTCTGTCCGAGCTACAGTGCGGTTTAGGAGTGAGGGCTTGTTGCCGCGATATATGGCTGATGCGGTTCCAAGATGACGAGAGAACATGTTCTGGATAGCCGCGTTGACGGAAGAAATCTAGCATTTTATGGTCTTGATCCTGGAAATCCAAATCCTCATTACACAAACGTCGCAACCTAAGAAGCTGGGAAAAAGGAATAGAGTCCTTACACGATCTGGGATGGGAGGAAGAGTACAAGAGATAGCTGTGAGAGTCTGTAGGTTTATAGTGGACAGAAGTAGTAAGTCCGGTAGGGCCGGTAGTAACGGCAACGTCGAGAAAGTTAGCGGAAGTAGCAGAGACATGGAAGGTGACAGAAATGACAGGATTGTACTCCTTAACAAAACTGATAAAGTTGTCAAGATCTTCCTCTGGCATTGATGTGACCCCAATGCCGTCATCTATGTAGCGTCTATAGAAGGCGGGAAATTGACTTCTAAAGGCTCTCAGAACCTTGTGTTCGAAGTGGCCCATGAACAGACACGCGTAGCTGGGGTCCATTTTGGTACCCATGGCTACACCACTAATCTGGTCGAAGTAAAGGCCATTGAATTCAAAAGAATTAAGTTGGAGGACAAGTCGTGTAAGGCGCAGAATAGTAGACGTAGGAATAGAGGGATTGCGTCTTTTGTTCAGAAAGAACTTGACGGCCTGAAGTCCCTGGTCATGTGGGATGGATGTGTATAAGGATACTACATCAAGGGTGAAGATACGGTAGGTATGACCAGGCAGGAGTGTAAGGGTCTAAAAAGCAGCGAGAGCATGATTCATGTCCTTAAGTTAAGTGGGCAGACTAGTGACCAGAGGTTGAAAGATACTGTCAAGAAAGTCAGAGATTTGTTCCGTAGGGCAGGAACAAGCGGACACCATGGGCCTTCTTGTGTTGCCTGGTTTATGAATCTTAGAGACCTGTACTTCACGCTATGTTATTTATACTATTATGTGCAAACCTTGCGGTATGAAGTACATAGGGGAAACTGGTTTACGCTTAGGAGATCGATTTCGCCAGCATCTTAGTGATATATATAAGAGGGTCTGGACACCTGTGGCTAAACATTTTTGCCTTAGCAATCACAGGGGAAAAGAGGACATTTCTGTTAGTGCGATCGGCTCTTGTTCTGCTGATGTACGATCTCGGAGGGTCCTAGAACAGCGCCTTATTTTCCAGACTGGCTGTCTCCACCCAGCTGGAATTAACAATGTCTTCAACTTTCTGTAACTTCTTTAATTTTCCACCCCCCCTTTTTTTACTCTAATTTCTTTCTCCTAGCTACCCCTCCCTACCGCCACCCTCTTTTCTTCTCTGGCAACATATTGATGTTTATAGGGTCTTGTCTTATTCACCAGTTTCACATTTTCTCCCTGCAGGTGTTTATGTTCTTATTTCATTAACTCTCCCCTTCCCCTCCCCCCCCCCCGACACCTTCTCCTCTAGCGGCTATCATGTTTCTATTGCTTTCCCCCCCCCCCCATCACTTTCTACTACTTGTTCTCCTCCTCTCTCTCCGCCTCTTCTTTACGACTGGCTCTATCGGGTATCCTTTGTGTGACCCGCGTGGTCTCTATGCATCTTCTAAGACACACATGTCTGTTTCCTACTTCTGGAGGAGGCCATATTAAGATAAGTTCTTCATTTAGTTATTTGTTTTTGTCTCGTTGTACATGTAATCCTCGAAAAAAGGCTTACTCCGAAATATCGGATGTTGTATGTTTTTCATTTATACATTCTCGTATTTTCTATTCGTTTTTTCTCACTTTACTCACTCCCTCTGCCACTTTGTAAAACTACACTTTACATCTCTATCAAACTTTATTATTTAAACCAGTTTTATTGCAGTCGCCATCCCTTTTATCTGGTGGACATGCTAGACAAATCATTCCACTAGGAATGTATGCCTCGGGAAGCGATTGAGGCGCATACCAAAAACTAATGGACGAGTATCGAATGACAGTGCAGGATGAGCGAGGGCCAGTAAGATCAAGAAAACGGGACACGAAGGGACAGATAGACACAGAGAGACTGGTAGGAAGAGGTTAGGAAGACGGAACTTTTAGAACGAGAAGTAGTTTTACAGCAGACAGAGGAATTACTACGAGATAGAAAGTGACTTTAGTACTACAGTGAGGGAAATGCGAGTTTGATATTTTGGAAAGCTGTGAAAAATGCTTTTGGTTGCTTTAAACCGAAACCTGTGACCTTCGGTTGATGAATATTACAGAGAACTATATGTTGTATAAGGACAGCATTAACACACTAGGAGTCTATGACATCTTGAAGAGTTGAAAACAAACAAAACGGAAGAATTAGGAAAGTAATAATAACCTACAGAGAAGATCAAGAACATCCCAAAAACTGAATAATATAATAATACACATTATACCATTGTTATAGTACGTCAGGCTTCTCTTAAAGTTTCATCACTTGGGGGGGGGGGGAGGGGCGTGGTGAGAGAGAGAGTTTGTTGACCTCTTTCTCAAGACTGTTGTTAAGAAACAAGATCTCTACTGGCCAGAGCTGACTTAACACTTTTGTTGCGTTTGTCCAAGAAATTCTTGACCAAGAATATTTTTGACAGGGGTAACTAAAGGTTGATTTACACAACTAAAGATTAACGTACACACTAACAACGATATAGAGAAGAATAGAAACGTTATAGTTATGGTGGTATAGAGCTAAAAAATAGTGGAGAAAATCCAGACCAAAGCAAAACTGCACGTGATAGATAACATCTGCGTATCAAATAATATGGACAGCTTGAATGTTATTTTAAAACTGGCTCTAGTAAAGATAGAAACGTATGGTGTAGTTTTACAAAACAAGATAGAAATGTATGGTGTAGTTTTACAAAACAAGATAGAAATGTATGGTGTAGTTTTACAAAGCAAGATAGAAATGTATGTGTAATTTTACAAAGCAACATAGAAAGGAGTAAAAATGAGAAAGAATTTCCAAAGGAACAATGAGGTGAGCACGTAGAGGTATAAAACAAACAGTAGCAAATCAAAATTTCAAAGATATACTTTCATCAAGGCTGGCTAGTAAAGAGGATTAAAGAGAGAAAACTTAAATATTTTGGACATATTAAACGTCATGATAATCTAGAGAAAACCGTCTTGGAAGGGTACATAATGGGAAAAAGAAAAAGAGGAAGACTAAGGCGAAGATGGCTGCAAGACATCGTTGATGATCTGCAAATGGATGCATCAGCGGCAGGCCATCTTGCTCACAACCGAGAGGCTTACAGGAGTGCTGTTAGGGAGGCAAAGTTCCGCAAGGGACATGCAAATGAATGAACTAACTTTAATCAAAGATGACAGAGGGAGATAATGAAACAACAAACAGACACAAAATGACACGTGAAAGATATATTTTTGCTTAGGACATCGAGCAAGTAATGCAAGCAATAGTATTTATTATTTATAATCATTTCATCTGTCAACCATACTATTGACCATCATCTCAGTTGTCAAATATAACGCTGACCATCATCGCTGCTGTCCACGGTACTCTTGACCATCATCTCATCTGTCCACGGTACTTTTGACCATCATCTCAGCTGTCCACGGTACTTTTGATAATCATCTCAGCTAGCTATCCATCATACGTTTGATAATCATCTCAGCTAGCTATCCATCATACTTTTGATAATCATCTCAGCTGTCGACGGTACTCTTGACCATCATCTCATCTGTCCACGGTACTCTTGACCATCATCTCAGCTGTCCATGGTACTTTTGACCATCATCTCAGCTAGCTATCCATCATACTTTTGATAATCATCTCAGCTGTCCACGATAACTTGAGAACCTCTTCTAAGAAAGCAAATGTGGTATACTGCGACTAATCACACGTTCATTACAATAGCGCGTAGCCACGCATGTTGCACTATTTACAAACATCATAAAACTATTATAAATTCATAACATGAAGCTAGAAAACATCAAATACATGAAGCTAGAAAACATCAAATCCTGACTTACCTAAACCGCACAGACCCGCGACCGTTGAAAACAGACATGACTGGTTATTTAGGAAGTCTTTAAAAAAAGTTGATATCTCTTATAGTGCGAACAAACAGATAGACGTGACATGAACACACTAGCACGGAATCATCCACCATTAAGCTAATGAATCGCTCACAAAACTAGGACCGACCGGCCACGAATGTTTGTCCACAATCTTATCAGCGACGATAACCATTTTGCGCACGTAATTTGTGACAGTTTGTCTGTCTTTTATTTCTAGTCTGTGACAGTTTGTCTGTCTATATCTGCAGTCCTGTCTCTTGAATAAATTTCACTGTTTTTTGTAACTCATGTATGGAACTGTAGAGCTTATCTTCTTTAGTGGTTTCACTTGGCCAGTAATTATTTCTCAGTGTCTCTTAGTTGATGCAGTTCTGGAGGATATGTTCCACAGTTTGGGGCACCTGGGCACATGTACATAGATTAGTAGTACCAACCTTAAACTTTGTATACATATGACTTCGGACTTGGCTGTGTCCTGTTCGGAGACGGAAGATGGTGACTTGTTCCTTTCTGTTTAGCATGTGATAGTCATCATGTGGTGGTGTTTGTGGCTTCCTGTAGGTTTTTATCATGCTTTTATTCTGATTATAGGTGATTGGTATGTCTGGTTGCTCCATTTCAGTGCCCTCTTTGGCCAGATGGTCAGCTTTCTCATTGCCTGGTATCCCATAGTGGGAGGGAATCCATTGCAAAGTGACTCCATGTTGTAAGCCAATTTTTGACACGGCATCCTTAAGATCTGGTAGTTTGTTGCACTGAAGAGCTTCCAGTACTGATCTTGCATCTATGAGAATTACTACAGGACATGTACCAATTCTGGAGTCTGACAGTTTTTCAACTGCAGAAATAATTGCCCTAACTTCTGCATCATAGTTGTTGTAGTATTTTCCAGTGGGTATGGAAATCTTGTCAGTGGTGTTGTGTGGATATTCAATATGTGCTCCTGCCCCTCCATTCTTTATGGCATTATGTGCAGATCCATTTGTATACACACATATCCAGGTGTCACATGGATATTTATCATCTAGAACACTAAGTGTGGCTATTGATCTTACAAGACTGCTCTGCATCTCACCATTCTGCATACCTTTCACTTCAGTCTGAATAGTTATTTGTGTATAATCTGCTTCTTTCCATGGTGTATGCTCTGGTACAGATGATAATGGAGCGACTACAGCTGGAAGGTCAGGTATCAGCTTACGTATACGCTTGGCCTGATAAATGAAGCTGCTTCTTTTAAGCCGTCCTAATGCCAAGTTATTGAATCTCTCCTTCAGGGGATGACTTACAGAGCTAAGGAATTTTTCTCCCATGGTCATGACCTTTGTGTCTCTACGTTCTTTTAGCGCTTGAACAGCAACTATTTTCTGCATTTCTACTATTGTTGTGGACCTCATGGCACCTGTGATAATCCGTAGTGACTGATTTTGAACCTTGTCTAGATTATGCAGCGTAGTGTTTGATGCTGTGCACCAAGATATTGAGCCATATTCTAAATGTGGTAGAATACTTTGCTGATATACATTCTTGAGGATTCTTTCACTAGCTCCCCATGTGGTTCCACTCAATTTTCTTAATATGGCTAGTTTTCTTCTGGCTTTTGCTTCTGCACTGTTGATGTGTTGCTTCCAGGTCAGTTTTGAGTCAAGAGTCACTCCTAAGTAAGTGGGTTGGTTGTCCATCCTTAAGGATATTTCATTTACAAAGATCTTACCTGCTTTCTGTTTAGATGAGAGAATGGTACTTGATTTCTCTGTGTTTATACTTACACATCATTTGTTTGTCCATGATATCAAAATGTCTGCTGCTCTTTGGAGTCTCTGTGTAGCATCTGTCGCTTATTCATTTGTACACCACATGACCAGATCATCTGCATACAGTGCTGCTTTGATTCCATAGGGAAGTTCCTTGACCAGGTCATTAATGAATACAAGGAATAGTGTAGGCGAAAGGACTCCTCCTTGTGGTACACCGTGTCGCAAAAGTACTTTCTGGCTTTTGTGTCCATCCAATACTACTCTAGCTCTTCTATTGTGTAAATAGGACTTTATCCAGTTGTACAGTCTTCCATTCACATTGCAGTGTCTTAGTTTCCACAGTAGACCTTTTTTCCATACTTTATCAAAGGCTTTCTTCAGGTCTATCCACGCTGCTAGTACAAAGTTTTTCTCTTGGAATGCATCCTCAATCTCTTGAGAGAGATAGGTCACTTGATCTTCCGTACTGTAATACTGCCTAAATCCTGCTTGTTGTGGAACGAGAAGGTTTTCACTATCTATGTACCAATTTAGTCTCAGGTCAATGATGCGTTCCATCGTTTTGCATAGGCAGCTAGTGAGACTGATTGGCCTGTAGCTGGAGGCAGTATCACTGTTTTTCCCTGGCTTTAGCAGTGGTACCATGCTTGCTTCCTTCCAGATTTGAGGCAACTTACCTGTGCTTCAACACATATTGAAAATATCCAACAGCTTTCCCATTGCTGCCATTCCCAGGTTCTTGATCATTTCATTGGACACTCCATCTGGTCTTGGTGATTTCCTTGGTTTCAGTTTACTAACTGCTAGGTCTAATTCACTGCGTGTGATTGGTGGATCCATGACCTCCACTTTTCTGACTTGTTCCTCTTCTTTCTGTGGGTCAGTGCGCACTGTACGCTCTTTCTCTGGATGGATATCAATGTTGCAGTCCTCTGCAAACATGCGAGCAAAGTTATCTGTTACCTGCTTACCTGTAAGAGTTTTCCCATCCTCTATTAGTGTAATCTTTGTACTTCTTCCAGTACTCTCATCATTACACTGTTTGATTAGTTTCCACAGTTTCCTTCCATCCTTTTCAAAGTTTAGGGACTCTGTTTTCTCTCTCCAACTTTCCCGTCTGGCTTGCAGCTTGGCTCTCTGAAATTTGGCCTTAGCATGTTGGTAATTATTGTGGTGTTCTTGGCATGGTCTATTTCCTGCTTGCTTTCGAGTTGTTTCTATGTCATCATGGAATTTTCCCAGCTCACTAGACCAGTATGGTTTATAGTCCCTACGAGCTCCTCTGGGAATGGTTTCACGGGTGGCCTGAAAGATACAAGCATTGGATTCCTTCACTATGCTGTTAATATCCTTACCTTCTATGGACAGCTGTCCCACCAGGATATCTGTATGATGTCTGTACATTGTCCAGTTTGCTTTTTTATAGTTCCATCTGGGGAGAGGGCTACTGGTGTTAAAGAGTTCATTTTCTATTGTCAGGAAGATTGGTCGATGGTCGCTACCTCCAAGTTGTTTTCCAACTTCACGTGTAATGTTCCACTTCAGATCTGGAGAGTGGAATGCCAGATATGGTGTTGAGGTTGTATGCCAACCCTTGAGTAAAATGTTGGGGGATCCATTGGCTGGTTGACCAGGAGAAGTCCATTATCATCCTGCCAGCTCTCAACTTCCTCTCCTCTCTTGTCTATGTGGTCATAGCCCCAGCTCTGGGAATGTCTGTTAAGATCGCCACAAACCATCAATCTCTCTTTGTGTGGGATTGTTTCTAAAGAAAGTGAGCGGTCATTAGGACAGTAATAGTTAAGGAGGTGGAAGTCTGTATTACTACTTTTTAGATGGATCATCTGGTATTCGGCTCCTTCCATGTACACTCCCACCTGACATGCGCTGATGTTATTCTTAACAAGTGTGAGTACTCCTCCTTTTCTTCTGTCCTGTCGGTCTGATCTAAAACACTGGTAGCCTCTGATTTTAAAGGCGGCATCTTGGGTTAGGTGTGTCTCCTGTATGCAGCATATACTTACCTGCTCTGCAAAAAGTATGTTGTCTAGTTCCACCTTTTTGCTATAGCCATCTCTAACACTGCTGACACCCTCAGCATTCCACTGCATTATTTTAAGTTCTTGCTTTTTGGCTGTTTTCTTCCGTTGTATTTTTTTAGCCAGTAGCTCTACTCTCATGTCTCCTGACTCCACAAGACGAACTGAGAGGACTTCCAGTAGCATTGGGTGGACTCTTTCGAGGCAGGGGGCCTGGCACTGCACCTGCCTGGTTAGTCTTCACAGGGCGAGCACCATGTTTGAAAACTGTAGATATAGACATTTCATTAGCGATAATGCGTGTTACCCTGATTTTTGCGATGCGCCTTTTGGCTAGGTAACTCCGACTTCAGCATCTTTCCTTGCTAGGGCAGACTGTGGTCTTGCTCGGACTGCCATGAAGACAGTGTGGCTGGCCTGGCCAAAACTTTGTTTTCCAGCCTCTGGTGGCTGTATGTAAGTCCCTTCTCTACGTCAGATGGTTTGGAGACAGTTCCACAAAGACACTCTGACTTTGAGATGAGGAACCTGATGAGTGCTTCAACGATATCCATTCCCGCCACCTATAGTCTACTGCTCTGTTTTGTTTACATCATTCTGATAGCCATTGTTGTAAAGACCCATAGGCTTGTCACGTCCTGGATTCATTGGTTTCACACCAGACTTCCTTCATCCCCGCCAGCGACCTCCATGTCCTCATCCGTCCACCAACCTGACATTACATTTTACAAAAATAACAATTACAATTACAACTAGTGTTGATTGCTACAAGTTTCTGGGCCACAGAAGTAGGTCAGAGTTTTTAAGCAAACAGATCTATGTTCCCTGTCTCACAAACACTATGTTAAGATAAGTGTGCTCTTAACACAGTTGTTCCCAGGGGGACTGGTAGTATTAATAGTTTCTGTCACGTTCATCCCCAGCAAATAGGAACTACTCACGTCTCTAGCACTTTGACAAGTGACGAGTACAACTTTTGGTGACAAATCTGGCCACTTCATGAAGTAGAAGACCAGCGACTGTAGTCTCATACAACGGCTTTTGTAATCTGTACAGCTAGAAACAGCTTTGAGATAGATCTTAATCCTCCATCATTCCAGAACTAGAGATGTCTACTTTCGTTATCTGCATCAGTTGATATTGTTATAGAAATTTATGTGTCTACACATAATAATAACAACAATAAAAACATTAAAAATTTATTTTTGTCAACATTTTTGAGCATTTGCCAATATCAAACTATAAAATGTCCAGCTAGAAAATATCAGACTATAAAATGTCCAACTAGAAAATATCAGACTATAAAATGTCCAACTAGAAAATATCAGACTATTAAAAAGTCCAACTAGAAAATATCAGACTATAAAATGTCCACCTAGAAAATATCCAACTATAAAATGTCCACCTAGAAAATATCCAACTATAAAATGTCCAGCTAGAAAATATCCAACTATTAAATGTTCAGCTTTGTGTTCGAGAAAGTCAAACTGATCAATGAAAAATAAATTTCATGAAAGTTCCTTCCATAGTAAAAGGAGAGCGAAAAAAGACAGATCAAGTGGAATGTAAGAGTGGTTGAAACTGAAGTCCCTTTGTTTGTATGGAGTTACCCTCATCCATTATTTGAGACTACATCCATTCTACAAACTTTCAAACTACCGGCCATGTCCCAGCCTGTAGTGTTTTCATGTTCCACATTCTTTGTCTTTATTAGCTGGAAGTTCTTCTGTCGTCCTCACACGTCAGTATAGGTCTGAGACACAAAACTGTTGTAGAGAGCGAAACAGCAGCGCAGCTCTTCAGATCATCAGAGTTCCCCTCTTCCACTTTCCCCTCTTTCTCTCTGACACTCTAAGGGAGGGGGTATGGTGGGCCCTTGAAGATCATAATCCCCAGAGGTCTGTGAGATGTTGATTTATAACCTCTCCACGAGGCTTATAAGGTCAAGGTCAGGAACGAGGAGGTCTGTGAGATGTTGATTTATAACCTCTCCATGAGGCTTATAAGGTCAAGGTCAGGAACGAGGAGGTCTGTGAGGTGTTGATTTATAACCTCTCCACGAGGCTTATAAGGTCAAGGTCAGGAACGAGGAGGTCTGTGAGGTGTTGATTTATAACCTCTCCATGAGGCTTATAAGGTCAAGGTCATGAACGAGGAGGTCTGGGAAAGGGCAGGACAAGAAACTATGAACCTACAAATCATGTCTAGGAAGTGGAGGTGGATTGGCCACACTCTGAGAAAACCCGACACCAGCATAGCAAGACAGGCACTGACGTGGAATCCTGAAGAAAACAGAAAACGAGTAAGACCTAGACTTACTTAGAGAAGAGAAATCATGACAGTGCTCAGAGACAAGGGGTGCACATGGAAGGAAGCAGAGAATAATTCCAAGAACAGGGATGACTGGAGAGCCTTTATCTGTGGTCTGTGCTCTCAAGGGAGTGAAAGGCGATGATGATGATGATGATGATGATGGGGCTGAAAATACTGCCTGGATGTTCACATTTGTCACTTACCAAAGTTCCTGATTCTTTCTTCGGTGGGCGCTTTCTTATCTTAACGTAACCAGGTGTGAACTTATACTTTATCTTTTCTCTCTATTTCTTCGTCCAATGAGTTTTTGTATGATTAAGGTTCACACTGAAACGTCACAAGTAATAAAGCTGTTGCTAGCCCTTTCCTAGTTTATACATTTGGTTATCACAGCTTTACTGCAGTGGCTTCGTGTATAGTTATATACTTAGTTTTATACACTTATGCACTAATTATTAATGTAACCTTAATATCTTGTCCTTGACCTCCAGTCCGTCATTTTTGACGGTTTTGTAGGACACCCTGAGGGAGTGAGAACCACTGAGCACTCGTGCCACCCACTGAGCAGTCGTGCCACCCACTGAGACTTCATGAGAAGGTATCTTTCATTGTACTGCCTTGGCCGTCGTGAAAGTGTTATATAGTGACTGTACAGCATAGTCACTTGTAAACTAGAATTATTAATATAATTATGAGTATAGTTTAGTTATAAGAGTTAATATTAAACGAGAAGAGAAAAGTTAGAGAGGAAACTTAGGGAATAAGGTAGAAAAGCAGTTCTCACGACACTAGAGAAAGATCATGACGACTGGACGCTGTCAAGGGTAAACAGAAGAAACAGACGAATAGAAAAGACAGACACAATGACGACGAGATGGAGACAAGCTAAAGATAGACGCTCATAAGTAAAATAGGTCGACATGGCCATCCAGCAAGTGAAATAACAGGTGATGACATACTGTCGCGCGCAGAAACTAAGAATAAAAAGATGGACAGTGCCTACGGTGTGGAAACTGGACAGGGACGCTAGAAGGAATTAAGAAAAGCCAAAAGTCTTGTTGACCGCCGATAGTCTGAGAACTAGAAACGACGACTATGAACATAGGACTAGTAGCCAGTAAACAAGTACACTTAGAAAGTGTCACGGGAAAAAATATGGACACAGCTAAACTGACAGGTTATGACTCAAGAACCAATCTGGACACATATAAAAACCCGTGGACAGCTTTGGGGGCGGGGGAGAAATACCTATTTGTCATTCCGTCAAACTGAAGTTCAAAAAAAAAAAAAGGGACCGCGGATGATGCAAGAAGAGCAGCGAAGACAGAAGAGGCTGGGGGTGCAAGAGGCGCAGAAAAATTCTTAGCAATTTCTGTGCTTTTCACCTGGAATATAGCTATCCTTTTTTAATATAAAAATGGTTCGAACTGGTTTGAGACCCGAAACAGCCGCCCCAGTGGAGGTAAGCTTCCAAATAAACCCAGAGGTGGATCTAGTGAATCTACCACGAGGAGGTGGATCTAGTGAATCTACCACGAGGAGGTGGATCTAGTGAATCTACCACGAGGAGGTGGATCTAGTGAATCTACCACGAGGAGGTGGATCTAGTGAATCTACAACGAGGAGGTGGATCTAGTGAATGGAAAATATCACGAGGAGGGGACTCTGTTGATTACTTTCACAGGACCGGAGCTGTACAAGGCAACATGTTCGTTACTCTCCAGCGTCATCGCTGGACACTTCGGGGTTGGACCTGGATGGATCTCCAAGCTGTAGCGGTTTCAAGCCAAGTCAAGGGCGATCCTGATGGCGGCGACCCATATCACGCGCTACACCCAGCTCCATGGACGGCTGCTCGAAACTGACAGCCAGAAATTAACAATAAAAATATAACTACTGGACAAGGAGAACCAGAAGGGCACCCTCCACTGGGTTTATCCTACACTGACGTCCGAGGCGGTGAAACTGGGTCCCTCCTACACTGACGTCCGAGGCGGTGAAACTGGGTCCCTCCTACACTGACGATCGAGGCGGTGAAACTGGGTCCTTCCTACACTGATGTCCGAGGCGGTGAAACTGGGTCCCTCCTACACTGACGTCCGAAGCGGTGAAACTGGGTCTCTCCTACACTGACGTCCGAAGCGGTGAAACTGGGCCTCTCCTACACTGACGTCCGAAGCGGTGAAACTGGGTCTCTCCTACACTGACGTCCGAAGCGGTGAAACTGGGCCTCTCCTACACTGACGTCCGAAGCGGTGAAACTGGGTCCCTCCTACACTGACGTCCGAAGCGGTGAAACTGATTCTAGAACAAATAACAGGAGACCCGGATGTGAAGACACCCGGAACAAGCAGCTCTTAACAAGTGGAAACATACCTGGTATAAGCAGCTCTTAACAAGTGGAAACATACCTGGTATACGTAGCTCTTAATAAGTGGAAACATACCTGGTATAAGCAGCTCTTAACAAGTGGAAACATACCTGGTATAAGCAGCTCTTAACAAGTGGAAACATACCAGGTATAAGCAGCTCTTAACAAGTGGAAACATACCAGGTATAAGCAGCTCTTAACAAGTGGAAACATACCTGGTATAAGCAGCTCTTAACAAGTGGAAACATACCTGGTATACGTAGCTCTTAATAAGTGGAAACATACCTGGTATAAGCAGCTCTTAACAAGTGGAAACATACCAGGTATAAGCAGCTCTTAACAAGTGGAAACATACCTGGTATAAGCAGCTCTTAACAAGTGGAAACATACCTGGTATAAGTAGCTCCTAACAAATGGAAACTACTTGGTATAAGCAGCTCTTAACAAGTGGAAATATACCTGGTATAAGCAGCTCTTAACAAGTGGAAATATACCTGGTATAAGTAGCTCCTGACAAGTGGAAACATACCTGGTATAAGTAGCTCCTGACAAGTGGAAACATACCTGGTATAAGTAGCTCTTAACAAGTGGAAACATACCTGGTATACGAAGCTCCTGACAAGTGGAAACATACCTGGTATAAGTAGATCCTGACAAGTGGAAACATACCAGGTATAAGCAGCTCTTAACAAGTGGAAACATACCTGGTATAAAGTAGGTCTTAACAAGTGGAAACATACCTGGTATAAGTAGCTCCTGACAAGTGGAAAAATACCTGGTATAAGTAGCTCCTGACAAGTGGAGCTTCTCGCTGAAGCCCGGAAAGTGGCTGCCCCACTACTTCATCCTCAAAGGGCCAGAACATTGCAAACCTCACAGGTTGTGGATCCAGATACCAGGCAGGAGAAAACCCTGCCCGAGATGTGGTCTGGACGACCACTAGGCCAGTAAGTGCCCAGAGAAAAAGAAAAGAAATAATTTCGAGAGGGAAACTGTAGAACCAGTGGCTACGCCGTAGGTTCGTGGGCAGAACCATGAAACTGCTCCAGTCACACCGGAGCAAAAATGGCTGACTGTCGATGGTTTCACTATGGCAGGACAAAATACAAGAACAAAAGGGCACACTGTGAAAGCGTGAGTCCATCACCACCAATACCAGAATCAAAGTCAGCCCAGGAGAAAGACCTGACAGAAGACAAGAGGATAGCGACCTCGAGAACGACAAGGACGACCTCCAACCCCTCAGGCCTCTGCCCTTGGTAGAGGCAGACAATCGCCCTCTGCCCTGGGTAGAGGCAGACAGTGACCCTCAGCCCTCTGCCCTGGGTAGAGGCAGACAATTGCCCTCAGCCCTCTGCCCTGGGTAGAGGCAGACAATGACCCTCTGCCCTGGGTAGAGGCAGACAGTGACCCTCAGCCCTCTGCCCTGGGTAGAGGCAGACAATGACCCTCAGCCCTCTGCCCTGGGTAGAGGCAGACAATGACCCTCAGCCCTCTGCCCTGGGTAGAGGCAGACAATGACCCTCAGCCCTCTGCCCTGGGTAGAGGCAGACAATGACCCTCAGCCCTCTGCCCTGGGTAGAGGCAGACAATGACCCTCAGCCCTCTGCCCTGGGTAGAGGCAGACAATGACCCTCAGCCCTCTGCCCTGGGTAGAGGCAGACAATGACCCTCAGCCCTCTGCCCTGGGTAGAGGCAGACAATGGCCCTCTGCCCTGGGTAGAGGCAGACAATGACCCTCTGCCCTGGGTAGAGGCAGACAATGACCCTCTGCCCTGGGTAGAGGCAGACAGTGACCCTCAGCCCTCTGCCCTGGGTAGAGGCAGACAATGACCCTCAGCCCTCTGCCCTGGGTAGAGGCAGACAATGACCCTCAGCCCTCTGCCCTGGGTAGAGGCAGACAGTGACACCAACGCAGACAGCCACACCAGACGACAACCTACAGTTGAGACAAGAAGCAAGCCGGAGACAAGACATTAAGTGGAAACAGCACGAGACAAGACTTATTTTATTTAGTTCTTAGTTTCTACCACATCTCGGAGCACATTTTGTTGTACCAACACATTTTATATTTGTTTAGAAATAAATAAGGAAATGAGAGTTTTAACTATTAACATTAGAGGCTTCCGCACAAAACTACAGCACACAGTCTCTTTAACACATACACACAAACCAGATTTCATCTTGATACAAGAAACAAATATACATACAGGCAGACACACAACACAGCTAGGCTTCAGACACGCAGCATAGATCACAACACAGCTAGGCATCAGACATGCAACACAGATCACAACACGGCTAGGCTTCAGACATGCAACACATATCACAACACGGCTAGGCTTCAGACATGCAACACATATCACAACACGGCTAGGCATCAAACATGCAACACAGATCACAACAAGGCTAGGCTTCAGACATGCAACACATATCACAACACGGCTAGGCATCAGACATGCAACACATATCACAACACGGCTAGGCATCAGACATGCAACACATATCACAACACGGCTAGGCATCAGACATGCAACACATATCACAACACGGCTAGGCATCAGACATGCAACACATATCACAACACGGCTAGGCATCAGACATGCAACACATATCACAACACGGCTAGGCATCAGACATGCAACACATATCACAACAAGGCTAGGCTTCAGACATGCAACACATATCACACACGGCTAGGCATCAGACATGCAACACATATCACAACACGGCTAGGCATCAGACATGCAACATATCACAACACGGCTAGGCATCAGACATGCAACACATATCACAACACGGCTAGGCATCAGACATGCAACACATATCACAACAAGGCTAGGCTTCAGACATGCAACACATATCACAACACGGCTAGGCTTCAGACATGCAACACAGATCACAACAAGGCTAGACTTCAGACACTCTTGTTTTACTTAGCCACACAAAGCAGGATCCGGGGTAGCAATAATACAGACATCAGACAGGTGGGAGGTAGTCAAGACAGAAATCAGAGACAATGCTCCAGTTCTGAAGTTGGCGACGGCAATGGCTGGCATTCATGAATGCGGCTTCCAGCTTCTTGAACATCCTCCATATTTCCCAGATTTGGCCCCTTCAGACTATTCCCTGTTTACAAAACTCAAAAAGAAGCTCAGTGGTCAAAAATTTCCCTCAGATGATGACGTCATTCATGCTGTAGACCACTTTCTACTGGCATAAGATGCTGACTTTTACAAAGAAGGGATCCGTATGGTCCAGGATCGCTGGACTAAGTGCATAAACTTGCAAAGGGACTATGTTGAGAAATAACACACAAAAAATTGTCTGCAAATAATCCGCTGTACCTTATGCCGAGAACTTATCAATCACCCCTCGTATAATAGAATGATCTTTGACTTGCTGGAGCATAGCTAGACCTCATGATGGACCACAGCTAGACTAGACGTCCACAACTGAATCTCAAGATGGACCACAACTAGATTTGATGACTACATGGTCCACAGCTGGATCTAAAGACCAGACCCCTATGACACAACTATCACAGCTAGACCTAGTGACTGGACCCCTGTGACACAACTATCACAGCTGGATCTAGTGACTGGACCTCTGTGACACAACTATCACAGCTGGACCTAGTGACTGGACCTCTGTGACACAACTATCACAGCTGGATCTAAAGACCAGACCCCTATGACACAACTATCACAGCTGGACCTAGTGACTGGACCTCTGTGACACAACTATCACAGCTGGATCTAGTGACTGGACCTCTGTGACACAACTATCACAGCTGGACCTAGTGACTGGACCTCTGTGACACAACTATCACAGCTGGATCTAGTGACTGGACCCCTATGACACAACTATCACAGGTGGACCTAGTGACTGGACCTCTGTGACACAACTATCACAGCTGGACCTAGTGACTGGACCTCTGTGACACAACTATCACAGCTGGATCTAGTGACTGGACCCCTATGACACAACTATCACAGCTGGATCTAGTGACTGGACCTCTGTGACACAACTATCACAGCTGGACCTAGTGACTGGACCTCTGTGACACAACTATCACAGCTGGATCTAGTGACTGGACCCCTATGACACAACTATCACAGCTGGACCTAGTGACTGGACCTCTGTGACACAACTATCACTGCTGGACCTAGTGACTGGACCTCTGTGACACAACTATCACAGCTGGACCTAGTGACTGGACCTCTGTGACACAACTATCACAGGTGGATCTAGTGACTGGACCTCTGTGACACAACTATCACAGCTGGACCTAGTGACTGGACCTCTGTGACACAACTATCACAGCTGGACCTAGTGACTGGATCTCTGTGACACAACTATCACAGCTGGACCTAGTGACTGGACCTCTGTGACACAACTATCACAGCTGGACCTAGTGACTGGACCTCTGTGACACAACTATCACAGCTGGACCTAGTGGGTGGACCTCTGTGACACAACTATCACAGCTGGATCTAGTGGGTGGACCTCTGTGACACAACTATAACAGCTGGACATAGTGGCTTGACCCCTGTGACACAACTATCACTGCTGGATCTAGTGGGTGGACCCCTGTGACACAACTATCACTGCTGGATCTAGTGGGTGGACCCCTGTGACACAACTATCACTGCTGGATCTAGTGGCTGGACCCCTGTGACACAACTATCACTGGTGGATCTAGTGGCTGGACCCCAGTGACAGCCTCATGATACATATGAGCACCTTCAAGGAGATGAAGATATATGAGAGTGAGCAATAAAAAAAATAACTGCAAATTGAGACATGAAACTAGAGATCAAGGGATGTAACCACAGAAAAATATATGAAAAGACAAATGGTGAGTCAGAAAATCTTTTCAGATTTTTTCAGTGGTTACAACTCTTGATCTTTGGTTACATCCTTTGATTTGCAGTTACTTTCCTGTTGATCTTTGTACATTTTTATACAAATTATTTATTATTTTGTACTGTATTTCCTCACATTCTAATTTGTTTTCCACGTTCTAGATTGTTTTTCTTAGTCTTCCCATGCTTCTTTTCCTATTTATCTTTCCTGTTGTTGTTTTCAAGTCCATTCTCACAGAATGTTCAATGAATGATGACTGTTATTTTCTTATGTATGTAATGAGGTTCCTTTCTACATCTGCTTTTGTTAGACATTCCTTGTTTATCATCTCAGATATCCATAGCACTCTTACTATTCTTCTAAGAAATCAAATCTCTGTTGCCTCTAGTGATCTTTAGACCAATCTGCTCATCATCATTGGTTCACTTCCACTGAGCTGAGTATCCTGAATGCTGCATGCTTTAACTTATTTTTGTGATGTTCAAGGGCAGAGATGCCCTGCACAAGATGTCTTGCATTTGGAAGCTGCTTTGGCTTGGCATATTCTGCTCTTGACTTCAGTGATGCATTTCCCATTTGTTTCAGATATTTAAATGTCTGCACTAGTTTCAGGATTGTTCTTGTAGCATAACTTTGCATTTCGGTGGGTTTTTCCTTCACCGTTTCTTGCTGTTTAGGCTATGTCATTTCTTATCACTTTCTTTTACTGCCATAATTAAGCATTTCTGTAGGCTCTTTTCACTGTTGGCTATGAATACTATTTTATCTGTTTAAGTTGTTCATATTCTAGCCTCCGACTTGAATTCCTGGTTTGTTTGTTCTCTCATATTTTAACTGTACAGTGAGGACACATCCTTGCTTTACTTCTTGATTTCAATAAATTTAAAAAAAAAAAATTATTCTCAGATCAATATTTATATTCTCTGACATTTTCATGATTTTGTTATGTTTTTAGTTTATCAGATACTTTAGTACAGTGAAAGAAGCATACAAATAAGTCTTTCTATACTTCTAAAGTTCTCTCTATCAAAGTTCTTAATACATATAAAACATTATAATCCCTTTTCCTTCTACACATCCAAAGTGCTCATCTCCTGTTTCCATGTTTATTCTATTTATTCTCATAATTCTCAACAAGTTCTGTGATATGACATGAAAAGCTTATTGTTCTCAAGTCTACACACTCTTTGGCTCTGTACTTCTTTGATAAAGCTATGAAAGTAAGTGTATTTTAACAGTTTATATATATTCACTGTTATGCATGTCACTGAACAATTGTGTTATTATTTTTACACCAGATTCATCAAAGGCTTCTAACTCTGCTACAGATATTTTGTAAAGTCCTGTCACTTTCTGTCTTTTCAAATGCTTAACAGCATCCAAGACTTTCTCTTTGAGTACTGCTGGTCCATCACTGTTATTTAAATCTGACACAAATTCTAATCCTCCACCAAACAGTTCATGAATGTATTCTGTCCACCTCTCTACAGTGTTCTTCACCATCATCATGTTGCCCTCCTTCTACTTCAAGCAACCTGTGTTGTGTTTTGTTTTTCTGCCTGTCATTTATTTACTTGTGCGTACTTGTGGAATCTTTTTTGTTTGTTTTTTGTTGATGGTCTGCAGTTTCCCTGCACTTTGTCTAGACAGTCTTTCTTTGCATTTGCTTCTAAACTTTTTGTCAGTAATGTATCATATTTTTCTTTGTCCTTTTTTTTCATAAGTCTTCATCTGCAGTATTTCTGGTTTTATCCATTTCCTCTTTGATCTTTTCTTTTCTCTCAGGTATCATTTCTCTTCCTGGCTGATGGACTGAAGCTCAAATACATTAAATTGTTGCTGCAGCACAGTATAAAAAAACAAGTACAATTCTTAAAGTACCTGTTAACAGATGATGATGTGATGTTTCAGTTTCCTTCCACAAAAACAGAAAACACTGTGATGTTTTAGTTCTCTTTCTTTCACAACAGCAGTCGTCAGTCATTTGCACGTCCTTTGTGGAACTTTGCCTCCCTAACAGCTCTCCTGTAGGCCTCTCGGCTGTAAGCAAGATGCCCTGCTGCTGATGCATCCATTTGCAGATTATCAATGATGTCTTGCAGCCATCTTCGTCTTGGTCTCTCTCTTTCTTTTTCCCAGTCAGCAAAGACTAAACTTGACTTTCATCAATACTCAGGGTAGCTGTCTTCATAAACTCCATCAAATGAAGAGTTTTATTTCATAAAATTACAATGTGTTTATCTGATGTCAAAACAAGCCAAGACAGCAAATGATATCAAAACAACCCAAGACAGCAAATGATGTAAAAACAAGCCAAGACAGCAAATGATATCACAACAAGCCAAGACAACAAATGATGTCAAAACAAACCAAGACAGCAAATGATATTAAAACAAGCCATGACAGCACATGATTTCAAAACAAGCCATGACAGCACATGATGTCAAAACAAGCCAAGACAGTACATGATGTTTTGTATTAATTATTACCACATAAAGCTAGCTCTAAGCCTTTGGAAGCACCAAGATTTCTAGTATTCTATTCAGCAGAGGTTATCACATGGTTGTATAAGCATGGACACAACATAATAAAGCTGTTTCTGGTATTTACTGAAATGTAATACACATGTTATTTTTATGCAAAGGTCTTACATTAGCTAAACTGAACTGATTAGAAGCATCCTTGTGTCAGCTGCATGTTTTCATGGAGTGTAAGGTTTGACTTTCAAACACTCTTTTGCAGTGTTTCATCTTCTCATGTCTAAGTTTCACAGTGTCCTCCCACACAACAAATCAAATCTTGGCACCTCTTTGTTGCTAATTACAGCAATGCTGGGGCTGAAAGTCTCCCAGTGTTTTGAAATCAAATTCTTAATACCTTCCACTACTATTCTGGGATCAACTTGTTTTTAATGTGAGATATAACTTCAGCTGAATCAAACTTGAAATGTACATCATTTCTTAGGTCAAGTTTCAGGTAAAAACCTTCCAGGTTGTGAAATGAAAAAATTTCAACACTTCATGGTGAAACTCCACCAATATGTCTCCTGTCATCTCCACAAACTATGCTAGTACTGAGATAAATAACATGTATGCTGTTAAAGTGAACAAAGAGAGGAAGACCAAGGTGAAGATGGCTGGAAGATATCGTTGATAATCTGCAAATGGATGCATCTTGCTCACAACCGAGAGGCCTACGGGAGAGAGGTCTTAGGGAGGCAAAGTTCTGCAAGGGACATGCAATTGAATGAAAGATATTATGGAGAAGTTAACACAATAATGAAAGGTAAAGACAGGAGAAGTTAACACAATCCCTCTCCTTCTCTCTTGTCCCTTTAGTGCTCATGACACACAGGGCTGCCTGTAGCAAGAGATTTCTACTTTTGTCGATGACTTGTCTCTGCTATATGTCTCATGTCTCTTTGGGTTATCCAGTGATAAAAAGAGAGTGTCTGTCTAACACTGACAATCCAGTGCAGAGATGCATTAAAGTACTTTAGTCAAGTTTCAAGTAAAGTTATATAAATCAGACTGATAAGGTAACCACATGTGGTGGCAGTGTATTTACATAATACTACATAAATGGCCACACACAAACTTAAATCATAATTGTACATTCAAGAAGATCATCAATCACAAAATTTACTCACACACTGCTTGTAAGAGTTACATAGCTAACACTGTTCACTTAACAATAATACACACTTTCTTACTTAAAATAAAACAGAACTTTCAGTGATAACACAATAACTCACTGACAACAAAGACTGCTAACAGCTCTTCATACACAAGCAGCACAGAACAATTTATAAAACTAGCTCTAGCTTTGAGTTAAGAAAGGTAACCTTCTGGACATTTTAAGTGGACATGCTTAACATATAGCAGCAAGAAATAATTATACAACAATGGTGACAACACAATAAACTTAAAAGGTAAACTCCCGACTGAGAGATCTGTGGTTAACAAAAAAAAAAAGAGGATAATGTATTCTCAAACTAATCAGCAACATGCTGCAGACAAAAATCAAAGATTTACAACCTGCTTTGTATATAGCCAATTTCAGTTTGGAGAAAAGAAAAAGATCTTGTTACTGGCAACTTCTAGAACAGTGGACTTCACAACTGTTCAATATGTTAACACTGGTCACACTAAGTTAACTGTTCAATATGTTAACACTGGTCACACTAAGTTAACTGTTCAATATGCTAACACTGCACTGAAGTACAAGGACACCCCGACTATATTCTGAAAGTTTTTACACAAATCTAGACCTGAGTTATCTCTCTTGGATGTAATAACTTTGTCAACTACATGAGTGATACTGCAAACATGTCAGTGACATTAGCCAGCAATATAAATCATTCTTTCTACAGTGCCCATTTGTTTTGCATGACCTGCTGTACAGGTATTAATGGTGGCCTAGAGGTCACTACTCTGTCTAGACTGAGCAAATTGTTACATGTCTAGTGAGGCACCAGGTACAACTAAAGAGGCTAGAATCCAACAGCACACAGGGGAAATGATGTCATTACTAATATAAGAGAAGACATAAGCTCAACGTGCTAATGACAGAAAATATCAAGTCGTGTGTCCAGTTTGAGTGCTCTTCTACAAGTACAAGTCAGTATTAAGGTGAATTCAGTCACACTTCTCCAAACTGATGGACTCTACATCTCTGATCCAGAGATAAAAAGAGGAAAGCTGCATGAGACCACACAATACAGAGATAAAAAGAGGAAACCTGACTGAGACCATACAATACAGAGATAAAAAGAGGAAACCTGACTGAGACCATACAATACAGAGATAAAAAGAGGAAAGCTGCATGAGACCACACAATACAGTGATAAAAAGAGGAAAGCTGCATGAGACCACACAATACAGAGATAAAAAGAGGAAAGCTGCATGAGACCACACAATACAGAGATAAAAAGAGGAAACCTGACTGAGACCACACAATACAGCGATAAAAAGAGGAAACCTGACTGAGACCACACAATCCAGTGATAAAAAGAGAGAACCCAACATAAGACAGTTAAAAGGCTGATATGATGTTAAATGAGTAAAAAGAAAATCAAAATGTCTCAATGTCTTAAAACTCTTAAAAACATTTATATATAAAGAATAAAGAGATACTGTCACAAGTTAATATCTTTTTACATGCATAAATACTGACAGCTAAACAATAACAAATTCATAACAGACAATATGACAAGTTTATACACCTGTCTATTTAATTCATTAGAACATTCTACACCAGTAGCCCTAACCTAACTTCAATAAGTATAGAAGCACTGCCACGTTTTGGACACATTCTTTTTTTTTTTTTTGGCAGCTGCTTCAATGCAGTCAACAGTTCACACTACTGCATTCACACAATGCAGTCAACAGTTCACACTACTGCATTCACACAAATGCAGTCAACAGTTCACACTACTGCATTCACACAATGCAGTCAACAGTTCACACTACTGCATTCACACAATGCAGTCAACAGTTCACACTACTGCATTCACACAATGCAGTCAACAGTTCACACTACTGCATTCACACAAATGCAGTCAACAGTTCATGCAATGCAGAAACATTTAAAATGGATTTTGTAGCCACTTCTTCATGATGTTGCAGATTTCTCTGCTTTCCTGATAGCATTACATAGTTAACTTCTGAACAGAAGAGCTCTGGCTCATGATTTTTTGTTCAAATGATCTTCGAGTTTACGAAATTCCTCATTCGAAATAGCTTCCGTCTCATCGACAACCTGAGGAGAGAAAAAAATAAATATTATTTATCCTCCATGAACGATCATTTGAATTATTTTCACTCCTCATTTTCTACACTGTACATGTACCCTTCTTACATTCAAAGAATAACAGAAGTCAGCCATCTTTCACAATATACGAGGCTGGAGTCAAGAAAGTAACGCAGGCAGACTACACTGGCAGAATCAATGATAACCAGCATAAAGATGAGACTCAAAACAGAATCCATGAAGCCAGCCATAGAAAGCCCACATGAGCATACAAACTACCACTAACAAGATTCACAAAAAAAAAAAAAAAATCAGCACCTGAGTGATTCACAAACTAGCATGACTCACAAGAACTTTCACCAGAATGACTCACAAGAATTAACACTAGCATGACTCACAAGAATTAACACTAGCATGACTCACAAGAATTAACACTAGCATGACTCACAAGAATTAACACTAGCATGACTCACAATAATTAACACTAGTATGACTCACAAGAATTAACACTAGCATGACCCACAAGAATTAACACTAGCATGACTCACATGAATTAACACTAGCATGACTCACAAGAATTAACACCAGAGCAATGTTCCCTCTAAGGGTTTGCGGTCTGTGTGCAAAATGTTCAGCTCATGTGCAAAAAAAAATATTGTGTGTGCTTCTTCTTCCTCTTCATTCACATTGTCTGTCTATATCTGCAGTCCTGTCTCTTGGATAAATTTCACTGTTTTTTGTAATTCATGTATGGAACTGTAGAGCTTATCTTCTTTAGTGGTTTCACTGGGCCAGTAATTATTTCTCAGTGTCTCTTAGTTGGTGCAGTTCTGGAGGATATGTTCCACAGTTTGGGGCACCTGGGCACATGTACACAGATTAGTAGTACCAACCTTAAACTTTGTATACATATGACTTCGGAGTTGGCTGTGTCCTGTTCGGAGATGGAAGATGGTGACTTATTGGTGTTTGTGGCTTCCTGTAGGTTTTTATCATGCTTTTATTCTGATTATAGGTGATTGGTATGTCTGGTTGCTCCATTTCAGTGCCCTCTTTGGCCAGATAGTCAGCTTTCTCATTGCCTGGTATCCCACAGTGGGAGAGAATCCACTGCAAAGTGACTCCATGTTGTAAGCCAATTTTTGTCAAGGCATCCTTAAGGTCTGGTAGTTTGTTGCACTGAAGAACTTCCAGTACTGATCTTGCATCTGTGAGAATTACTACGGGACATGTATCAATTCTGGAGTCTGATAGTTTTTCAACTGCAGCAATAATTGCCCTAACTTCTCCATCATAGTTGTTGCAGTATTTTCCAGTGGGTATGGAAATCTTGTCAGTGGTGTTGTTTGGATATTCAATGTGTGCTCCTGCCCCTCCATTCTTTATGGCATTGTGTGCAGATCCGTCTGTATACACACGTATCCAAGTGTCATATGAATATTTATCATTTAGAACACTAAGTGTGGCTGTTGATCTTACAAGACTGCTCTGCATCTCACCATTCTGCACACCTTTCACTTCAGTCTGAATAGTTATTTGTGTATAATCTGTTTTTTTTTCCATGGTGTATGCTCTGGTACAGACAATAATGGAGCGACTACAGTTGGAAGGTCAGGTATCAGCTTACGCATACGCTTGGCCTGATAAATGAAGCTGCTTCTTTTAAGCTGTCTTAGTGCCAAGTTATTGAATCTCTCTTTCAGGGGATGGCTTATAGAGCTGAGGAATTTCTCTCCCATGGTCATGACCTTTGTGTCTCTACGTTCCTTTAGCGCTTGAACAACTATTTTCTGCATTTCTACTATTGGTGTGGACCTCATGGCACCTGTGATAATCCGTAGTGACTGATTTTGAACCTTGTCTAGATTATGCAGCGTAGTGTTTGATGCTGTGCACCAAGATGTTGAGCCATATTCTAAATGTGGTAGAATACTTTGCTGATATACATTCTTGAAGACTCTTTCACTAGCTCCCCATGTGGTTCCACTCAATTTTCTTAATATGGCTAGTTTTCTTCTGGCTTTTGCTTCTGCACTGTTGATGTGTTGCTTCCAGGTCAGTTTTGAGTCAAGAGTCACTCCTAAGTAAGTGGGTTTGTTGTCCATCCTTAAGGATATTTCATTTACAAAGATCTTACCTGCTTTCTGTTTAGATGAGAGAGTGAACAGAGTGGTACTTGATTTCTCTGTGTTGATACTTACACACCATTTGTTTGTCCATGATGTCAAGATGTCTGCTGCTCTTTGGAGTCTCTGTGTAGCAACTGTCGCATATTCATCTGTACACCACATGACCAGATCATCTGCATACAGTGCTGCTTTGATTCCATAGGGAAGTTCCTTGACCAGGTCATTAATGAATACAAGGAATAGTGTAGGTGAAAGGACTCCTCCTTGTGGTACGCCGTGTCGCAGAAGTACTTTCTGGCTTTTGTGTCCATTCATTACTACTCTAGCTCTTCTATTGTGTAAATAGGACTTTATCCAGTTGTACAGTCTTCCATTTACACTGCAGTTTCTTAGTTTCCACAGCAGACCCTTTTTCCATACGTTATCAAAGGCTTTCTTTAGCTCTTCCTGTGTGGGAGGAAGAAACACGGATGTGTCGTTGCGTGCGGGAGTAAATCGCGGGTCTTGACTGTAAGGGGGTCTAGTTGTAAAATGGAATGGAAAACAGTGTTTCCATGTACTTCCATATATGTAATATGTGTCAAAGTGTAGCTAAATGAATGAAAATTTCATAAATGCAGAGTTTTTTAGGAAAAAAGAAGTAATGTGATATTTTTAGACACTGATTGTGGCCAGCTCACCATCGGCTAGGTCTAGATTCGCGCTTCTTACCCCTATTTACCATCTAAGATGTGTAGATCTACTTATCGATCTCGTATTGTGACTCCGTATGGCATTTTCGCTTACTGAATGTCTGAAATAACCTCCTAATTACTCCTAACTATTTCTCCAGTCGTCTAAATATGTTTAAATCTACTTAGAAAACATTCAAGAGCAGCGGGGTGGCCATAGGCTATGTCCATACCCCTATCTACATCGTCAAAAATTGAAAAATTTCCATGCTTCACGTCCTTGTTCTCGCTCGGCATCGCTCGTAACTAGGCACGCATTCTCCATTTTGAAAGTGTCACCGGAATCGCTGACGAAATCCGTACAATATAAATGTTACACCGCTTGTTTTAATGGAACAATGATTGTCGAATTTTCGACCATACGGTAGCTTGGCACCACCGGAAGTGTCGAAAATTCGACCATACGAACGGAAAGAGTTAGGTCTATCCATGCTGCTAGTACAAGGTTTTTCTCTTGGAATGCATCCTCAATCTCTTGAGAGAGATAGGTCACTTGATCTTCCGTACTGTAGTACTGCCTAAATCCTGCTTGTTGTGGAACAAGAAGATTTTCACTTTCTAGGTACCATTTTAGCCTCAGGTCTATGATGCGTTCCATCGTTTTGCAGAGGCAGCTAGTGAGACTGATTGGCCTGTAGTTGGAGGCCGTATCACTGTTTTTCCCTGGCTTTAGCAGTGGTACCATGCTTGCTTCCTTCCAGATTTGAGGTAACTTACCTGTGCTCCAGCACATATTGAAAATATCCAACAGCTTTCCCATTGCTGCCATTCCCAGGTTCTTGATCATTTCACTGGACACTCCATCTGTTCCTGGTGATTTCCTTGGTTTCAGTTTACTAACTGCTAGGTCTAACTCACTGCGTGTGATTGGTGCATCCACGACCTCCACTTTTCTGACTTGTTCCTCTTCTTTCTGTGGGTCAATGCGCACTGTACACTCTTTCTCTGGGTGGATATCAGTGTTACAGTCTTGTGCAAACATGCGAGCAAAGTGATCTGCTACCTGCTTACCTGTAAGAGTTTTCCCATCCTCTATTAGTGTAACCTTTGTACTTCTTCCAGTACTCTCATCATTTAACTGTTTGATTAGTTTCCACAGTTGTGTGTGCAAATGTGCATAGTAAAACACACATGTGCGTGTGATGTAAAGGCATGTACATTTAATAATAGGATAAACCTGCTAGATTTTTCAGTTACTGGTATTTAGCTAATTACAATGATTACTTACTCAGTGATTCTGCTGCAGTACTACCGAATCTACGCAATAAAAAAACCAGGTGAAACATCCGACCTGAAAGTCATTTCTCAACAAGAAAGAAACAGTAAAGGAAAAACATGTACCATCACTGAATTCTTCTTGATCACAATTATAGCACTGAGTAACATCTGGAAACTGGAAAATAAAAGGGCAGTTTCATTTTTCTTTTTGCGCACCTCTAAAAATTTTGTGTGCAATATGATTTTGTTCTGTGCGCGGCCACGCAGGCACACAGCTTAGAGGGAACAGTGCACCAGAGTGACTCACAAGATTAAACGCCAGTGACTCACAAAAATTAACACTAGAATGACTCACAAGAATTAACACTAGCATGACTCACAAGAATTAATGACTCACAAAAATTAACACTAGCATGACTCACAAGAATTAATGACTCACAAGAATTAACACTAGAATGACTCACAAGAATTAACACTAGCATGACTCACAAGAATTAATGACTCACAAGAATTAACACTAGCATGACTCACAAGAATTAACACTAGCATGACTCACAAGAATCATCACTAACTTAATTCACACACTAACATGACTCACAAACTAGTGTTGACTCGCAAGAATCAGTGAAAAAACAAAAACAAAACAAACTTGTTCAACAGCCTGAACTTCTGGGATATAGAACTGCAGCATGTTCTGTACACCATTTTTGAGAGTGACGATGGAGCTTGGGCAGCTACTGCATGAACCCTGCATCTTCAACTTCACTACACCTTTCTCAAATCCCTGTCATAAACAACAATTAAAATGTTGGGATGTACAAATCTCAAATATTTAAAAAACTAAGTGATGTAAAAACTTTCATAAACAAAAACTTAAGTGATATAAATTAAAACAAAAACTTAAAAGTGTTATAAATACTTTCACAAAACAAAAACTTAAATGTCGTAAATACTTTCATAAAACAAAACCTTGAGTGTCATAAATACTTTCATAAAAAAAAAAGTCCAAGTTACTGCTAAGATGTCAGTGAGGAGACAAATTTAGGCAAACAGTAGGAACTGACATTACTGCACTGAATTTGTCACACATTACTACCAGAAGAGTCCGTCATACAAACCTGAGAGAAAAGTTTGTCACACATTACCAACAGAAGAGTCTGTCATACAAACAGGAGAGAAAAGTTTGTCACACATTACCAACAGGAGATTCTGTCATACAAACCTGAGAGAAAAGTTTGTCACACATTACCAACAGAAGAGTCTATCATACAAACATGAGAGAAAAGTTTGTCACATATTACCAACAGAAGATTCTGTCATACAAACCTGAGAGAAAAGTTTGTCACACATTACTAACAGGAGATTCTGTCATACAAACTTGAGAGAAAAGTTTGTCACACATTACTAACAGGAGATTCTGTCATACAAACCTGAGAGAAAAGTTTGTCACACATTACTAACAGGAGATTCTGTCATACAAACCTGAGAGAAAAGTTTGTCACACATTAACAACAGGAGATTCTATCATACAAACCTGAGAGAAAAGCATGTCATACAGTCTTGAGTTAGTCTTTTTTTTTCCCCCAGCCATTACAAGGCATATTATACAGACATATGTAGATGACCTCAGATTCTTTATATCATAAAGATATGATACATGACCTAACACCATAAAGGCATGATATATGACCTAAAAAATACATGACATAACACTATAAAGGCATGATACATGACCTAGCACCATACATAACACTATAAAGGCACAACACATGACCTAACACCATAAAGGCATGATACATGACCTAAAAAATACATGACATAACACTAAAAAGGCATGATACATGACCTAACACCATAAAGGCATGATACATGACCTAAAAAATACATGACATAACACTATAAAGGCACAATACATGACCTAACACCATAAAGGCATGATACATGATCTACCATAAAGGCATGATATATGACCTAAGTCCTTGTCAAAAATCCTAAGAATGAAAGAAATCTGACCCAGCACATCAATAAATCACTCTCCAGACTGCCCAGAGCTGCCTAATAAACTGGTTAGGCCCACAAACTCTTTCCTTTGTCAATATAAAAAAAAAAAGCAAACAAAGAGAAAAAAAATCCAGCTTACCACATAAATAATATCACCACCATCTTCCTGAACAGTTGGCCTAATCCTTGTGTCCAGTAGCTCTTTAATCAAAGCCACAGTTTCATCATCATCCTCGTGTATCACTGTCAGACATGGAACATATCTTGTCATTTATATTTCAGTCAAAACTATCATCCTGTACCCAGTCACATGGCTTTAGTGAAACAAACCATGGTTTTCATGTATTCAGGTAATGAATGTATTCAGGTAATGAATGTATTCAGGTAATGAATGTATTCAGGTATTGAATGTATTCAGGTAATGAATGTATTCAGGTATTGAATGTATTCAGGTAATGAATGTATTCAGGTAATGAATGTATTCAGGTAATGAATGTATTCAGGTAATGAATGTATTCAGGTATTGAATGTATTCAGGTATTGAATGTATTCAGGTAATGAATGTATTCAGGTATTCAGGCATGAGCTCCACAGCCCAACACTTTTACTAACTGTACTCAGCAAACTAGCTGTCTAATTATCTCACACTTCACAACAGTGTAAGTGTGGACTGACAACATCACAATGTAAGCATGGACTGACAACATCACAATGTAAGTGTGGACTGACAACATCACAATGTAAGTGTGGACTGACAACATCACAATGTAAGTGTGGACTGACAACATCACAATGTAAGTGTGGACTGACAACATCACAATGTAAGCGTGGACTGACAACATCACAATGTAAGTGTGAACTGACAACATCACAATGTAAGTGTGAACTGACAACATCACAATGTAAGTGTGAACTGACAACATCACAATGTAAGCGTGGACTGGCAACATCACAATGTAAGTGTGGACTGACAACATCACAATGTAAGCGTGGATAGACAACATCACAATGTAAGCATGGATAGACAACATCACAATGTAAGCATGGATAGACAACATCACAATGTAAGCGTGGATAGACAACATCACAACGTAAGTGTGGATAGACAACATCACAATGTAAGTGTGGATAGACAACATCACAGTGTAAGTGTGGGCTGCTACTAGTAAATGCCCAGTAAAAATTCTTTAGTTTAATATAGAGAAAAAGCATCCCATGCTACAAGTTTCATAAGCTAGTTACTCATACTACAAGTGTCATAAGCTAGTTACTCATACTACAAGTTTCATAAGCTAGTTACTCATACTACAAGTTTCATAAGCTAGTTACTCATACTACAAGTTTCATAAGCTAGTTACTCATACTCTCTCTCTCTCTGAACCTTAGGTGCCCAGGGCACATGGGGCTTCCGCAAGGGTTTTCCACAAATGCCTGTCCTTCGCCTTTTTTTCTGCTCTTGCCCAGGTGAGCCCTCTATTGCTCAACATCCTTTCTGTTGTTCTTCTCCATGTCTCTTTTGGTCTACCCTTACTTCTGTTCCCCTGTGGTGTCCATCTTAGTGCTATTTTTGGTAGTGAGTTGTCAGTCATTCAGAGCACATGTCCCAACCATCGCCAGCGTCTTTCCTCAATAATTGTTGTCAGTGGTTTCATCTGCATTTCTGCTAATAAGATATTATTTCTTATAGTGTTTGGCCAAAATATTTTTCTAATTCTTCGTAAACATTTAGTCTGGAAAGAATTCAACTTGTTTTCTATGGTTTTGGTGATTTTCCAGCATTCGCTTCCATAGAGTAGTACACTTAGAACATTACTCTTAAATATCCTGATTTTCATATTTATGCTTAGTTTTTTTGATTTCCATATATTCTGCAGCATTGCAAAAGCCTGGTTTGCTCTAGTAAGTCTGCTGTTGATGTCCTCTGTGCTGTCTCCATTTTCTACTACTCTGCTGCCAAGGTATACAAATTCGTTTACCTCCTCCACTAACTTGCTATCTACTCTGAGTACATTTCTGTTGTTCACATTTTGCTTCATTAACTTTGTCTTTCCTACGTTGATCTTTAGTCCTATAGCTACTCATACTACAAGTGTCATAAGCTAGTTACTCATACTACAAGTGTCATAAGCTAGTTACTCATACTACAAGTGTCATAAGCTAGTTACTCATACTACAAGTGTCATAAGCTAGTTACTCATACTACAAGTTTCATAAGCTAGTTACTCATACTACAAGTTTCATAAGCTAGTTACTCATACTACAAGTGTCATAAGCTAGTTACTCATACTACAAGTTTCATAAGCTAGTTACTCATACTACAAGTGTCATAAGCTAGTTACTCGTACTACAAGTGTCATAAGCTAGTTACTCATACTACGAGTGTCATAAGCTAGTTACTCGTACTACAAGTGTCATAAGCTAGTTACTCGTATTACAAGTCTCATAAGCTAGTTACTCGTACTACAAGTGTCATAAGCTAGTTACTCGTACTACAATCATGGACAAACAAATGGTGTGTAAGTATCAACACAGAGAAATCAAGTACCACTCTGTTCACCCTCTCATCTAAACAGAAAGCAGGTAAGATCTCTGTAAATGAAATACCCTTAAGGATGGACAACCAACCCACTTACTTAGGAGTGACTCTTGACTCAAAACTGACTTGGAAGCAACACATCAACAGTGCAGAAGCAAAAGCCAGAAGAAAACTAGCCATATTAAGAAAACTGAGTGGAACCACATGGGGAGTTAGTGAAAGAATCCTCAAGAATGTATATCAGCAAAGTATGCTACCACATTCAGAATATGGCTCAACATCTTGGTCCACAGCATCAAACACTACGCCGCATAATCTAGACAAGGTTCAAAATCAGTCACTACGGATTATCACAGGTGCCATGAGGTCCACACCAATAGTAGAAATGCAGAAAATAGTTGGTGTTCAACCACTACAGGAACGTAGAGACACAAAGGTCATGACCATGGGAGAAAAATTCCTTAGCTCTGTAAGCCATCCCCTGAAGGAAAGATTCAATAACTTGGCATTAGGATGGCTTAAAAGAAGCAGCTTTATTCATCAGGCCAAGCGTATGCTTAAGCTGATACCTGACCTTCCAGCTGTAGTCGCTCCATTATCATCTGTACCAGAGCATACACCATGGAAAAAAAAACAGATTATACACAAATAACTATTCAGACTGAAGTGAAAGGTGTGCAGAATGGTGAGATGCAGAGCAGTCTTGTAAGATCAATAGCCACACTTAGTGTTCTAGATGACAAATATCCATGTGACACCTGGATACGTGTGTATACAGATGGATCTGCACATAATGCCATAAAGAATGGTGGGGCAGGAGCATATATTGAATATCCAAACAACACCACTGACAAGATTTCCATACCCACTGGTAAATACTGCAACAACTTTGATGCAGAAGTTAGGGCAATTATTGCTGCAGTTGAAAAACTATCAGACTCCAGAATTGATACATGTCCTGTAGTAATTCTCACAGATGCAAGATCAGTACTGGAGGCTCTTCAGTGCAACAAACTACCAGACCTTAAGGATGGATGCCTTGTCAAAAATTGGCTTACAACATGGAGTCACTTTGCAATGGATTCCCTCCCACTGTGGGATACCAGGCAATGAGAAAGCTGACCATCTGGCCAAAGAGGGCACTGAAATGGAGCAACCTGACATACCAATCACCTATAATCAGAAGAAAAGCATGATAAAAACCTACAGGAAGCCACAAACACCACCACATGATGACTATCACATGCTAAACAGAAAGGAACAAGTCACCATCTTCCGTCTCCGAACAGGACACAGCCGACTCCGAAGTCATATGTATACAAAGTTTAAGGTTGGTACTACTAATCTATGTACATGTGCCCAGGTGCCCCAAACCGTGGAACATACCCTCCAGAACTGCATCAACTATGAGACACTGAGAAATAATTACTGGCCCAGTGAAACCACTAAAGAAGATAAGCTCTATGGTTCCATACATGAGTTACAAAAAACAGTGAAATTTATCCAAGAGACAGGACTGCAGATATAGACAGACAGTGCGAACGAAGAAGAAGAAGAAGAACTCATACTACAAGTGTCATAAGCTAGTTACTCATACTACAAATGTCATAAGCTAGTTACTCATACTACAAGTGTCATAAGCTAGTTACTCATACTACAAGTGTCATAAGCTAGTTACTCATACTATAAGTTTCATAAGCTAGTTACTCATACTACAAGTGTCATAAGCTAGTTACTCATAATACAAGTTTCATAAGCTAGTTACTCATACTACAAGTGTCATAAGCTAGTTACTCATACTACAAGTGTTAAAGCTTTTACTTTTCATAAGCACTGCTTCTAGAGGTAAACTGCCTGCTTTCATACTTTCTGTCGCTGTTCTAGAGGTAAACTGCCTGCTTTCATACTTTCTGTCGCTGTTCTAGAGGTAAACTGCCTGCTTTCATACTTTCTGTCATTGTTCTAGAGGTAAACTGCCTGCTTTCATACTTTCTGTCATTGTTCTAGAGGTAAACTGCCTGCTTTCATACTTTCTGTCGCTGTTCTAGAGGTAAACTGCCTACTTTCATACTTTCTGTCATTGTTCTAGAGGTAAACTGCCTGCTTTCATACTTTCTGTCGCTGTTCTAGAGGTAAACTGCCTGCTTTCATACTTTCTGTTGCTGTTCTAGAGGTGAAATGACTGCTCTCATTCTTGCTGTTACAGTTACAGAGGTGAAATGATTGCTCTGTTTTCATTCCCTAACAAATATGTCAAGTAGCTGTTTTTCACCAGAAGGTATACATTTCACACTAAATTTATCTATAACCTCCTGAGCATGAGAAAGCAACTCTCTGAATGCAGTGCTCAAGACAACAACAACAAAAAAAAAAATAAATAAATAAAACTCTTGTAGCATCACTTATTGTTTAACTAAAGCAGATAACTTGGTAACAGTATCTATAGCAATACATGACTGCTCAACAAATGTATACATGTACAAAGCTGGTCTGCACATTACATTCACTTTCACAACTCCGTATCATTTGTTAACAAACAGGTAGATTGCCAGTAAACACTTACATGTACCATATCATGCCTTGTCATTTGTCAACACGGGTAGATTGCCAATAAACACTTACATGTACCATATCATGCCTTGTCATTTGTCAACACGGGTAGATTGCCAGTAAACACTTACCTGTATCACCTGATGGTTTCTCATTTGTCAACACAGGAAGACCACTTGCAAAGAAGTCCATGATGACAGCAAAAATCTCTGGTTTCAAAACTGCCCAATCCACATCATCATCAGCCTACAATGAGACAAGAAAACACACGAGACATTAACCTACAGTGAGATAAGAAAACACATGAGACATTAACCTACAGTGAGATAAGAAAACACATGAGACATCAACCTACAGTGAGATAAGAAAACACATGAGACATTAACCTACAGTGAGATAAGAAAACACATGAGACATCAACCTACAGTGAGATAAGAAAACACATGAGACATCAACCTACAGTGAGATAAGAAAACACATGAGACATCAACCTACAGTGAGATAAGAAAACACATGAGACATCAACCTACAGTGAGATAAGAAAACACATGAGACATTAACCTACAGTGAGATAAGAAAACACATGAGACATCAACCTACAGTGAGATAAGAAAACACATGAGACATCAACCTACAGTGAGATAAGAAAACACATGTGACATCAACCTACAGTGAGATAAGAAAACACATGTGACATCAACCTACAGTGAGATAAGAAAACACATGTGACATCAACCTACAGTGAGATAAGAAAACACATGTGACATCAACCTACAGTGAGATAAGAAAACACATGTGACATCAACCTACAGTGAGATAAGAAAACACATGAGACATCAACCTACAGTGAGATAAGAAAACACATGTGACATCAACCTACAGTGAGATAAGAAAACACATGTGACATCAACCTACAGTGAGATAAGAAAACACATGTGACATCAACCTACAGTGAGATAAGAAAACACATGAGAAATTAGCCTACAGTGAGATAAGAAACTGCCTGCTTTCATACTTTCTGTCGCTGTTCTAGAGGTAAACTGCCTGCTTTCATACTTTCTGTCGCTGTTCTAGAGGTAAACTGCCTGCTTTCATACTTTCTGTCGCTGTTCTAGAGGTAAACTGCCTGCTTTCATACTTTCTGTCGCTGTTCTAGAGGTAAACTGCCTGCTTTCATACTTTCTGTCGCTGTTCTAGAGGTAAACTGCCTGCTTTCATACTTTCTGTCGCTGTTCTAGAGGTAAACTGCCTGCTTTCATACTTTCTGTCGCTGTTCTAGAGGTAAACTGCCTGCTTTCATACTTTCTGTCGCTGTTCTAGAGGTAAACTGCCTGCTTTCATACTTTCTGTCGCTGTTCTAGAGGTAAACTGCCTGCTTTCATACTTTCTGTCGCTGTTCTAGAGGTAAACTGCCTGCTTTCATACTTTCTGTCGCTGTTCTAGAGGTAAACTGCCTGCTTTCATACTTTCTGTCGCTGTTCTAGAGGTAAACTGCCTGCTTTCATACTTTCTGTCGCTGTTCTAGAGGTAAACTGCCTGCTTTCATACTTTCTGTCGCTGTTCTAGAGGTAAACTGCCTGCTTTCATACTTTCTGTCGCTGTTCTAGAGGTAAACTGCCTGCTTTCATACTTTCTGTCGCTGTTCTAGAGGTAAACTGCCTGCTTTCATACTTTCTGTCGCTGTTCTAGAGGTAAACTGCCTGCTTTCATACTTTCTGTCGCTGTTCTAGAGGTAAACTGCCTGCTTTCATACTTTCTGTCGCTGTTCTAGAGGTAAACTGCCTGCTTTCATACTTTCTGTCGCTGTTCTAGAGGTAAACTGCCTGCTTTCATACTTTCTGTCGCTGTTCTAGAGGTAAACTGCCTGCTTTCATACTTTCTGTCGCTGTTCTAGAGGTAAACTGCCTGCTTTCATACTTTCTGTCGCTGTTCTAGAGGTAAACTGCCTGCTTTCATACTTTCTGTCGCTGTTCTAGAGGTAAACTGCCTGCTTTCATACTTTCTGTCGCTGTTCTAGAGGTAAACTGCCTGCTTTCATACTTTCTGTCGCTGTTCTAGAGGTAAACTGCCTGCTTTCATACTTTCTGTCGCTGTTCTAGAGGTAAACTGCCTGCTTTCATACTTTCTGTCGCTGTTCTAGAGGTAAACTGCCTGCTTTCATACTTTCTGTCGCTGTTCTAGAGGTAAACTGCCTGCTTTCATACTTTCTGTCGCTGTTCTAGAGGTAAACTGCCTGCTTTCATACTTTCTGTCGCTGTTCTAGAGGTAAACTGCCTGCTTTCATACTTTCTGTCGCTGTTCTAGAGGTAAACTGCCTGCTTTCATACTTTCTGTCGCTGTTCTAGAGGTAAACTGCCTGCTTTCATACTTTCTGTCGCTGTTCTAGAGGTAAACTGCCTGCTTTCATACTTTCTGTCGCTGTTCTAGAGGTAATAAAACACATGAGAAATTAGCCTACAGTGAGATAAGAAAACACATGAGAAATTAGCCTACAGTGAGATAAGAAAACACATGAGAAATTAGCCTACAGTGAGATAAGAAAACACATGAGAAATTAGCCTACAGTGAGATAAGAAAACACATGAGAAATTAGCCTACAGTGAGATAATAAAACACATGAGAAATTAGCCTACAGTGAGATAAGAAAACACATGAGACATTAGCCTACAGTGAGAGAAGAAAACATCAGCATTAAGCTTGTCTTAATTTGGCAACACCTGCAGTTCTGATCCCTCTCAAACAACATCAGCATTAAGCTTATCTTAATTTGGCAACACCTGCAGTTCTGATCCCTCTCAAACAACATCAGCATTAAGCTTATCTTAATCTGGCAACACCTGCAGTTCTGATCCCTCTCAAACAACATCAGCATTAAGCTTATCTTAATTTGGCAACACCTGCAGTTCTGATCCCTCTCAAACAACATCATCATTAAGCTTGTCTTAATTTGGCAACACCTGCAGTTCTGATCCCTCTCAAACAACATCATCATTAAGCTTATCTTAATTTGGCAACACCTGCAGTTCTGATCCCTCTCAAACAACATCAGCATTAAGCTTATCTTAATTTGGCAACACAACAAAGCATCTTACACTTTACATCCTTCCCATGGTGTTAAACATCACCTAGGGCTCACATGGTAGTTTACAAAGTTTTCCGGTTTTTGGCAAGCTTTTCAACCTCATCAAGCCTCTAATGCTCTTGTTGTTGTTTTTGTTAGTGACCATGATTCACCTCCATATAGCAGTACCGGCTTGATGTACATTTCAAGACTCTTTTCCCAGTATCTACTGACAAAGATGGACTGGACAAATTAGATTTAATTTTCTGAAATGCTACCTTTGCCTGGCATATTCTGTTTTTGATCTCTGTGGCACACCTGTCATCTGATGTTATCACTGTACCTAGATACTTGAGTTTGTGCATTTGTTTTAATGTTATTCTTTTGACTTTATTTCTGCACTCTGGTACAGTTTTCTTTCTGCACACAACCATCGTTTGTGTTTTCTTACTGTTCAGTGACAGTCCTTTATATTCACTTTCTGCTACTACTATAACTAGCAGCTCTTGTTGATCTTTATATTCACTTTCTGCTACTACTATAACTAGCAGCTCTTGTTGATCTTTATATTCACTTTCTGCTACTACTATATCTAGCAGTTCTTGTAGATCTTTATATTCACTTTCTGCTACTACTACTATATCTAGCAGTTCTTGTAGATCTTTATATTCACTTTCTGCTACTACTACTATATCTAGCAGTTCTTGTAGATCTTTATATTCACTTTCTGCTACTACTACTATATCTAGCAGTTCTTTTAGATCTTTATATTCACTTTTGCTACTACTACTATATCTAGCAGTTCTTTTAGATCTTTATATTCACTTTCTGCTACTACTATAACTAGCAGCTCCTGTAGATCTTTATATTCACTTTCTGCTACTACTACTATATCTAGCAGTTCTTGTAGATCTTTATATTCACTTTCTGCTACTACTATATCTAGCAGTTCTTGTAGATCTTTATATTCACTTTCTGCTACTACTACTATATCTAGCAGTTCTTTTAGATCTTTATATTCACTTTCTGCTACTACTACTATATCTAGCAGCTCTTGTAGATCTTTATATTCACTTTCTGCTACTACTACTATATCTAGCAGTTCTTGTAGATCTTTACATTCACTTTCTGCTACTGCTATATTACCAGTTCTTGTAGATCATTATATTCACTTTCTGCTACTACTATATCTAGCAATTTTTGTAGATCTTTATATTTACTTTCTACTACTACATCTAGCAGTTCTTGTAGGTCCTTATATTCACTTTCTGCTACTACTATATCTAGCAGTTCTTGTAGATATTCACTTTCTGCTACTACTATATCTAGCAGTTCTTGCAGATATTCACTTTCTGCTACTATTATATCTAGCAGCTCTTGTAGATCTTTATATTTACTTTCTGCTACTACTATATCTAGCAGTTCTTATAGATCTTTTTCATTGTCTACTGTATGGACCGTGTCGACAACAAACTCAGGCTGTTGATGTTAGGTCTTCCAACTTTTATCCCAGGCTTGTCGCTAATGGCTCTCATAATATTATCACTTTAGAGAGAAAACTGTTCTAGGTATGGTCCACATCCTTTGTCTTACTCTCTCATAATATTATCACTTTAGAGAGAAAACTGTTCTAGGTATAGTCCACATTCTTGTCTTACTCTCTCATAATATTATCACTTTAGAGAGAAAACTGTTCTAGGTATAGTCCACATCCTTGTCTTACTCTCTCATAATATTATCACTTTTGAGAGAAAGCTGTTCTAGGTATAGTCCACATCCTTGTCTTACTCTCTCATAATATTATCACTTTTGAGAGAAAACAGTTCTAGGTATAGTCCACATCCTTGTCTTACTCTCTCATAATATTATCACTTTAGAGAGAAAGCAGTTATAGGTATAGTCCACATCCTTGTCTTACTCTCTCATAATATTATCACTTTAGAGAGAAAACAGTTCTAGGTATAGTCCACATCCTTGTCTTACTCCCTTCTTTATGCCATGAAATTTGCCTACTTTGTTGTTTATCTAGATGGTTGATTTTTGGTTCCATTATATATTTTTTATTATTCTTAGATCTGTGCCATCAGTGTGTATGTCTTCCAGTATCTTCATCACTTCCTCCTGTTTTAGCTTGTCAATTGCTTCGATGCAGTCAGTAAAACATAAGTATATATCTTTTTGTAGCTCTTTCTGTTATTGTTCTCAGTGCATATATATAGCATTTTGTGTTCCTTTGCCTTCAGGAAAGCCACATTGTTCATCTCCTATCTCTACTTTAACTTTTTGTTTCATCCTTCTCATTATTACTCTTAACAGTAATTTGTTAATATGGCATGGTAAATCATCACTGCTAAATAATAATGGAGATACAATGAGGGAAATTAAAGGAGGACATCTATCGCTCTTCAGAAAGTAAAACAACTAAAGAATCTGTGGAGAGGAGCAGACAGAACCACAAAAATAAGATTTTTAAGGGCATGCATCTTTCCCATCGCAACATATGAGACTTGGACACTTAACAAAACAGCTGAGAAACGCATAAATGCCTTTGAATGTAAATGCTACAGAAGAGTTTTTCAAATATCATGGACACAAAAAAGAACAAATATATCTAAACTACAAGAACTTAATATTGAAGAAGGCTGGCTAGTAAAGATGATTAAAGAGAGAAAAGTTAAATATTTTGGACACATTAAACATCATGATATTCTAGAGAAGACCCTCTTGGAAGGGTACATAATGGGAAAAAGAAAGAGAGGAAGACCAAAACGAAGATGGCTGCAAGACATCGTTGATGATCTGCAAATGGATGCATCAGCAGCAGGCCATCTTGCTCACAACTGAGAGGCCTACAGGAGTGCTGTTAGGGAGACAAAGTTCTGCAAGGGACATGCAAATGAATGAATGAATGAATGAATGAATGGCATGGTAAATTAACACTTCGATGTTCTTAACACTTTTGTGTACCTGCTTTCTTTGCCATGGCTATAAAGATGGATGTCAGCATATCATTTGGTTTATGTCTGTTTTTGCAAATGTCATTTAAAAGTTTTGTAATAATTTTCGTGCCTAATTTCCCTTGAGTATTTATTTCCTCAATTGCAATGTTGTCTAGTCCAGTTGCCTTCCATTTTTTTACGTGTTCCATGTGTGTCTATGATTTCTTCTTCAAGAATTGGTGACCTCTCTAAGTTTTATGTCTGGTGATTGTTGGGTTTTTCTCCACCATATAAGTCATTCTGTCCATCCATCTAGTATTTCCTCTGTGTCCATTAATATATTTCCCTCTTTTCATTTCAGACAGCCTGTATTATGTCTTCCTTTCTTCCCTGTTAATTCATTTATATATTTGTGCATAGTTTCAGTGTCATTATTTTGATGCTCTTCCATCCATTTTTCTTTAGCTTCTTTAGTGTTTTATTTCTCTGTTTATATTTTGGTATTCTTCTCTGTTGTTTTTACTTTGTCTAGTTTTGTCCATCATGTGTAAGACTTCTTCTGTTTTCTATTTTTTCTTATCAGTTCTTTTTTCCTTTGGTAGTATTTCTTTTCTTGTTTGGTGGATGTAACCCCGGAGCATTTCCTACTCTTCATCAATACTCTGTATCCTATCAATTGCGTTGTAATGATTTTTTTATAACTCAGTATTTACCTCACATTTCTTCATTCTCTGTAATAAGGTCTACATTTAATTTGATGTTTTCCACTTTTCTATCAGTTTTCTTTAGCTTTATTCTGACATTCCCACACAGGGGATAATGATCACTGTTACAGTCTGTTGCTGGCCGTGTTTTGGTTGTTAATAATGCATTCCTGTATCTCTTGTTTATGTAGTCTATCCCCATGTTCTGGTTAATAATGCATTCCTGTATCTCTTGTTTATAAGGATGTAGTCTATCCCCATGTTCTGGTTAAAAGTGCATTCCTGTATCTCTTGTTTATAAAGTATGTAGTCTATCCCCATGTTCTGGTTAATAATGCATTCCTGTATCTCTTGTTTATAAGGATGTAGTCTATCTCTTGTTTATAAAGATGTAATCTATCTCTTGTTTATAAAGATGTAGTCTATCTCTTGTTTATAAAGATGTAGTCTATCTTTTGTTTATAAAGATGTAATCTATCTGATTGGGAGATTTTTTGGTAATGGCTGTGCCATGTTGTGAGTCTTCGAGGATGTTGCTGAAACCAAGTATTTCCTGTAATCATGTTACATGTTCTAGTCCAGTCTATTAGGTGTTTCTCCTCTTTCATTTCTTTCTCCTAATCCATATTCACCAACTACATCTTTACTTTTCCTTTACCAACTTTAACATTAAAGTCTCCCATAATTATATTTACAGTAATTTGTTAATATGGCATGGTAAATCATCACTGCTAAATAATAATGGAGATACAATGAGGGAAATTAAAGGAGGACATCTATCGCTCTTCAGAAAGTAAAACAACTAAAGAATCTGTGGAGAGGAGCAGACAGAACCACAAAAATAAGATTTTTAAGGGCATGCATCTTTCCCATCGCAACATATGAGACTTGGACACTTAACAAAACAGCTGAGAAACGCATAAATGCCTTTGAATGTAAATGCTACAGAAGAGTTTTTCAAATATCATGGACACAAAAAAGAACAAATATATCTAAACTACAAGAACTTAATATTGAAGAAGGCTGGCTAGTAAAGATGATTAAAGAGAGAAAAGTTAAATATTTTGGACACATTAAACATCATGATATTCTAGAGAAGACCCTCTTGGAAGGGTACATAATGGGAAAAAGAAAGAGAGGAAGACCAAAACGAAGATGGCTGCAAGACATCGTTGATGATCTGCAAATGGATGCATCAGCAGCAGGCCATCTTGCTCACAACTGAGAGGCCTACAGGAGTGCTGTTAGGGAGACAAAGTTCTGCAAGGGACATGCAAATGAATGAATGAATGAATGAATGAATGGCATGGTAAATTAACACTTCGATGTTCTTAACACTTTTGTGTACCTGCTTTCTTTGCCATGGCTATAAAGATGGATGTCAGCATATCATTTGGTTTATGTCTGTTTTTGCAAATGTCATTTAAAAGTTTTGTAATAATTTTCGTGCCTAATTTCCCTTGAGTATTTATTTCCTCAATTGCAATGTTGTCTAGTCCAGTTGCCTTCCATTTTTTTTACGTGTTCCATGTGTGTCTATGATTTCTTCTTCAAGAATTGGTGACCTCTCTAAGTTTTATGTCTGGTGATTGTTGGGTTTTTCTCCACCATATAAGTCATTCTGTCCATCCATCTAGTATTTCCTCTGTGTCCATTAATATATTTCCCTCTTTCATTTCAGACAGCCTGTATTATGTCTTCCTTTCTTCCCTGTTAATTCATTTATATATTTGTGCATAGTTTCAGTGTCATTATTTTGATGCTCTTCCATCCATTTTTCTTTAGCTTCTTTAGTGTTTTATTTCTCTGTTTATATTTTGGTATTCTTCTCTGTTGTTTTTACTTTGTCTAGTTTTGTCCATCATGTGTAAGACTTCTTCTGTTTTCTATTTTTTCTTATCAGTTCTTTTTTCCTTTGGTAGTATTTCTTTTCTTGTTTGGTGGATGTAACCCCGGAGCATTTCCTACTCTTCATCAATACTCTGTATCCTATCAATTGCGTTGTAATGATTTTTTTATAACTCAGTATTTACCTCACATTTCTTCATTCTCTGTAATAAGGTCTACATTTAATTTGATGTTTTCCACTTTTCTATCAGTTTTCTTTAGCTTTATTCTGACATTCCCACACAGGGGATAATGATCACTGTTACAGTCTGTTGCTGGCCGTGTTTTGGTTGTTAATAATGCATTCCTGTATCTCTTGTTTATGTAGTCTATCCCCATGTTCTGGTTAATAATGCATTCCTGTATCTCTTGTTTATAAGGATGTAGTCTATCCCCATGTTCTGGTTAAAAGTGCATTCCTGTATCTCTTGTTTATAAAGTATGTAGTCTATCCCCATGTTCTGGTTAATAATGCATTCCTGTATCTCTTGTTTATAAGGATGTAGTCTATCTCTTGTTTATAAAGATGTAATCTATCTCTTGTTTATAAAGATGTAGTCTATCTCTTGTTTATAAAGATGTAGTCTATCTTTTGTTTATAAAGATGTAATCTATCTGATTGGGAGATTTTTTGGTAATGGCTGTGCCATGTTGTGAGTCTTCGAGGATGTTGCTGAAACCAAGTATTTCCTGTAATCATGTTACATGTTCTAGTCCAGTCTATTAGGTGTTTCTCCTCTTTCATTTCTTTCTCCTAATCCATATTCACCAACTACATCTTTACTTTTCCTTTACCAACTTTAACATTAAAGTCTCCCATAATTATATTTACATCTTGTGTTTTGCATTGATTTACAGCTTGTTCCAGTTGATTATAGAATTCTTGTATGTCTTCTTTGGATCCATCAGTGGTTGGAGTGTATACTTGTATAATGTTTATGTTTACTAGTTTCCCTTTCAGTGGTTGGAGCATATACTTGTATAATGTTTATATTTATTGGTTTCTCTTTCAGTGGTAGGAACATATATTTGTATAATGTTTATATTTATTGGTTTCCCTTTCAGTGGTTGGAGCATATATTTGTATAATGTTTATATTTATTGGTTTCTCTTTCAGTGGTTGGAGCATATATTTGTATAATGTTTATATTTATTGGTTTCCCTTTCAGTGGTTGGAGCATATATTTGTATAATGTTTATATTTATTGGTTTCCCTTTCAGTGGTTGGAGCATATTTGTATAATGTTTATATTTATTGGTTTCCCTTTCAGTGGTTGGAGCATATATTGTATAATGTTTATATTTACTGGTTTCCCTTTCAGTGGTTGGAGCATATATTTGTATAATGTTTATATTTATTGGTTTCCCTTTCAGTGGTTGGAGCATATATTTGTATAATGTTTATATTTACTGGTTTCCCTTTCAGTGGTTGGAGCATATATTTGTATAATGTTTATATTTACTGGTTTCCCTTTCAGTGGTTGGAGCATATATTTGTATAATGTTTATATTTACTGGTTTCCCTTTCAGTGGTTGGAGCATATATTTGTATAATGTTTATATTTACTGGTTTCCCTTTCAGTAGTATGCTACCTGATATATTCCAGAAAGCACATATTCTGCACCTGCTTATTTGGGTAAACCCTTACTCACAGGCATCCTCCATATCTGAAGGATTTCCACTATCTGCCACTTGTGACACACTGGGTTGGGGACGGTTTGATGGCATGTGCCAGTATCTGGGGAGGGGTGTGTACTGACATGCACATCAGATGGGGACTGTGTATGGCCAGAGGTGTTTGGACAAGAGCATCAGACAGCTCACTATCCTCCAAATGAGACAGCTTGATGTTTCATTTATTTTTATGCACAACAATGACCTTGCCATAATTCAAACACTGTAAGCTGAAGGTTGGTTATTAATACCATTATGCATCTCCCTTGATCTGCTAGTTTCTGACCTTAACTCAACTGAACAAGCCTGGGAAGTTAAGAACAGTAATTCATAACACTCCTGAACAACCCCAGACACTTGTTGCCTTGAAGAATTTCCTATGGCCTCAATGGACAGCAGTTCCACAAAATTACCTGAACAGGCTTACTGCATCAGTTAAGACACCCCACTCAAATATGTATTGAGACTGTCAGAGGTCACACCAGCTACTGATAATAACAGGTCTGCTGTCAGAGGTCACACATTCTACTGATAATAACAGGTCTGCTGTCAGAGGTCACACCTGCTACTGATAATAACAGGTCTGCTATCAGAGGTCACACATTCTACTGATAATAACAGGTCTGCTATCAGAGGTCACACCTGCTACTGATAATAACAGGTCTGCTGTCAGAGGTCACACCTGCTACCAATAATAGGTAATTTGAAATTCTTTTACTGTCATGTTTTAATTTTGATAGTAAGATTTTTTCAAGTACTTTTTAAATACACATCTTAATTTTCATATGAACTATCATAGGGCAAATTGTAGTCAGCTATTCAATTAACTAATTTTGGATAAAGTGAAAGTTCAAAAACCATATTTCCTAATTTCATTTTTGTATAATTTACTTATAAAATTGTATGGAGTTTCAAACATTTGCTGCTTAACTTTCTAAGAGGACTACATAAACAATTTTGTGATATAGTTTAAGTTATACAACTATATAAACAATTGTGTGATACAGTTTAAGTTATACAACTATATAAACAATTGTGTGATACAGTTTAAGTTATACAACTATATAAACAATTGTGTGATACAGTTTAAGTTATACAACTATATAAACAATTGTGTGATACAGTTTAAGTTATACAACTATATAAACAATTCTGTGATACAGTTTAAGTTATACAACTATATAAACAATTTTGTGATACAGTTTAAGTTATACAACTATATAAACAATTTTGTGATACAGTTTAAGTTATACAACTATATAAACAATTTTGTGATACAGTTTAAGTTATACAACTATATAAACAATTCTGTGATACAGTTTAAGTTATACAACTATATAAACAATTTTGTGATACAGTTTAAGTTATACAACTATATAAACAATTTTGTGATACAGTTTAAGTTATACAACTATATAAACAATTTTGTGATACAGTTTAAGTTATACAACTATATAAACAATTTTGTGATAATAGTTTAAGTTATACAACTATATAAACAATTTTGTGATACAGTTTAAGTTATACAACTATATAAACAATTTTGAATTGTGGAGCATCTTTTAAACAGTTTTTTTTTTGTCAGTTTGATTAAACCTAGTCTTTCACTGTAATAAATGTTCTACCACTTTTTTTCTTCATCATCACAGCATGTCCAGTATCTCTTGTGGCTGTTGCTGCTGATTATGCTTAGATATTTATTTCAAGCTTGAAACTGCGCACAACTTAAACACGGCATTCATCATCATTATCATCTTTAAAATGCACAAAAGTTAAAGAAAACAGCAAATAAAGAAACACTTACTTTGGTTATTGTGATAGCATCTTTGGAAAAGAAAACACCTTTAACACCATCAATGCGAAAAAGCATCCTGCAGTAAACATTTGACATCAGACACTGTTACACACATAGCATCACAATACTAAGAAAAATCAGACACTGTTACAAGCTATCTAACCTATTTCTCTTCTTTGAAGCTATCTAACCTATTTCTCTTCTTTCAAGCTATTTCTCTTCTTTCAAGCTATCTAACCTGTTTCTCTTCTTTCAAGCTATCTATTTCTCTTCTGACACACTGGGTTGGGGATGGTCATCCCCCCCCCCCCCAGATGACAAATATGAAAGGGGGGAGGACGGTTTGATGGCATGTGCCAGTATCTGGGGAGGGGTGTGTACTGACATGCACATCAGATGGGGACTGTGTATGGCCAGAGGTGTTTGGACAAGAGCATCAGACAGCTCACTATCCTCCAAATGAGACAGCTTGATGTTTCATTTATTTTTATGCACAACAATGACCTTGCCATAATTCAAACACTGTAAGCTGAAGGTTGGTTATTAATACCATTATGCATCTCCCTTGATCTGCTAGTTTCTGACCTTAACTCAACTGAACAAGCCTGGGAAGTTAAGAACAGTAATTCATAACACTCCTGAACAACCCCAGACACTTGTTGCCTTGAAGAATTTCCTATGGCCTCAATGGACAGCAGTTCCACAAAATTACCTGAACAGGCTTACTGCATCAGTTAAGACACCCCACTCAAATATGTATTGAGACTGTCAGAGGTCACACCAGCTACTGATAATAACAGGTCTGCTGTCAGAGGTCACACATTCTACTGATAATAACAGGTCTGCTGTCAGAGGTCACACCTGCTACTGATAATAACAGGTCTGCTATCAGAGGTCACACCTGCTACTGATAATAACAGGTCTGCTATCAGAGGTCACACCTGCTACTGATAATAACAGGTCTGCTGTCAGAGGTCACACCTGCTACCAATAATAGGTAATTTGAAATTCTTTTACTGTCATGTTTTAATTTTGATAGTAAGATTTTTTCAAGTACTTTTTAAATACACATCTTAATTTTCATATGAACTATCATAGGGCAAATTGTAGTCAGCTATTCAATTAACTAATTTTGGATAAAGTGAAAGTTCAAAAACCATATTTCCTAATTTCATTTTTGTATAATTTACTTATAAAATTGTATGGAGTTTCAAACATTTGCTGCTTAACTTTCTAAGAGGACTACATAAACAATTTTGTGATATAGTTTAAGTTATACAACTATATAAACAATTGTGTGATACAGTTTAAGTTATACAACTATATAAACAATTGTGTGATACAGTTTAAGTTATACAACTATATAAACAATTGTGTGATACAGTTTAAGTTATACAACTATATAAACAATTGTGTGATACAGTTTAAGTTATACAACTATATAAACAATTCTGTGATACAGTTTAAGTTATACAACTATATAAACAATTTTGTGATACAGTTTAAGTTATACAACTATATAAACAATTTTGTGATACAGTTTAAGTTATACAACTATATAAACAATTTTGTGATACAGTTTAAGTTATACAACTATATAAACAATTCTGTGATACAGTTTAAGTTATACAACTATAAACAATTTTGTGATACAGTTTAAGTTATACAACTATATAAACAATTTTGTGATACAGTTTAAGTTATACAACTATATAAACAATTTTGTGATACAGTTTAAGTTATACAACTATATAAACAATTTTGTGATAATAGTTTAAGTTATACAACTATATAAACAATTTTGTGATACAGTTTAAGTTATACAACTATATAAACAATTTTGAATTGTGGAGCATCTTTTAAACAGTTTTTTTTTGTCAGTTTGATTAAACCTAGTCTTTCACTGTAATAAATGTTCTACCACTTTTTTTCTTCATCATCACAGCATGTCCAGTTTCTCTTGTGGCTGTTGCTGCTGATTATGCTTAGATATTTACTTCAAGCTTGAAACTGCGCACAACTTAAACACGGCATTCATCATCATTATCATTTTTAAAATGCACAAAAGTTAAAGAAAACAGCAAATAAAGAAACACTTACTTTGGTTATTGTGATAGCATCTTTGGAAAAGAAAACACCTTTAACACCATCAATGCGAAAAAGCATCCTGCAGTAAACATTTGACATCAGACACTGTTACACACATAGCATCACAATACTAAGAAAAATCAGACACTGTTACAAGCTATCTAACCTATTTCTCTTCTTTGAAGCTATCTAACCTATTTCTCTTCTTTCAAGCTATCTAATCTTTTTCTCTTCTTTCAAGCTATCTAACCTGTTTCTCTTCTTTCAAGCTATCTATTTCTCTTCTTTCAAGCTATCTAATCTTTTTCTCTTCTTTCAAGCTATCTAACCCATTTCTCTTCTTTCAAGCTATCTATTGTCTTCTTTGAAGCTATCTAACCTATTTCTCTTCTTTCAAGCTATCTATTGTCTTCTTTGAAGCTATCTAACCTATTTCTCTTCTTTCAAGCTATTTCTCTTCTTTGAAGCTATCTAACCTATTTCTCTTCTTTGAAGCTATCTAACCTATTTCTTCTTTCAAGCTATCTATTTCTCTTATTTCAAGCTATCTAATCTTTTTCTCTTCTTTCAAGCTATCTAACCTGTTTCTCTTCTTTCAAGCTATCTAATCTTTTTCTCTTCTTTCAAGCTATCTAACCCATTTCTCTTCTTTCAAGCTATCTATTGTCTTCTTTGAAGCTATCTAACCTATTTCTCTTCTTTCAAGCTATCTATTGTCTTCTTTGAAGCTATCTAACCTATTTCTCTTCTTTCAAGCTATCTAATCTTTTTCTCTTCTTTGAAGCTATCTAACCTATTTCTCTTCTTTGAAGCTATCTAACCTATTTCTCTTCTTTCAAGCTATCTATTTCTCTTATTTCAAGCTATCTAATCTTTTTCTCTTCTTTCAAGCTATCTAACCTGTTTCTCTTCTTTCAAGCTATCTATTTCTTTTCTTTCAAGCTATCTAATCTTTCAAGCTATCTAACCTATTTCTCTTCTTTCAAGATATCTACTGTCTTCTTTCAAGCTATCTAACCTATTTCTCTTCTTTCAAGCTATCTATTGTCTTCTTTCAAGCTATCTAACCTATTTCTCTTCTTTCAAGCTATCTATTGTCTTCTTTGAAGCTATCTAACCTATTTCTCTTCTTTCAAGCTATCTTTTCTCTTCCTTCAAGCTATCTTTTCTCTTCCTTCAAGCTATCTGACCTATGTCTCTTCTTTCAAGCTATCTGACCTATGTCTCTTCTTTCAAGCTATCTGACCTATTTCTCTTCTTTCAAGCTATGTATTTCTCTTCTTTCAAGCTATTTATTTCTCTTCTTTCAAGCTATCTTTTTCTCTTCTTTCAAGCTATCTGACCTATTTCTCTTCTTTCAAGCTATCTATTTCTCTTCTTTCAAGCTATTTATTTCTCTTCTTTCAAGCTATCTTTTTCTCTTCTTTCAAGCTATCTGACCTATTTCTCTTCTTTCAAGCTATCTATTTCTCTTCTTTCAAGCTATCTATGTCTCTTCTTTCAAGGTATCTGACCTATTTCTCTTCTTTCAGCCTATCTGATTTATGTCTCTTCTTTCAAGCTATCTAACCTATTTCTCTTCTTTCAAGCTATCTAATCTATGTCTCTTCTTTCAAGATATCTATTTCTCTTCTTTCAAGCTATCTGATCTATGTTTGCCTTCTCACTTCTCCTTTCTTCACTCATCATTCTACCCTTTCTTTACTGACAGTTAATCAGACCACCTTACAATGTGTTCAGGCCCACATAAAAAGCATACTGTTCTCCATGTATCAGGCCCATGTATAAAACATACACTGTTCTCCATGTATCAGGTCCATGTATAAAACATACATTGTTCTCCATGTATCAGGTCCATGTATAAAACATACACTGTTCTCCATGTATCAGGTCCATGTATAAAACATACACTGTTCTCCATGTATCAGGTCCATGTATAAAACATACATTGTTCTCCATGTATCAGGTCCATGTATATAAAACATACACTGTTCTCCATGTATCAGGCCCACATATAAAACACACACTGTTCTCAAAGCATCAGACCCACATAAAAAGCATACATTTTTCTCCATGTATCAGACCCACATAAAAAGCACACATTGTTCTACATGTATCAGGCCCACATAGAAAACATACACTGTTCTCCATGTACTCTTGTCTGCTACACTGGCCCACAAAGCAACAGATAACATTTTCCCTTTCTTCACTTTTATTCATAAATTTATTCTTTTCTAACATATAGCCCAGGTTTTTCTCTTCCTTTCAACTTTATCTTTCTCTTCCTTTCAACTTTATCTATGTTAAAATATGTGAGTAAGAGGAAAGCTGAAATGTTACAGTTGTCTTTCTCATTAATTACTGGCTAAACTTGCTTCTAACTTGTATACACTTCTGTTAACTTGACCTAACACTTGAACACAGACACAGCTACAGATTTAGTGTGACCTAACACTTGAACACAGACACAGCTACAGATTTAGTGTGACCTAACACTTGAACACAGACACAGCTACAGATTTAGTGTGACCTAACACTTGAACACAGACACAGCTACAGATTTAGTGTGACCTAGCACTTGAACACAGACACAGCTACAGATTTAGTGTGACCTAACACTTGAACACAGACACAGCTACAGATTTAGTGTGACCTAACACTTGAACACAGACACAGCTACAGATTTAGTGTGACCTAACACTTGAACACAGACACAGCTACAGATTTAGTGTGACCTAACACTTGAACACAGACACAGCTACAGATTTAGCACCACTGTTGATATCCTCCCCTCCCCCCACCCAGCTAACAGAGTAGAGACAGTCAAAGTTCCCATGACAGTGATATCTCCACACCCCCCCCTCCCCAGGAACAGCCAAAGTTCCCATGACAGTGATATCTCCACACCCCCCAGGAACAGCCAAAGTTCCCATGACAGTGATATCTCCACACCCCCCAGGAACAGCCAAAGTTCCCATGACAGTGATATCTCCACACCCCCCAGGAACAGCCAAAGTTCCCATGACAGTGATATCTCCACACCCCCCAGGAACAGCCAAGTTCCCATGACAGTGATATCTCCACACCCCCCAGGAACAGCCAAAGTTCCCATGACAGTGATATCTGTACACCCCCCAGGAACAGCCAAAGTTCCCATGACAGTGATATCTCCACACCCCCCTAGGAACAGCCAAAGTTCCCATGACAGTGATATCTCCACACACCCCAGGAACAGCCAAAGTTCCCATGACAGTGATATCTGCACACACCCCAGGAACAGCCAAAGTTCCCATGACAGTGATATCTCCACACCCCCCAGGAACAGCCAAAGTTCCCATGACAGTGATATCTCCACACCCCCCAGGAACAGCCAAAGTTCCCATGACAGTGATATCTGTACACCCCCCACCCCTTGCTTGTTAGCTGCACTCTTGGACTGACAAAAATAGCTGATGTAACTTGTCTCCCCCCCCCTCCAACACAAAGTAGTGCAGCATCTTCACCAGCAACTCACAGTTCCAAGGAGAACCAGGAGGAAGAGGAGAAGAAGAAGAAGACAAAACATCTTACTTTGCTAGAGGGGAGTTGTAAGCACTCTGTGGATTGGGAAAATCAAATGTTCCAGATTCTAAAACTTGCACTCCAGGTAGAAACTTGAGGCTGTTTGGATTGGGTGTGTCCTGGGTCTGTATAAACATGGTCCGTACTGAACAGCCAATAGAAAAATAAGCAAGAAATTATATATATATATATATAAAGCGACAACATTTTGGTAACAAGATTAGCACAGTATGAAAGCTAGGGAACACACAGCAAAACAACCACAACTCGGCAGATCAGCAGTACAATAAGCTTCCCCTGCACAAGTATTTTAGTCTTTAAACTTCCAATTCTTTAAGTGTAGCCCCACACTCTCATAACTGTCAGAGAGCTGTGCAATCTTTCATGACTCTTTCTTTTATACTAGAGTTGTGTATGTATAGGCTTGTAATATTATATAATCATATCATTATGTAACTCTGTGTAAGGATCATCATCATCTTGTGCCGTCTCCCCATGGAAGATTGACTGCAATGATTCTCCACTCTGCTGTTTCTTGCCTCTGTAGAGAACTTGGCCAAGCTGGTTTCTGTCCATCTCTGATGGTGTCATCCTCTTGTTCTCTTCCACTCCATCTTGCCCTCCAGAAGGGTCTTTAATATAGTATTATGCCTCTTGACAAAGTATCTTAGCTATCTTGTTTTCATAATTTTCAATATTTCTCTTTTCACTTCTAGTTGGTTTATCACTTCTTTGCTTTTTTTTTTCTGTCCATGGGATACACCCTATTCTTCTGTATATCCACATTTCAAGGACCTCAATTTTCTTTTCTCTTGTCTTATTCAAGGTCCAGGCTTCTACACCATAAAGGAATATTGAGTACATGTACAGAGTCCGACAATTAAGTAATGAGACTGATTTTATTATGGCCAAAACAAAAATCTGGGTATATGGGACCCAACTAGAAGGTCTTGATTTTGCTGATGACATAACTCTTATCAGTAACAATGTGAATTCCATGCAAGAAAAAACAGATAGCCTGTCTTCACTGGCTAGGAAATAGGACTTGAAATTAACAAGGACAAAACAAAAATAATGAAACTTACCATCAATCAAAATGGAAAAATACACATAGAAGGGACAGATATTGAAGAAGTCAATCAATCTGCATACCTTGGCAGCTACACAGACCAGGATGGTGACACCAGAAAAGAAGTTAGAATTAGAATTGCAAAAGCAGCATCGATCTTCAAGAATCTTGAGAACATATGGAATTCAAAAGTTATAAGCACAAAAACCAAGTTAAGACTATTCAATTCAAATGTAATATCCACCCTCATTTATGCATGTGAAAGCTGGAAAACAACTAAAGAAATAGACAGGAAATTAAACTCTTTTGAAAACAAATGCCTAAAGAAAATACTCTGCATCAAGTGGAATGAATTCAAGAACAATGCAGAGATAAGACAGATGAGTGAACAACAACCAGTCTCATGGGTGATCAGGAAAAGGAGACGGACATATGTTGGTCATGTGATGAGAAGAAACGACCAGAGAATCTCAAAACAAGCTATCAAGTGGAACGCAACAGGCCAGAGAAAAAGAGGCAGACCGCGTGAAATAGAGGCCAAATTAACAGGCATAAAATCCCTTGATGAGGTTGAAAGACTCGCAGAAGACAGGAAAAATTGGCGAACTACCTTGCGAGTCCTATGTGACGTTTAATGGCACGGGAAGGATATAAGACAAAAATGCCATCTATGAAGCAAAGCATGGAATCCAAAGAGACAATCTTCATCTATGATCTGGCAACTTTTCATCGCTGCCAGATAAGCAGATGACAAAGAAGCCGCCATTTTGTTGACCTAGTCAGAGGTGCACTGTTATGTAATCAGCATGGAGCAAAAAAGCTAACATTAAATTCTGTTTAAAATTCAGAAAAAGTGCCATTGAGACAGTTGAATTGATGCGACAAATTTATAGGGATAATTGTTTATCTTGTGCACAGATATTCAGGTGGTATTCACGATTCAAAAGTGGTGTGGAAATGACTACAAATGCAACTAGACATAAGACACCCAATTTCTGTTCGTAATGAGGAACTCATTGCAAAAGTCAGAGAACGGATACAAGAGGATCATTGTTTGACTGTGAGGATGATGGCAGATGAATTTGGTGTTAACTGAGAGACCATTTGTAAAATTTTAGTGGAAGATTTGGGCAGGAAAAAAGTTGATTGCCGGTTTCTACCACAGTTGTTTTCTGATGACCAAAAGCATCAGAATGTTGAGTGCGCAAAAGACATCAACAAAGCATGTCGCATAAATAAACATTTCTTAAATCTGATTGTTGCAGAGGATGAAACATGGATTTTCTACTATGATCCCACAGCTAAACGTCAAAGTGCTCAGTGGAAGTCATCATCATCACCAAAAGGCAAAAAAATTTGTTTTCAAAAGTCAAAAGTGAAGACAATGTTGGTGTGCTTCTACAACAGCAAAGGAGTTACTCACAAAGAATTTATTCCAGAGGGACAGACTGTCACTGCCAAAGTTTATTTAAGTATTCTGAAATGCCTACTGAAAAGGATTCTCCGAGTCCGACCCAAGTATTCAACACCTGGCAGTTTTTTTCCTTCTTCATGATAATGCATTGGCTCACCGGGCGGTAGTTGTACAGGAATTTTTGGCCCAAAAACAAGTGTGTGCTCTCAACCATCTACCCTATTACCCAGATTTGTCTCCCTGCGATTATTTTCTATTCCCAAAATTAAAGTTACCACTGAAAGGGCGCTTCTTTGGCGATACTGATGACATCTAAAATGCTGTAACATCGAGTTTAAGGGCCATACCAACAGAAAAACTGCAGAGGTCGTTCCAGTGTTTCTTAGATTGTGCCACTCACTGTATCAATGCACAAGGGGCTTACTTTGAATACAATACAGGTTATATCTTCAACTGTTGTTTATTTTATTTTTTATGTAATTAGACTTATTACTTAATTGTTGGGCCTTATAGCATTTTACAATACGTAATCTCAGTTGCTGTGATATTTGTTGTGATGTAAGGATATTCCTCATTCTGCTGAATGTGTTTTTTGGCATTCCTATTCTATTAATTTCCATTTCACATTTGCAATCCTCTGTTATCATGTGTCCTAAATACCTGACACCTTTCACCTGTTCAATCAATTCTCCATTTACTTTTATATTTAAGGCTCTCTTTATTTCTTCTCTACTGATTACCATGACATTTGTCTTTCTGATATTTACTTCAAGTCCGTACTTTTGACTTTCATCATTTATTCACGTAACTAGATTCTATCGGTTTTTTTTTTTGTTCTCTGCCATCAGAACGGTGTCATCTGCATATCCTAGGTTACTGATTGCTGTTTCATTAATATTTAGTCCAGGCATCTCATCAACTTCTTTGAATACCTTCTCTTATAAAGGTTAAACAGACTTGGAGAAAGGACACATCCTTTATATCTAAGAGTGTTGAGTAGTTTGTGTTGGACCACACAACTGCTGCCTGTTCCCAGCTTAGCTTACTTATTTTTCTGATGTCTTTGCCATCGATTTTAATCTCTTTTAGACATTTCATCAGCTGTTTGTGCCTGACTGTCAAAGGCCTTTGTGAAGTCTATAAAACAAGCAAAGATGTCCTTTTGTATTTCCTCAGACTTCTCAATTATCATTTTATTGCTGAATATTGCTTCTCTTGTTCCACTATTTCCTCTAAATCCAAACTGCTGATCACTGATTTTAACATTTACTTTACCTCTGATTATCTCCAGAATAATTTTACATATCATCTTTGTCACATGGCTCATTAAACTGATGTTTCTAAAGTCAGAGCATTCTACTGAATTTTTGTTTTGTTTTTTGTTTTGTTTTTCATTAGTGCTATAAATATGAAGTTTTCAGGTATTGTGATAGGCACCCTTTGCTTTGTACATAGTTACACAAATCTGTGATGGTCTCTTAATTTAACTCTGTGTAAGGAAAGGGTTGCAATATTACATAATCATATCATAACTGTGTCAGGACAGATATTATTTGATTACTTGTACTACAAACTGTGTAAGGAAAGGGTTGCAATATTACATAATCATATCATAACTGTGTCAGGACGGATATTATTTGATTACTTGTACTACAAACTGTGTAAGGAAAGGGTTGCAATATTACATAATCATATCATAACTGTGTCAGGACAGATATTATTTGATTACTTGTACTATAAACTGTGTAAGGACAAAGATATTATTTCACTACTTGTATTTCTACCTGAATTCACATTCTTGAACATCTCGATACTAAATATAGACTCAGTTTTAATGAAATGACTTTAATATCATACACAATGTTATTTTATCCCAAAAGAAATGATGACTGCATTTATATTTCTATTTCTCTGCTATCTCTTTCTGCAGTGTAGCTTCCTTGCCTTAGCCCCATTCATATTGCTGCATTTTCTCATTCTCACCACAGATAAGTTATAATTTATTTTCCAGTTCTTTCTATCCTCATGTTATAGTTGCCACACAGGTCTGACAGCTTTCTATCCTCATGTTATAGTTGCCACATAGGTCTGACAGCTTTCTATCCTCATGTTATAGTTGCCACACAGGTCTGACAGCTTTCTATCCTCATGTTATAGTTGCCACATAGGTCTGACAGCTTTCTATCCTCATGTTATAGTTGCCACACAGGTCTGACAGCTTCCTTGTCTAAGCATCCTAAGAGAACAGTCTTGTCCTCTCAGTGTTCTCTACTCATCCACACCTCCCCCCTCCCCCAACTTGTTTTCTTGCTTTTATTATCTACACTATCTGGCACTTTTGTTTAGTTACTGACCAATGGGAGCAAGCTGGGACCACCTGGGGCATGATGTCATGTTGCTTACCATCTGGTACCCTTTGTCATCATCCCTTCATCTTATTTCTCAGCCAATCATCTGCTTCCACACTGTGCGTGCCTACATCTACGTAGGCGATAAATATGTGCTATCTTTTTTCTGCCACTATTGCTCCTCTTGTTCATTTATTTATTCATTACTTTTTTTTCTTCATGTTCATTACGTTCAAAAACTAATTCTGAATGTCCGTGAAAGTTGTGTGATGAGGGGCAGAATGTTAGACAGGCCTGTATGCCCAATTCTTAACCTTCTGAAAATAAAGTTTGTTCATTCGTTGCCTTTTTCCACTTTATCTTTCTGTAAAACTGAAAAATACATTTCTGTCTACCCTAATTTATTATACCATTGTTATTTCACCAGTCACTGTGAGTTTACCATACATACTGTTAGTTTACTGTATGCACTATTAGTTTACCATACAAACTGTTAGTTTACTGTGTGCACTATTAGTTTACCATACACACTGTTAGTTTACTGTGTGCACTATTAGTTTACCACACACACTGTTAGTTTACTGTGTGCACTATTAGTTTACCAGACACACTGTTAGTTTACTGTGTGCACTATTAGTTTACCATACACACTGTTAGTTTACCATACACACTGTTAGTTTACTGTGTGCATTATTAGTTTACCACACACACTGTTAGTTTACTGTGTGCACTATTAGTTTACCACACACACTGTTAGTTTACTGTGTGCACTATTAGTTTACCACACACACTGTTAGTTTACTGTGTGCACTATTAGTTTACCACACACACTGTTAGTTTACTGTGTGCACTATTAGTTTACCACACATACTGTTAGTTTACTGTGTGCACTATTAGTTTACCATACACACTGTTAGTTTACTGTGTGCACTATTAGTTTACCACACACACTGTTAGTTTACTGTGTGCACTATTAGTTTACCACACAGTTTACTGTGTGCACTATTAGTTTACCACAGCACACTGTTAGTTTACTGTGTGCACTATTAGTTTACCATACACACTGTTAGTTTACCATACACACTGTTAGTTTACTGTGTGCATTATTAGTTTACCACACACACTGTTAGTTTACTGTGTGCACTATTAGTTTACCACACACACTGTTAGTTTACTGTGTGCACTATTAGTTTACCACACACAGTTAGTTTACTGTGTGCACTATTAGTTTACCACACACACTGTTAGTTTACTGTGTGCACTATTAGTTTACCACACATACTGTTAGTTTACTGTGTGCACTATTAGTTTACCATACACACTGTTAGTTTACTGTGTGCACTATTAGTTACCACACACACTGTTAGTTTACTGTGTGCACTATTAGTTTACCACACACAGTTTACTGTGTGCACTATTAGTTTACCACACACACTGTTAGTTTACTGTGTGCACTATTAGTTTACCACACACACTATTAGTTTACCACACACAGTTAGTTTACTGTGTGCACTATTAGTTTACCACACACACTATTAGTTTACCACACACAGTTAGTTTACTGTGTGCACTATTAGTTTACCACACACAGTTAGTTTACTGTGTGCACTATTAGTTTACCATACACACAGTTAGTTTACTGTGTGCACTATTAGTTTACCACACACAGTTAGTTTACTGTGTGCACTATTAGTTTACCACACACAGTTAGTTTACTGTGTGCACTATTAGTTTACCATACACACTGTTAGTTTACTGTGTGCACTATTAGTTTCCCACACACACTGTTAGTTTACCACACACATGATTACCTTGCTGGTGTTTGAGTCCTGGGGACTTCCCCTGTAGGTGAGCTCTTGAGATGAGAATGGTTTTTTTTGGTAAATCTGTACTGAAAAGGCATTTGGAACCAGGGGCTGACAACTCTCCTAGAAAGTTTCTCTTGTACACATTAGAGACTGTCAGGGGTGACTTCCTGAAAACATACACATCTATTACCTTTTCTACAATACAAATACTACCTTTTGTGCGGCACAAACATTATCATTTATACAATTCTTAGCATTCTGGCATTATCTGTAATGTTACAGGTCCTAGTGGGGAATCTCTGAGACATCTGTGATTAGGTCCTAGTGGGGAATCTCTGAGACATCTGTGATTAGGTCCTAGTGGGGAATCTCTGAAACATAAATTATACATCAGTGTTGCATTCAAGTCCTTTATATCACTGCCTTTGGGTCTCAGTCACTGTACCTTTAAAACTAAAGTCAAATCTCAAACCCATGGAAACAGCATCAAGTCAGCTCTCAATTCTACGAGTTAAAATTTTAAAAGAATGACTGCTGGCTTCAGTTATTGGATCAATACTAGCAAAAGTAACTTATTATAGCATACAAGGAGTTAGAAGATGTGAGCATGAAGAAAGTAAAACATTTATTTCATAAGTTCATCAAATATCTCACAGGTCATTTAGTCGTTTGGATTTTATGAAGTACTAAAACTTATCAGGAATACAGCATTAATTTTTGTTATGCACCAAAGCAGTAGTATGTACAAGTATTTAAGTTCCATTACGCCAGGGGTCGGCAACCTTTTAGCAGTGTTGTGCCGGAAGTAATGTTGCAAAGCACTCAACCTAAGCCCACCATATTTTTATATACTGTACAACAACCATTGAAACACATTAAATAACTATGTTATCCCTTGTTGATAGTTCAATATTTTAATAAAAGTATGAACAAATACAAAAACTATGTTTAGCAAAATTTAAGCTCTTAACATATTATTTTGAAATAAGCTTTATTACAAAATTGTCAAATGTATATTTAGTTAGTGGGGGCCGGCTAGCGTAGTGGTTAGAGCACTCGTCTAGCAACCAAATGGTCGAGGGTTCGAATCCCCAGCTGAGTGGGATTTTTTTTTTCCGACCAATATGGCCCCGAGGTCGACCCAGCCTCGTAAAATGGGTACCAGAGAAAATCTGGGAAGTAAAGGCAGCGAGGAAAGGAACTGGTCACCCTACCTCATACGCTGATGACCCAGCATAATGAGGTCTCTAACGCTTCACCCCCTACGGCATTTGCTATGGGACTATCTTTACTTTACTTATATTTAGTTAACATAGAAAGTCCAATAGTTTAAACAAAAAAAAAAACCAATGAAATAACTCAAACATGAAACACATTATTAAAATTATTAATGTGAGTATTCACTTATTAAATCAATTAATGGGATCCTTGTCCTTGCCTCTCCTTACTTCACTGTTCAATATCAGTTGCGTATTTGGTCACTTTCAGCTTCATAAGGCTTCTGAATGTACAAGTGTTTAGGCAGCTTCTCTGTAGACTCTAAACAGCATTCATGTGTGTGAGATTCACATGTGTAAGTTCACCCAAAAACCAAAACAGCAAATGCAACTTTCTTCAAACATGAACGTTTCAGGCAGGGGTGTCCAGCAGTTGAGAGTGTCCAGCAGTTGAGGATATCCAGCAGTTGAGGGTGTCCAGCAGTTGAGGATATCCAGCAGTTGAGGGTGTCCAGCAGTTGAGGGTGTCCAGCAGTTGAGAGTGTCCAGCAGTTGAGGATATCCAGCAGTTAGTTTCCCACACACACTGTTAGTTTACCACACACATGATTACCTTGCTGGTGTTTGAGTCCTGGGGACTTCCCCTGTAGGTGAGCTCTTGAGATGAGAATGGTTTTTTTTGGTAAATCTGTACTGAAAAGGCATTTGGAACCAGGGGCTGACAACTCTCCTAGAAAGTTTCTCTTGTACACATTAGAGACTGTCAGGGGTGACTTCCTGAAAACATACACATCTATTACCTTTTCTACTACCTTTTGTGCGGCACAAACATTATCATTTATACAATTCTTAGCATTCTGGCATTATCTGTAATGTTACAGGTCCTAGTGGGGAATCTCTGAGACATCTGTGATTAGGTCCTAGTGGGGAATCTCTGAGACATCTGTGATTAGGTCCTAGTGGGGAATCTCTGAAACATAAATTATACATCAGTGTTGCATTCAAGTCCTTTATATCACTGCCTTTGGGTCTCAGTCACTGTACCTTTAAAACTAAAGTCAAATCTCAAACCCATGGAAACAGCATCAAGTCAGCTCTCAATTCTACGAGTTAAAATTTTAAAAGAATGACTGCTGGCTTCAGTTATTGGATCAATACTAGCAAAAGTAACTTATTATAGCATACAAGGAGTTAGAAGATGTGAGCATGAAGAAAGTAAAACATTTATTTCATAAGTTCATCAAATATCTCACAGGTCATTTAGTCGTTTGGATTTTATGAAGTACTAAAACTTATCAGGAATACAGCATTAATTTTTGTTATGCACCAAAGCAGTAGTATGTACAAGTATTTAAGTTCCATTACGCCAGGGGTCGGCAACCTTTTAGCAGTGTTGTGCCGGAAGTAATGTTGCAAAGCACTCAACCTAAGCCCACCATATTTTTATATACTGTACAACAACCATTGAAACACATTAAATAACTATGCTATCCCTTGTTGATAGTTCAATATTTTAATAAAAGTATGAACAAATACAAAAACTATGTTTAGCAAAATTTAAGCTCTTAACATATTATTTTGAAATAAGTTTTATTACAAAATTGTCAAATGTATATTTAGTTAGTGGGGGCCGGCTAGCGTAGTGGTTAGAGCACTCGTCTAGCAACCAAATGGTCGAGGGTTCGAATCCCCAGCTGAGTGGGATTTTTTTTTTCCGACCAATACGGCCCCGAGGTCGACCCAGCCTCGTAAAATGGGTACCAGAGAAAATCTGGGAAGTAAAGGCAGCGAGGAAAGGAACTGGTCACCCTACCTCATACGCTGATGACCCAGCATAATGAGGTCTCTAACGCTTCACCCCCTACGGCATTTGCTATGGGACTATCTTTACTTTACTTATATTTAGTTAACATAGAAAGTCCAATAGTTTAAACAAAAAAAAAAACCAATGAAATAACTCAAACATGAAACACATTATTAAAATTATTAATGTGAGTATTCACTTATTAAATCAATTAATGGGACCCTTGTCCTTGCCTCTCCTTACTTCACTGTTCAATATCAGTTGCGTATTTGGTCACTTTCAGCTTCATAAGGCTTCTGAATGTACAAGTGTTTAGGCAGCTTCTCTGTAGACTCTAAACAGCATTCATGTGTGTGAGATTCACATGTGTAAGTTCACCCAAAAACCAAAACAGCAAATGCAACTTTCTTCAAACATGAACGTTTCAGGCAGGGGTGTCCAGCAGTTGAGAGTGTCCAGCAGTTGAGGATATCCAGCAGTTGAGGGTGTCCAGCAGTTGAGGATATCCAGCAGTTGAGGGTGTCCAGCAGTTGAGAGTGTCCAGCAGTTGAGGATATCCAGCAGTTGAGGGTGTCCAGCAGTTGAGGATATCCAGCAGTTGAGGGTCTCCAGCAGTTGAGGATATCCAGCAGTTGAGGGTCTCCAGCAGCTGAGGGTGTCCAGCAGTTGAGGGTGTCCAGCAGTTGAGAGTGTCCAGCAGTTGAAGGTGTCCAGCAGTTGAGAGTGTCCAGCAGTTGAGAGTGTCCAGCAGTTGAAGGTGTCCAGCAGTTGAGAGTGTCCAGCAGTTGAGGGTGTCCAGCAGTTGAGGATATCCAGCAGTTGAAGGTGTCCAGCAGTTGAGAGTGTCCAGCAGTTGAAGGTGTCCAGCAGTTGAGGGTGTCCAGCAGTTGAGGGTGTCCAGCAGTTGAGAGTGTCCAGCAGTTGAAGGTGTCCAGCAGTTGAGAGTGTCCAGCAGTTGAGAGTGTCCAGCAGTTGAGGGTGGCAGCTGACTTTCCAAGCAGTTCCCTTCAAGGATTTTCCACAATTCTAAAAATGTTATTGTCCACAACTCTGATGACTTGAATTCCATGTGTTGCATTAAAAAACTGTCAATATCTATTCACTTGAAAAGAGACAGGTCAAATGGGGTGGTAGTAAGATCAATAAAATCAGGCTTGAAGAGGGAAGAAAATGTCCATGGATTTAGAAATCTTGACCTTATTTAGCAAACTTACCTTTGAGCCCTTCAACATACAAGGGTCATACCAAGTTGTGAGCAAAAAAAATTTTTTAAATCAGATTTTACAGAAGGAGAAAATATAAATGTATCACCTTAAGCTGTATCCTTTGCACTTCATATAGATGTCACATGACGTCACCATCATGTGTCACATGACCATGCGGAGCAGAAACAAAATGATGGGTGCTGAAGTTTCTTTTCATCGATGTGCTGTTATCGAGTTCCTCATTAAAGAGGAAATCCCCGCTGCTGAAATTCACCAAAGACTTCAACTTGCTTATGGAGAAGTGTGTATGGGTGCTAGAAGTGGTAGGAGGTGGGTGAATCATTTCAAAGATGGAAACACGAGCATTCAAGATATGCCTTGCAGCGCTCGCCCTCAAACTGCCTCCACTGAATGCAACGTGAAAAGGGTAAACGACATCACTGAACAAGACAGACGTGTCACAGTATCTGAAATCACTGTAAATCTTGGAATAGGACACAATGCAGTACAGGAAATTATTGAAATCCTAGGCTATAGAAAAGTTTGTGCCCGCTGGGTTTCACATTTGCAGACTGAAGATCACAAACCTGTGAGAAAAATTCTGCTCACCGGACAACTGAGGAAATTCAGAAAATAGTTTGAGAAATTCTTCCACAACCTACCTATAGCCCTGACCTGGCACCCAATGGTTACCATCTTTTCGGTTTTGTGAAAGAACAAATGCGAGGCCATCACTACGACACAGGAGAGAATGTCCAGAAAGCAGTGCATCCGTGTCTTCAGTCAGCTGGAATGGAATTCTACCGGGAGTGTATTTTCAAACATGCAGAGCGATTGGAAAAATGTGTTCAGAGGAATGGAGATTATGTTGAAAAGTGAAGAAAAGGATGCAGATTAAGTTGATACATTTATATTTTCTCTATCTATAAATTCTGATTTTTAAAAAAAGTTTGCTCACAACTTTCAGTAGGACCTTCGTACTTCTGAAGTGCATCTCTGTTGACAGTAAATTGATTTGAATAAGTCTACATTTAGAAAGTACAGGCGAGTGTTATTGGTAATATTAAGGCAGAATATATTTAATTTTCACGCAAATTCTTTCCAGTGCCCAAGAAGTTCTGTATTGTTTGACCCTGTCCTTGTAAATGCAAATTTAAGTCACTCAGATGTTTAGTTATGTCAACCAGAAGCATCAGCTTGCACAGCCAGACACTGTCATTCAATTGCAGAAAATGTTCCTGTTTTATTAAGAAACACCTTGATTACTTCTAGACTTAATAGGGTTAGGTTTTGTTCAAAACATTACCTCGACAAAGCCAGTGAACACTGTTGCACAGCAGGAGGTCTGTATATGTGCTCTCCACTTCTTGTAGAAGAGATCTGAATTGCTTGTTGGTCAATGAAAGGCAAGAAACTAAAGTTAATGATCTTGCTAACAGTTTCCATTACAGAGTTCAAGCACAGTGATGAAATCTTGGCACACAAAACTCTCCTGCTGTACAATGCAATAGAATGTCAATACTTGACATCCAGTATAAACCTGAAGAAGTTTAACAAATTTTTTGTTCTTTTTAACCATTGCAGGGGCTGCATCGGTAGTACCACACAATGTTTTTTTTTTTAATACTAACGTTCTGACTTTTGAAGTAGCTTGCAAATGCAGTTATGTCCTCTCCTTTGACTGCACCACCAAGAGGTATCAAGCAGCACAGTTCTTCATAAATACAGTCCTTGTCACAATATCCTGCAACTATCGCTAGAATACAGTCCTTGTCACAATATCCTGCAAATATCACTAGATATCATTCACGTCAACATTCTCGTCAAGAACGACACTAAATACAAGAGTTTGTTGTAATCCTGTTGTCTGTTTCATGTTACTTTGTCAGCCATATCAGTTATGCATCTCTCCATTGTTCTCGATGATGCCAATATTACTCGAATCCAAGACAGTACTGTTTTTTTATTTGGTAAGTCATTAGACAAAGTTTCAGAACTGCTCAAAAAAGTTTCCTTGATGAATTTTCCATCTGTTAAAGGTTTGCCCTTCGAAGCCACACTTACAGCATTTGGTAACTACATTCAGAAGCTTTATTTTTGGTTCTATGTTCATGACTAAAAATATCAACTTGTGTTTTGTTTTTTAGTCAGAAACAGCTTTTTTTATGGCTTCACTTTTCTCCTCAGAGTTTTTAAACAAGGACTGATGTTTGTTTTGATTTTGCAAGAGCTCTGCAGGTGGTGGTGATGGGGGTTGTCAGAAGAGAGAGAGAGAGAGAGATGAAGATATGACAGAAACAGAACTCAGTCAAGGTCAATCACTCAATCACTTTGTATCAAACTGTACCTTGAAAGGATGTAAAAATAACAGGAATTGTTTTAAAGAATTAGATACTTCTATTTAACTGAATATTCAGATTTTTTAGGAGATCATAATTACTGTATTTCAATTCAAACAGTGCGCCACTGTAAATCATTCCATGTACCACACTCAACACCCGCGTCACTGTAAATCACTCCATGTATCATGCTCAGCACCCGTGTCACTGTAAATCATTCCATGTACCACACTCAACACCCATGTCACTGTAAATCATTCCATGTATCACGTTCAACACCTGTGTCACTGTAAATCATTCCATGTACCACGCTCAGCACCTGTATCACTGTAAATCATTCCACGTACCACACTCAACACACGCATCACTGTAAATCGTTCCATGTACCACACTCAGCACCTGTATCACTGTAAATCATTCCATGTACCACACTCAACACATGCATCACTGTAAATCATTCCATGTACCACGCTCAATACCCATCTCATTGATTGCTGACCTCTGCAGTACACTCATACTTTCTAAATTTCATTTTTTAAAAAAATTCTTGAGCAGTTTCTATCATTTGTAATGATTCACACTTCATGACTTTTATTATTTCATATAGACGTTGCAGAACACAAAGACAAATATGAATTTCTTAAAAAGATAAGGAATAAAAATGTATTTTCTATCTATCAACAGATTATTTGGACCCTTTCATAAATCTAAGAAACATTATGGAACCTTACTACTTTATATTGTCGCTACAGATCATATGCATCTGTTCTATATTTTTGTCACTATAGATCACATGCATTTGTTTATATTTTTAAAGCTGGTACACAAATCAAATCCTTAACTCTCTGCAACTTTACATTATTTCTCTCTCTCTCTCTCTCTCTCTGTGCAAGATACATGTAATAATGTGAAAATGTCCATGATGTGTCAAGTATCTAAATCTCTCAGCGTCATACCACTCAACTGCTTTGAATTACTTGCTGCAGACATTTATCTTGTCTTCAGCTCCTTTACTATATGTAAATAAATAGTGCTTTCATGTCTGGCCCACCATCATCCCCAACCTAGCGAGTCACAGGTGACATCACAGGTAGCAGATAGTAGAAGTCCTTCATATATGGAGGATACCTGTGAATAAGGGTTTAACCAAATGAGCAGGTGCGGACCAACTGGCAGCAAATAGAGCACAAGGTGGAATAGAGGGTGGCTTTTCTATTCCTACAAAACGTCTCACATGTTCAAGTCGTATGCCAGGCAAAGAAGAGGCACCTGCTTAACCTCTGGCCACTGCCGCCTTGCAGGGAGGACATGGTCCAAAAGCTAGCGGAGAGTCCATAACAGACAAGACAAAGGGAAACCACTGTAGTATGATCCCAGGAATAAAATATGTCTATGCACAAGCAACGATCACATGAGAACGACATTAATGGGCACCCCAAAGGGGCACTCTTGTTCCATAGGGAACCTTATAGGCCGCAGGTGAGGCCAGACCACCGGCAAGTGACTGGGGGCAAAATAAATAACAGCAGAACGGCAACATGGAATGTGAGATCCTTATACCAGGCAGGCAAGCTAGAGAATATTGAAAAAAGAAATGGCAAGATTGAACATCAACATATTAGGGATGAGCAAAGTGAGATGGACAGGAGCAGGAGAATAAGATCTGATGATTATACAGTTACATATTCAGGCGGACAGAAACATGAAAGAAGAGTTGCTATGATCAATGACAGTGAAACAACAAAGGGTTTCTGGAATATATCAGACAACATACTACTAGTTCAGCTGAAAGGGAGACCAATAAACATAAACATTATACAAGTATACGCTCCAACCACTGATGGATCCAAAGAAGACATACAAGAATTCTATAATCAACTGGAACAAGCTGTAATTCAATGCAAAACACAAGATGTAAATATAATTATGGGAGACTTTAATGTTAAAGTTGGTAAAGGAAAAGTAAAGATGTAGTTGGCAAATATGGATTAGGAGAAAGAAATGAAAGAGGAGAAACACCTAATAGACTGGACTAGAACATGTAACATGATTACAGGAAATACTTGGTTTCAGCAACATCCTCGAAGACTCACAACATGGCACAGCCATTACCAAAAAACCTCCAATCAGATAGATTACATCCTTATAAACAAGAGATAGACTACATCTTTACAAACAAGATATAGACTACATCTTTACAAACAAGAGATAGACTACATCCTTATAAACAAGAGATAGACTACATCTTTATAAACAAGAGATAGACTACATCTTTATAAACAAGAGATAGACTACATCCTTATAAACAAGAGACAGACTTCATCCTTATAAACAAGAGATAGACTACATCTTTATAAACAAGAGATACAGGAATGCATTATTAACCAGAACATGGGGACAGACTACATACTTTATAAACAAGAGATACAGGAATGCACTTTTAACCAGAACATGGGGATAGACTACATCCTTATAAACAAGAGATACAGGAATGCATTATTAACCAGAACATGGGGATAGACTACATACTTATAAACAAGAGATACAGGAATGCATTATTAACAACCAAAACACGGCCAGCAACAGACTGTAACAGTGATCATTATCCCCTGTGTGGGAATGTCAGAATAAAGCTAAAGAAAACTGATAGAAAAGTGGAAAACATCAAATTAAATGTAGACCTTATTACAGAGAATGAAGAAATGTGAGGTAAATACTGAGTTATAAAAAAATCATACAACGCAATTGATAGGATACAGAGTATTGATGAAGAGTAGGAAATGCTCCGGGGTTACATCCACCAAACAAGAAAAGAAATACTACCAAAGAAAAAAGAACTGATAAGAAAAAATAGAAAACAGAAGAAGTCTTACACATGATGGACAAAACTAGACAAAGTAAAAACAACAGAGAAGAATACCAAAATATAAACAGAGAAATAAAACACTAAAGAAGCTAAAGAAAAATGGATGGAAGAGCATCAAAATAATGACACTAAAACTATGCACAAACATATAAATGCCTCAGGAAGAAACATGGACTTTCAGTTTGGTGCTGGAGTAAAAGCGCGGCTCTTGATATGTATTGGGGATATAGTTGGAAAAGTGAATGAAATACAGTATTTCCATGTTAAGTGTACTTCTTGTGTGTCAAAATAACTAAAAATGTATGAAGATTTCATAAATGCAGAGTTTTTTTAGGAAAAAAAGAAGTAATGTGATGTGTTTAGACAATAATTGTGTCCTACTTACTATCGGCTAGGTCTAGATGTACAGTATGTACCATCTGAGATGCCATCGACTACCTGTTGATCTCATCTTGTGATGTGGCATTTTCGCTAAAATAACATCTGAAATAACCTTCTAACTACTTCTCCAGTCGTCTAATATGTCTAGATCTACTTGGGATACAATCAAGAACAGTGGTCTGGTCACAGGGTATGTCCATATCCCTATCTTATCTTATATCTTATATCCTTCCCGTGCCGTTAGACGTCACATAGGGCTCGCAAAGTAGTTCGCCAATTTTTCCTGTCTTCGGCGAGTCTTTCAACCTCAACAAAGGATTTTATGCCTGTTAACTTGGCCTCTCTTAATAATGTTCTCTTCAGAGTTTCACGCGGTCTGCCCCTTTTTCTTCGGCCTGTTGTGTTCCACTTGATAGCTTGTTTTGGGATTCTCTGCTCATTTCTTCTCATCAAGTGGCCAACATATGTCCATCTCCTTTTCCTGATCACCCGTGAGACTGGTTGTTGTTCAGTCATCTGTCTTATCCCTATCTACGTCACCAAAAATTGAAAATTCATGACAATCACTCTGATTTTCTCCCTCGTTACTAAGCACTCTTCGGCCAAGATGAACAGGTTCATGAGATGTGCGCACTACATGTTTACAATCTAAACGTTACACCAGGTTTTTTAATGAAACAAAGCATGTCGCAAAATATAGTCCCATGGCACTATAGACACACAACCGGAAGTGACCATTTTTAGTCCTTAGGCATGGGAAGAGTTAACAGGGAAGAACATACTACAGGCTGTCTGAAATGAAAAGAAGGAAATACCTTAACGGACACAGAGGAAATACTAGATGGATGGACAGAATACACAGATGACTTATATGGTGGAGAAAGACTTAACAGTCTCCAGACACAAACTTAGAGGTCATCAATTCTTGAAGAAATCACAGACACTATGGAACATATAAAAAAAAAAATTGGAAGTCAACTGGACAAGACAACGTTGCAAATGAAGAAATAAATGCTCTCTGGAAATTTGGCATGAAAATTATTATAAAACTATCCCTCTGGGAACAACTGTGTTAAGAAGACACTTAACATAGTCTTTGTGAGACAGGGAACAAAGATCTATTTGCTTAAAAACTCTGACCTACTTCTGTAGCCCAGAAACCTATATCAGTCAACACTAATTGTAATTGTTATTTTTGTAAAATGTAATGTCAGGTTGGTGGATGGATGGGCATATGGAGATTGCCAGCGGGGATGATGAAAATCTGAGGTAAAACCATTGAATCCAGGACATGACAAGCCTATGGGTCTTTACAACAATGGCTATCAGAATAAGGTAAACAAAACAGAGCAACAGACTATAGGTGGTGGGGAATGGATATTGTTAAAGCACTCATCAGATTCCTCATCTCAAAGTTGGAGCATCTCTGTGGAATTGTCTCAAAGCCATCTGGCCAGCCAGTGCTGCACAATGGATCTGATGTGGAGAGAGGAACTTACACAGAGGCTGGAAAACAAAGTTTTGGCCAGGCCAGCCTACACCACTGTCTTCATGGCTGTCCAAGCAAGACCACAGTCTGCCCTCACAAGGAAAGATGCTAAAGTCAGAGGTACACAGCCAAAAGGTGCATCGCAAAAATCAGGGTACCACGAATTATCACCAATGAAGTATATGAAGAAGAAGATTACAAAACTTTTGACATTTAAGAAAACAGACATAAAAAAACGACATGCTAACATCTAACTTTATAGCCATGGCAAAGAAAGCAGATACACGAGAATGTGAAGAACATCAAACTGTTAATTCACCATGCCATATTAACAAATTACTGTTAAGAGTAATAATGAGAAGGATGAAACAAAAAGTTAAAGTAGAGATAGGAGATGAACAATGTGGCTTTCCTGAAGGCAAAGGAACACAAAATGCTATATATATGCACTGAGAACACTAACAGAAAGAGCTACAAAAAGATATATACTTATGTTTTACTGACTGCATCGAAGCAATTGACAAGCTAAAACAGGAGTGATGAAGATACTGGAAGACATACACACTGATGGCACAGATCTAAGAATAATAAAAAATATATAATGGAGCCAAAGATCAACCATCTAGATAAACAACAAAGTAGGCAAATTTCATGGCATAAAGAAGGGAGTAAGACAAGGATGTGGACTATACCTAGAACTGTTTTCTCTCTAAAGTGATAATATTATGAGAGAGTAAGACAAGGATGTGGACTATACCAAGAACTACTTTCTCTCTAAAGTGATAATATTATGAGAGAGTAAGACAAGGATGTGGACTATACCAAGAACTACTTTCTCTCTAAAGTGATAATATTATGAGAGAGTAAGACAAGGATGTGGACTATACCCAGAACTGTTTTCTCTCTAAGGTGATTATTCTTCTTCTTCGTCGTTCGCTTCTACCACCAAAACTGCACTGTGATCCTACTGAATTTACACCTGTAGTCCTCGTTAGGTCCTGTGGTCTCCTGTGGTCCCCAAAAGGACCACACGAGATCCATGAGAGGACCACAAGGGGTTCAGAGTATCGCAGGGCTTTAGCCTGTATTCTTGGTGGGTCTCAGAAGCGGATTGCGTGACACAGTGGTTTTCGTTGCACCAGTTTAGTCTAGAGTTGGACTTTCTCACCGGAAGACCTCGACGTGTTTAGGATATCAGTGCATCCCCGCTGGGTGAGAGGCCATAGCCCACCCAGGCCAGAGTTGGACCTTCTCACCGGAAAACCTTGACGTGTTTTGAGATACCCGTGTATCACCGCCGGGTGAGAGGTGGTTGCCCATCCAGTCCAGAGTTGGACTTTCTCACCGGAAACCCTCAGCGTGATTAGGATACGCAAACATCCCCGCCGGTGAGAGGTGGTTGCCTATCTAGACTGCCCTGGTCCAGTGTCTCCGACTTCAGCATTTTGCGGTCGTGGCCGCTACCCTTCCTAGTTGTGACCAGGATGGAGCTTATGTCCAGGAGGACGAATCCTCACCACTAGTGACTTCCCCCTGGGTTGAGCCGGTTTAGGCATATTATCCCAGTATGGGCGTGTTTGGGACATGACCGACCTCTAGAGCAGAGGTACTGTGACATGCATAGCCTTCAAGATTCACCTCTGGTGTGAGCTGGTTTAGGCAAAATTCACCAGTATGGGTGTATATCAGGTGTGACCGACCTTTAGAGCGGAGGTGGCATGACATGTCTAGCCATCAAGTTCCACCCTGGTGTGTGCCGGTTTAGGCATATTTCACCAGTGTAGGTGTATTTCGAACATGGCCAGCCTCTAGAGCAGAGGTGCCGTGGTATGTCAGCGATACTATTGGACATACCGATTAAACTTCACTTTATCCTTTCCACCACCTTTTCACATCGGCACCACACAGCAACCTTTATTTCTTTTCCGCATTTCCTTCCTTGACTGGGAGGAGCTTCCCTCCACGCGTGGCATTCGAAGAGTCTCGCCAGCAGTGTCTTAACCTCTGGGACAAGCCGGTTCATGCAATTCACCCGATAGGACTGCACTCAGGACGTGACCGACCTCCAGACCAGAGGTGCCGTGATTTGACTGTTTGCTTCGCTTTTTCCTTTCTACCACCTTTTCCGCAGTGATGCTGCGCGGCAACCCCATTTGAACCTTTCTTCGTTAGACTACATCCTTATAAACAAGAGACAGACTTCATCCTTATAAACAAGAGACAGACTACATCTTTATAAACAAGAGATACAGGAATGCATTATTAACCAGAACATGGGGACAGACTACATACTTTATAAACAAGAGATACAGGAATGCACTTTTAACCAGAACATGGGGATAGACTACATACTTATAAACAAGAGATACAGGAATGCATTATTAACCAGAACATGGGGATAGACTACATACTTATAAACAAGAGATACAGGAATGCATTATTAACAACCAAAACACGGCCAGCAACAGACTGTAACAGTGATCACTATCCCCTGTGTGGGAATGTCAGAATAAAGCTAAAGAAAACTGATAGAAAAGTGGAAAACATCAAATTAAATGTAGACCTTATTACAGAGAATGAAGAAATGTGAGGTAAATACTGAGTTATAAAAAAATCATACAACGCAATTGATAGGATACAGAGTATTGATGAAGAGTAGGAAATGCTCCGGGGTTACATCCACCAAACAAGAAAAGAAATACTACCAAAGGAAAAAAGAACTGATAAGAAAAAATAGAAAACAGAAGAAGTCTTACACATGATGGACAAAACTAGACAAAGTAAAAACAACAGAGAAGAATACCAAAATATAAACAGAGAAATAAAACACTAAAGAAGCTAAAGAAAAATGGATGGAAGAGCATCAAAATAATGACACTAAAACTATGCACAAACATATAAATGCCTCAGGAAGAAACATGGACTTTCAGTTTGGTGCTGGAGTAAAAGCGCGGCTCTTGATATGTATTGGGGATATAGTTGGAAAAGTGAATGAAATACAGTATTTCCATGTTAAGTGTACTTCTTGTGTGTCAAAATAACTAAAAATGTATGAAGATTTCATAAATGCAGAGTTTTTTAGGAAAAAAAGAAGTAATGTGATGTGTTTAGACAATAATTGTGTCCTACTTACTATCGGCTAGGTCTAGATGTACAGTATGTACCATCTGAGATGCCATCGACTACCTGTTGATCTCATCTTGTGATGTGGCATTTTCGCTAAAATAACATCTGAAATAACCTTCTAACTACTTCTCCAGTCGTCTAATATGTCTAGATCTACTTGGGATACAATCAAGAACAGTGGTCTGGTCACAGGGTATGTCCATATCCCTATCTTATCTTATCTTATATCTTATATCCTTCCCGTGCCGTTAGACGTCACATAGGGCTCGCAAAGTAGTTCGCCAATTTTTCCTGTCTTCGGCGAGTCTTTCAACCTCAACAAAGGATTTTATGCCTGTTAACTTGGCCTCTCTTAATAATGTTCTCTTCAGAGTTTCACGCGGTCTGCCCCTTTTTCTTCGGCCTGTTGTGTTCCACTTGATAGCTTGTTTTGGGATTCTCTGCTCATTTCTTCTCATCAAGTGGCCAACATATGTCCATCTCCTTTTCCTGATCACCCGTGAGACTGGTTGTTGTTCAGTCATCTGTCTTATCCCTATCTACGTCACCAAAAATTGAAAATTCATGACAATCACTCTGATTTTCTCCCTCGTTACTAAGCACTCTTCGGCCAAGATGAACAGGTTCATGAGATGTGCGCACTACATGTTTACAATCTAAACGTTACACCAGGTTTTTTAATGAAACAAAGCATGTCGCAAAATATAGTCCCATGGCACTATAGACACACAACCGGAAGTGACCATTTTAGTCCTTAGGCATGGGAAGAGTTAACAGGGAAGAACATACTACAGGCTGTCTGAAATGAAAAGAAGGAAATACCTTAACGGACACAGAGGAAATACTAGATGGATGGACAGAATACACCACTGTCTTCATGGCTGTCCAAGCAAGACCACAGTCTGCCCTCACAAGGAAAGATGCTAAAGTCAGAGGTACACAGCCAAAAGGTGCATCGCAAAAATCAGGGTACCACGAATTATCACCAATGAAGTATATGAAGAAGAAGATTACAAAACTTTTGACATTTAAGAAAACAGACATAAAAAAACGACATGCTAACATCTAACTTTATAGCCATGGCAAAGAAAGCAGATACACGAGAATGTGAAGAACATCAAACTGTTAATTCACCATGCCATATTAACAAATTACTGTTAAGAGTAATAATGAGAAGGATGAAACAAAAAGTTAAAGTAGAGATAGGAGATGAACAATGTGGCTTTCCTGAAGGCAAAGGAACACAAAATGCTATATATATGCACTGAGAACACTAACAGAAAGAGCTACAAAAAGATATATACTTATGTTTTACTGACTGCATCGAAGCAATTGACAAGCTAAAACAGGAGTGATGAAGATACTGGAAGACATACACACTGATGGCACAGATCTAAGAATAATAAAAAATATATAATGGAGCCAAAGATCAACCATCTAGATAAACAACAAAGTAGGCAAATTTCATGGCATAAAGAAGGGAGTAAGACAAGGATGTGGACTATACCTAGAACTGTTTTCTCTCTAAAGTGATAATATTATGAGAGAGTAAGACAAGGATGTGGACTATACCAAGAACTACTTTCTCTCTAAAGTGATAATATTATGAGAGAGTAAGACAAGGATGTGGACTATACCCAGAACTGTTTTCTCTCTAAGGTGATTCTTCTTCTTCTTCGTCGTTCGCTTCTACCACCAAAACTGCACTGTGATCCTACTGAATTTACACCTGTGGTCCTCATTAGGTCCTGTGGTCTCCTGTGGTCCCCAAAAGGACCACACGAGATCCACGAGAGGACCACAAGGGGTTCAGAGTATCGCAGGGCTTTAGCCTGTATTCTTGGTGGGTCTCAGAAGCGGATTGCGTGACACAGTGGTTTTCGTTGCACCAGTTTAGTCTAGAGTTGGACTTTCTCACCGGAAGACCTCGACGTGTTTAGGATATCAGTGCATCCCCGCTGGGTGAGAGGCCATAGCCCACCCAGGCCAGAGTTGGACCTTCTCACCGGAAAACCTTGACGTGTTTTGAGATACCCGTGTATCACCGCCGGGTGAGAGGTGGTTGCCCATCCAGTCCAGAGTTGGACTTTCTCACCGGAAACCCTCAGCGTGATTAGGATACGCAAACATCCCCGCCGGGTGAGAGGTGGTTGCCTATCTAGACTGCCCTGGTCCAGTGTCTCCGACTTCAGCATTTTGCGGTCGTGGCCGCTACCCTTCCTAGTTGTGACCAGGATGGAGCTTATGTCCAGGAGGACGAATCCTCACCACTAGTGACTTCCCCCTGGGTTGAGCCGGTTTAGGCATATTATCCCAGTATGGGCGTGTTTGGGACATGACCGACCTCTAGAGCAGAGGTACTGTGACATGCATAGCCTTCAAGATTCACCTCTGGTGTGAGCTGGTTTAGGCAAAATTCACCAGTATGGGTGTATATCAGGTGTGACCGACCTTTAGAGCGGAGGTGGCATGACATGTCTAGCCATCAAGTTCCACCCCTGGTGTGTGCCGGTTTAGGCATATTTCACCAGTGTAGGTGTATTTCGAACATGGCCAGCCTCTAGAGCAGAGGTGCCGTGGTATGTCAGCGATACTATTGGACATACCGATTAAACTTCACTTTATCCTTTCCACCACCTTTTCACATCGGCACCACACAGCAACCTTTATTTCTTTTCCGCATTTCCTTCCTTGACTGGGAGGAGCTTCCCTCCACGCGTGGCATTCGAAGAGTCTCGCCAGCAGTGTCTTAACCTCTGGGACAAGCCGGTTCATGCAATTCACCCGATAGGACTGCACTCAGGACGTGACCGACCTCCAGACCAGAGGTGCCGTGATTTGACTGTTTGCTTCGCTTTTTCCTTTCTACCACCTTTTCCGCAGTGATGCTGCGCGGCAACCCCATTTGAACCTTTCTTCGTTGGCCAGGAGGAGCACCGCTCCACGCATGGCAGCCGAAGAATATCGCCAACAGCGTCCTAAAGTGATAATATTATGATTGATTGATTAATCTTTATTTCAAAAGGGTTAAGAATTGGGCACGCAGGCCCATCTGACATTCTGCCCTTTATCATACATCTTTCACTCCATTCCAGACATTCTACAAATATGCTGTTCATATAACAAACATAACTAACACTGAAGATGAGAGACATAAAATAAAATATAACATTTACGTTTCGCTCTTAAACATTCACTCAGTACAGAAGTAACTACATACATTATAAATGACTATCTACTAACCAAATTTTCGGGACTATTCAGAAAACAATTAATTGTATTCGGTGTCTGTAAGAGCAGTTTAAGATAACTTTTAAGTTTCATAATTCATGGAGGCATGTAGTCGACATCAAATAGATATTGGGAAAGCTTGTAGTTGTAGGATGGAGTATAATTTATATTTTTTATATAGGATGGGAGGGTATTCCAAAGATGAGCTGCAGAATAACTAAAGCATTTCTTTTAAAGATCAAGTCTAGGTTTTGGAAGACATATGTTGTTCAAGCGTTGGGTGCACTTTTGGCTAAATTTAAACAGGTTCCATAGATAAGGCGGGGCATGCCGTGAAAGAATTTGATGTACTAACTTGGCTTTGTTGAAGAGGAATATGTTCTTAAGAGGTAGTATTTTGATACGTTTGTGATGGTTAGTTGTTTGTGCTTGATCTTTGTCACTAATAAGCTTTACTGCTTACTTTTGGAGTGAGCAAAGCCTCTTTGTATTTGACACTGAGCAACCATCCCAAACTGTTGAGCAATAGTCTAAATGTGTTTGTATATGAGATATGTAGTATGTCTTCCTAGTGTCTTGATCGATGAAGTGCTTAATTTGAGCTAATTGGTATACTTTTTGTGCGATGAGTTTTGTTAGACATTGCACATGAGAGTTCCAGGTCAGATGTTGGTCAATAATAAGACCTAGTGTTTTGTGCTCGCTAACGTTTTCTATCTGTGATGTTTCTGTACAGAGCCGAAGTGTTGTTTTTGTTGCGTTTTGTAGTTTCTGTCTTGTTGTTATGAGCATTGATTTTGTTTTATCAGTGTTTATAATCATGCCATTATTTTTGCTCCATCTAATTAAATTGTGTAACTCGACCTGAAGAGTTCATTCTAGATTAACACAATCGTAGTCACTGGTGTAGACTGTGCAATCATCTGCAAAAAGGTCACAAGAAGAGTGTTTAAGATGAAGTGGAAGATCACTGATATAGACAGCAAAGAGCAACGGGCCTAGAATAGAACCTTGCGGAACACCAGTGTCAACTGTAGCAGAATTTGATAGAGAATTGTTGAAGAATACTACCTGTTGTCTGTCTGAAAGAAATGATGCAATTAATTTTATTAGGTTAGGGTGCAATTTATAAGTCTTTATTTTTCTTACAAGAATATCGTGGTCAATCATATCAAATGCCTTTTTAAAGTCGACAAAGATGGCACCACATAGTCTGTCGTCATTTATGTTTACTAACCAGTTTTATGTCGTTTTGGTAAGAGCTGTGTGGCAGGAATGATTGGGTCTAAAGTCTGACTGACTGTCTATGAGTAAATTGTTCTCTTGCATGTGTCGTAGAGTTATTTTGTGTATGTGTTTTGTGTGTATGAGAGAGTAAGACAAGGATGTGGACTATACCAAGAACTGCTTTCTCTCTAAAGTGATAATATTATGAGAGAGTAAGACAAGGATGTGGACTATACCTAGAACAGTTTTCTCTCTAAAGTGATAATATTATGAGAGCTGTTAGCAACAAGCCTGGGATAAAAGTTGGAGGACCTAACATCAACAACCTGAGATATGTTGCTGACATGGTCCTTACAGCAGACAATGAAAAAGATCTACAAGAGCTGCTAGATATAGTAGTAGCAGAAAGTGAATATCTACAAGAGCTGCTAGATATAGTAGTAGCAGAAAGTGAATATCTACAAGAACTGCTAGATATAGTAGTAGCAGAAAGTGAATATAAAGATCTACAAGAACTGCCAGATATAGTAGTAGTAGCAAAAAGTGAATATAAAGATCTACAAGAACTGCTAGATATAATAGTAGCAAAAAGTGAATATAAAGATCTACAAGAGCTGCTAGATATAGTAGAGTAGCAGAAAGTGAATATAAAGGACTGTCACTAAACAGTAAGAAAATAGAAATGATGGGCGTGTCCAGAAAGAAAACTGTACCAGAATGCAGAGTAAAAATCAAAGGAATAACATTAAAACAAATGCATAAATTCAAGTATCTAGGTACAATGATAAAATCAGATGACAGGTGTGCCACAGAGATAAAAAACAGAATATGCCAGGCAAAGGTAGCATTTCAGAAAATTAAATCTAATTTATGCAGTCCATCTTTGTCAATAGATACTAGGAAAAGAGTTGAAATGCTACATCAAGCCGATACTACTATATGGAAGTGAATCATGGTCACTAACAAAAACAACAACAAGAGCATTAGAGGCAACTGAAATGTGGTTTGTACGAAGAATGTTAAGAATACCATGGACAGCCAAAATAACAAATGAAGAGTGCCTAAGGAAAACCAATGAGAAATGAACATTACATGGCAGACAGTCAAGGTTTATTGGGCACATAATGAGAAGTGGGATAGAAGATATAGTGACAACAGGGAAAATTGGAGGCAGGAATGGAAGAGGTAGACCAAGATAGAAATCTCAGAGGACTTGACAGAGACATAACAAAACTGATGAATAACATAAAGGATTGGAAACTGGAGAGACACGGTTGCTAGCGCCTCTAGACAAGGCACATGATGATGATGGCCCACCACAGGGCAAAATTGGGCAGACCACACAATCAAATTAAAAATAGCCAGCAGTCACTGGGAATGATGACAGTGAATATTTTGTTGTCTTAATTATCTATTATTGTGCTGTGCTACAGCAGCTGAGCCGGCATCTAACTTTTTCAGTCCAGTCCAAACTGACTCTTTAAACTGATCAAAAATTCTGAGTCAGTGGACTCATGTCTACAATTCTGGTTTACAGCCTTCACAAATTTATAAATCTTGTGACACAATTCGCTGGAAGACAAATGTAAAATATCAGTAAAACTTATCACACAAAGTCTTATTTACAGCATTCATATAAAAAAATGTATGCTCTCATAGAAAAAAAGCACTGAATTATGTATTATAAAAGAAAATCAAAGTAATGAATTATACACAGCATTCACCTGTTATTTACTCAACTTTCATAAACCATAATTATTCAAATCAAGAACAGGGATATACAATTTACTGAGTATATTGCGAACTTCATGACAAACCAAACAAAATGTAATTAGTGAAAGCTAACACATGAAGTAGCAATGTGAGAACTAATTATGATTAGTGAATGCTAGCACACAAAACAGCTGAGAAACACATAAATGCTTTTGAATGTAAATGCTACAGAAGAGTTCTCCAAATATTATGAACACAAAAAATGACAAATATATCCATCCTACAAGAACTTAATATTGAAGAAGGCTGGCTAGTAAAGAGGATTAACTCTTCCCGTGCCTTGGGCCACTGTATCGAGCCTGCCAGTTTCCCGATTTGTACGTAAGGTCGATATAGCGACTCCTGGTTTGTTTCAATAAAACAACCGGTGTAACATTTCGACTGTACATATTTCGTCCACGTTTCCGGTGACACTTTTCAAAACGGTGAAAGAGTGCTTAGTTATGAGCGATGCCGAGCGAAAAAAGGAAGAGAAACAGCGAAATTTTTCAATTTTTGATAGACAAGGGGTATGGACATGGCCTGTGACCACCCCACTGCTCTTTATCCCAAGTAGATCTAGACATATTAGATGACTGGAGAAGTAGTTAGGAGGTTATTTCAGACATTAATTTAGCGAGAATGCAACATAAAATCACAATACAAGATCGACAAGTAGATCTAGACATCTCAGATGGTAAGTAGTGTAGATCTAGACCTAGCCGATGGTGAGCTTGGCACAATCACTGTCTAAAAACATCACAGTACTTCTTTTTTCCTAAAAAAACTCTGCATTTATGAAATTGTCATACATTTAGTTATATTTTGAAACATAATAAGTACACGGAAGTACATGGAAATACTGTTTTCCATTCCATTTTACAACTATACCCCCAAAACAAATCAAGACCCGCTGTTTTATTTCGGCATCCAACTGAACGTCTGAGTTTCTTCCTGCGGCACAGAAAGAGTTAAACAAAGAAAACTTAAATATTTTGGACACATTAAATGTCATGATAATTTAGAGAAGACCATCATGGAAGTTCCGCAAGGGACATGCAAATGACTGAGCACACGAAGTAGCAATGTGAGAAATAAATGTGATTAGTGAAAGCTTGCACGCGAAGTAGCAATGTGAGAAATAAATGTGATTAGTGAAAGCTTGCACGCGAAGTAGCAATGTGAGAACTAAATGTGATTAGTGAAAGCTTGCACGCAAAGTAGTAATGTGAGAACTAAATGTGATTAGTGAAAGCTTGCACGCGAAGTAGCAATGTGAGAACTAAATGTGATTAGTGAAAGCTTGCACGCAAAGTAGTAATGTGAGAACTAAATGTGATTAGTGAAAGCTAGCACACAAAGTAGTAATGTGAGAACTAAATGTGATTAGTGAAAGCTTGCACGCAAAGTAGTAATGTGAGAACTAAATGTGATTAGTGAAAGCTAGCACACAAAGTAGTAATGTGAGAACTAAATGTGATTAGTGAAAGCTTGCACACAAAGTAGTAATGTGAGAACTAAATGTGATTAGTGAAAGCTTGCACGCAAAGTAGTAATGTGAGAACTAAATGTGATTAGTGAAAGCTAGCACGCAAAGTAGTAATGTGAGAACTAAATGTGATTAGTGAAAGCTAGCACACAAAGTAGTAATGTGAGAACTAAATGTGATTAGTGAAAGCTTGCACGCAAAGTAGTAATGTGAGAACTAAATGGATTAGTGAAAGCTAGCACGCAAAGTAGTAATGTGAGAACTAAATGTGATTAGTGAAAGCTAGCAAGCAAAGTAGTAATGTGAGAACTAAATGTGATTAGTGAAAGCTAGCACGCAAAGTAGTAATGTGAGAACTAAATGTGATTAGTGAAAGCTAGCAAGCAAAGTAGTAATGTGAGAACTAAATGTGATTAGTGAAAGCTAGCAAGCAAAGTAGTAATGTGAGAACTAAATGTGATTAGTGAAAGCTAGCAAGCAAAGTAGTAATGTGAGAACTAAATGTGATTAGTGAAAGCTAGCAAGCAAAGTAGTAATGTGAGAACTAAATGTGATTAGTGAAAGCTAGCACGCAAAGTAGTAATGTGAGAACTAAATGTGATTAGTGAAAGCTAGCACGCAAAGTAGTAATGTGAGAACTAAATGTGATTAGTGAAAGCTAGCAAGCAAAGTAGTAATGTGAGAACTAAATGTGATTAGTGAAAGCTAGCAAGCAAAGTAGTAATGTGAGAACTAAATGTGATTAGTGAAAGCTAGCACGCAAAGTAGTAATGTGAGAACTAAATGTGATTAGTGAAAGCTAGCACGCAAAGTAGTAATGTGAGAACTAAATGTGATTAGTGAAAGCTAGCACGCAAAGTAGTAATGTGAGAACTAAATGTGATTAGTGAAAGCTAGCAAGCAAAGTAGTAATGTGAGAACTAAATGTGATTAGTGAAAGCTAGCAAGCAAAGTAGTAATGTGAGAACTAAATGTGATTAGTGAAAGCTAGCACGCAAAGTAGTAATGTGAGAACTAAATGTGATTAGTGAAAGCTAGCACGCAAAGTAGTAATGTGAGAACTAAATGTGATTAGTGAAAGCTTGCACGCAAAGTAGTAATGTGAGAACTAAAGGCCCCACAATAACCACCCGCTCCAAAGATGGTTGAAGGTCGGGTATTAGAGATTTGTGCTATGAGACAAGAAAGTGCATCAAAGTGTTATCTGTAATGATTAAAACATTTTGTCCTGAAATGTAAAAAAATCACAGCTATATAAAACATAGAAAATGCGATGCAACTTCTAATACTGGAGAGAAACAGCTGGACCACGGCGCAGGATGCGTAGTTGTTCGACAACACAACGCCTTGATGTCGCCATTTTGATATGCGGCAGTAAATTGTGTCAGCAAAGTATTGTGTTCTGTTTTTATATAAAACAAACTGTTTAAAATATACATTTATAAATAATGAAGATGACTCCTTCTACAAATATCATGTTATTAAACACATCAAAATTTATGCTTTACCATTAACTCTACACTAATTCGTGCGGTATGACTCTGTGGAGACACTTCCTGTTACAACTGGGCATAACTCGGTGTTTTAGGAACCGATTCTTTCCTTTTAGTAAGCACTCAAAATACTTGCCATCAGTTGGAACGAATTCAAGAACAATGTTGCAGAGATAAGACAGATGACAACCAGTCTCATGGGTGCTCAGGACAAGGAGATGGACATATGTTGGTCACTTGATGAGAAGAAATTATCAGAGAATCCCAAAACAAGCTATCAAGTGGTACACAACAGGCCGAAGAAAAAGAGGCAGACCACGTGAAACTCTGAAGAGGACATTATTAAGGGAGGCCAAATTAACAGGCATAAAATCCTTTGATGAGGTTGAAAGACTCGCCGAAGACAGGAAAAATTGGCGAACTACTTTGCGAGTCCTATGTGACGTTTAACGGCACGGGAAGGATATAAGATATAAGAAGAAGCTCTCTTGGAACCGAGTCCTCAGGTTATTGCCCTTGGTAAATGCCAGTACCTAGAGACAACAGGAAAAATGAGTGAGGAAGGAAGATAAGAAACAAGATATTTGACAGACTAAAAGAATGGCACAGAGCACAGTCCAACACACATCTTATAGATTGATATAGAAATCAATTGGCATGGACCAAAGAGAAATGTGAGTGATTATTTGTGTATAAGACAACGATTTACCCATGCTTTTTATATGTCACAAAACATCTATTTGAGCCATTTTTCACAGTGGGTGAGACCAAAGTGTATTCTTGGCAGGTACCCTGATCAACATGCCCCTTGCATGATCAACAAGATGGTCCTTTCATCCAGGCTAAGATTTTAATCAAAAGCACTCACCACTTCACCATGGTACAATTATCTAGCAGCACCATGCGGTGTTTAAGATTTAATTTTTAAAATTTGGCCAAGGCTAAAGCGTAGTTTTTTTCTTTTTTTTAACTACGAGATGCCCGAGGCCTGCCCTGCACTGTCGATGCCGAGGGTAAGGTCCAAATCTTGTTACGGGTAGGCCAGGTTTGCAGTATCACCAGGCGCATGGCCTGTTCTTTTCATTGTCTTAAAAAAAATAACACTTAAAGCGCTTTTTGGCTAAGATTTTAAACCATACACCCCCACTACCGTGAGCTGGTACATCTATCTAGCAGGCATCCTTGTGGTGGTATATCTGTCTAGCAGACACCCTTGTGGTGGTATATCTATCTAGCAGGCACCTTTGTGGTGGTATATCTGTCTAGCAGACACCCTTGTGGTGGTATATCTGTCTAGCAGACACCCTTGTGGTGGTACATCTATCTAGCAGGCACTCTTGTGGTTGTACATCTATCTAGCAGGCACCCTTGTGGTGGTACATCTATCTAGCAGGTACCCTTGTTGTGGTACATCTATCTAGCAGGCATCCTTGTGGTGGTTCATCTGTCTAACAGGCACCCTTGTGGTTGTACATCTATCTAGCAGGCACTCTTGTGGTGGTACATCTATCTAGCAGGCACTCTTGTGGTGGTTCATCTGTCTAACAGGCACCCTAACTATGGTACATCTATCTAGCAGGCATCTTGTCATGGTACATCTATCTAGCAGGCATCCTTGTGATGGTTCATCTGTCTAACAGGCACCTTTGTGTTTTTACATGTCTAGCAGGAACCCTTGTAGTGTATTAAAAAAAAAAAGAAAAATTACGTTTAGACTTACAGCTCAACACCCACCTTACAGAGAGCACACTGTTTCAAACAGACAGCACGTTGTCGACTGTGCAGGAACAACGTACAAGAAAGAGAAATGCACATATTTTACGAATGGAATACAATCACAGCCAGTATAGCAAGACAAAGGAATATTATAGAAACACACACAGCACATAGGACAGACATATAACAAATCCGTCATGCTTAACATTTTTTCTATAACTCAGACGGACACACACACACACCAAGTTACTGACCCTGCTGGCAAAGTTCTGGTACTTGGTGTGGACGTACAGAAACAGAGCTCATTTTATATTTCTGCACGTTTAGTCCTAGAATTTTCTCACATCTGTTTCGACACAGGGAATTGAAAATCATGACATGCTGAAATAAAAACTTTCCAACAAGAAATAAAGCCTTGATGATAGCGACCGTATGAGAGTATGAGAGAGAGAGAGTGAGGGTATGGCAGAATCTGGTCAATGGTATCTCACCCTTGATATAACTCTATACTTTTGTGTAGAGTTAGGCCCATGTTTGTTTTCTCTATCAAAGTTCATGATTTCCAAGTCGTTTTTGCACTTGGAAGGTAGAGAGAGAGAGAGAGGAGAAAGATTTTAACTGTTGAGTGAGAAGTGTTGTGTAGTTCGGTCTGGTTGAGGAATGTAGTCATGTTTAGTATGTGATAGTTGTTAGCCATCTTGAATTCTTATGGCACTATCCTATGCCCCCTCTTCTCATTGCATGTCCTATGAAAGTACATTGTCTCTCTCTTATCTTTTTGACAAGAATTTTTGTCTCTCCAGCTTTTCTCATACATTCTTCACTAGTTATTTTTGATGTTGGGGGGATTTGCAACATTCTTCTAATAAACCACATTTCTGCTGCTTCCAATGATTTTTGTGCAGATCTGCCTGTTGTCCATGATTCACTTCCATATAACAAGATAGGTTCAGTATAGCATTATAGGACTCGTTTTCTAACATTCATTGATAAGGATGTATTGGATAATGTTTCTCATTCTCTGAAATGCAGTCTTTGATTGGTCTATTCTGTTCCTAATTTCTGTTCTGCATTTCCCATCTTAAGTTATTACTGCTCCAAGGTATTTGAATTTCTGCACCTGCTTTAGAATAGTTCCATTTATTTTTATACTGCATGCTGGTGGATTCTGTTTCTTAGATATAACCATAGTCTCTGTCTTTTTGATGTTCAAAGTAAGGCTTTTCTGTTCACTTTCTTTGGTGACTTTATCCAAGAGATTTTGCAGGTCTTGTTGGTTCTCAGCCATCAGTACTGTGTCATTAGCATACCTAAGGTTGTTAATATTGTATCCTCCAATTTTTATGCCTGGTTCTTGGATGATCATTCTTAGAATATCTTGCTGTACAGAGAAAAAAAGGTCGAAATAGTACATATCCTTGTTGTAGCCCTTGTTTTATAGGTTGATATTTTCCAGTTCTATTTTCAACTCGAATTGCTGCTTCTTGCTGCCCATATAGATGTTTTACAATCCTCAGGTCTTTGCCATCTATATTGATGTCTTCCAGCATTTTAATAATTTCATTATGTTTCACCTTGTCGAATGCCTTGGTGTAATCAATGAAGCATAAGTAGAGATCTTTCTGTACTTCTAAAGCTCTTTCTGTTAGTGTTCATAAAGTATAAATGGCATTGTATGTTCCCTTTCCTTCAACAAATCCAAACTATTCATCTGCTATTTCCATTTTTATCTTTTTCCTTGTTCTTCTCATAATGATTCTCAGAAGTAGCTTCGTTATGTGACATGAGAGGCTGATAGTCCAGTGGTCATCACTTTCTTTTGCATCTGGTTTCTTTGGTAGTGTTATAAACGTGGACAACTAAAGAAATAGAAAAGTGGACAACTAAAGAAATTAGACTCTTTTGAAAACAAATGCCTAAGGAAAATACTCGACATCAAGTGGAATGAATTCAAGAGCAATGCAGAGATAAGACAGATGATTGAACAACAACCAGTCTCATGGGTGCTCAGGAAAAGGAGATGGACATATGTTGGTCACTTGATGAGAAGAAGTGATCAGAGAATCCCAAAACAAGCTATCAAGTGGAACACAACAGGCCAAAGAAAAAGAGGCAGACCGCGTGAAACTCTGAAGTGGACATTGTTAAAAGAGGCCAAATTAACAGACATAAAATCCTTTGATGAGGTTGAAAGACTCGCCGAAGACAGGAAAAATTGGCGAACTACTTTGCGAGCCCTATGTGATGTTTAACGGCACAGGAAGGACATGAGATATAAGATAAACGTGGATTTAAGCAGGTCACTGGGCATATAACCACTGTTGTAAATGTCATTCAGTAACTTGGTTATTATTTGTATTCCTATCTCCTCTAGTGCCTCTATTTCTTCTATTGTTATATTTTATCAGGCCCATTTGCTTTTCCTTTCTTCATGTGTTTGATGGCATCTATGATTTCATCTTCAAGTATTGCTGGTCCATCATAGTTTTCAGTATCTGGTGTTAATTCTGGTCTTTCTCCTCCATACTCTGTCCACCTGTCCACAATGTCTTCTTTTCCCATTAACATTTTACCTTCTTTTGATTTCAAGCATTTTATTTTCCTGCCTGTGAGTTCACTAATTTGTTTGTGCATGTTTGTAGGTTTTTATTATGAGAGTCCTCTAACTGTCTTCACTGTTCATTTAACCACACTTCCTTTGCTTCTCTGCATTTGCGTCTTATTTCTTTATTTATCTTGCTATATTTTTCTTGGTTATTTTTACTCCTCCTCTTCTTGTCTATCACTCCTAAGATGTCGTCTGTCATCCATTTATTTTTAGGGGTTTCTTTTTTCGGTGGTATTATCTCCTTAACAGTTTGGTGGATAGAATCTCTTTACGTTGCCCATTGTTCATCTACACTATTTATCTTTGCTATTGCATTGTATCTATTTGTTATAATAACTTTGTATTGTTCTCGCAGCTCTTGGTCATTTTTAAGTTCTGTATTCAGTTTGATGTTTCTTACTTTTCTGCATGCTTTCTTTAGCTTTATTCTAATTCTTCCACAGAGTGGGTCATGGTCACTATTGCAGTCAGCTCCTGGCATGGTTTTTGTTGTCAGTAATGCAATCGTTTGTTGATTAATACGTAGCCTATCTGGTTATAAGTCTTTTTGTCTGGGCTGAACCATGTTGCCAGTCTTCGAGGATGTTGTTTAAACCAGGTGTTTCATACAACCACGCTGTGTGTTCTTGACCATTCAATTAATTAACTACCTCTGTCATTCCTCTCCCCCAGTCCATAGTCACCAACGATGTCTGAAGTTCTTCCTTTATCAACTTTGGCATTAAAATCTCCCATAACTATAGTAACTTCATGTGACATTGTATGTTTTAGGGCTGTCTCTACGTCATTATAAAATAGTTGTACATCTTATTCAGAACCTTCAGATGTTGGAGCGTACATGTGTATAATATTTACGTTTATTGGTCGTCTTTTCAGTCAAGCTAGCAGGACTCAGTCCAAGATGTTCAAATATCCTACAAATGTCATTGCTGTTTGTTCGTCAAGTATTATTCCTACTCCTCGTTCATGTTTCCCACTTCCTGAATATATTATTGTATATTTATCAGAGTTTATTTTCCCTGCACCTGTCCATCTAACTTCACTCATTCCTAATATGTTGATCTTCATCCTTTCCATGCCCCTCTTTACATTTTCTAATTTTCCAGCCTGGAATAAAGTTCTAACATTCCATGTTGCTATTTTGAACTTGTTAGTTTTGACAGTCTGGCCTCACTTGTGGCTTGTGAGCTGCCCTACCGGACGAGGCTGTTCCAGAGGAATATCCATTAACATCGTTCATGACAAATCTATTACTCTGAATAAGCATGACTGTTCTTGGGAGCTACAACAGTGGTTTCCCATTGCCTTCTGCCAGTTTGTGTATGGACTCTCTGCTAGCCTTTGGACTCCGTCCTACCCACAAGGCAGTGGGACCGAGAGGTTTTAAGGCGCCTCTTAGCCGCCTGGTATTCCCTTCACTGAGCACCTGAGGCACTTTATAGGAGTAGTAGAGCCACTACCCCATTATCATCACATTCACGAAATAAATCGGATATGAGTGCCAAGATAATGTAGTCTTGATAGATATATCCAGTGTGCCAGTATGTGATCATCCTTGGTGTCCTGTAAAGAGTAATATCACTGCAGGGGAGTGTCTCGTCGTCTTATGTCTGTGCAGTCGTAGTGCAGACAGCACAACAGGCAACCAGCAGCATACAAGCAGAAGCAATATAAGTCAACTGCAAGAAATACACCCTTATTGTGTGTCGGCAACAAAACTGTTGAGAGAAAGAGAGAGAGAGTCATTTTGAATTTTACATAACCCTTTTCTTTGTCAAACATGTACAATTCATGTAGAAATTTATTACTTTTATTACTTTATCATAGGAATTCACTATCAACATGATTGTAAATGCCCACCACTTCATTATCTCATATCACGGACAATCACCCTCATTTCACATCATTTCAACTGCCAATGTAATTGTAATTGTTACTTGTTCAACGGATATGAAGTTTTTAAAAAGGTGAACCGCAGTGAATGAAATAAATCTAGAAACATCAATTCAAGGGGGGGGGGTGACAGTCATATAATAACGTATAATATCTTCTCATTGCATGTTATATGAAAGTACATTGTCTCTATCTTTTTGACAAGGTTTTTTTTGTCTCACCAGCTCTTCTCATACATTCTTCATTTGTTATATATGTTTTTCTTGTTATAATATACTCACGGAAAAAAGTAAGTGTGCAGTGGTGTCAAGCGCACCAATTACGTTGTCATGAGTGAACTGAAATCAAATTTGGCACAAAGTTTCATCTGAGTGTTGTCTACTTCCCCATGCTGCACGAAGTTGATCGTACTATTCATGGGGAGATAACCACAGCTCCAGTGAAATCACATGCAATGATCCATGATTGGTTACTGACCACGGATAAAATGAGGGTAAGTGTGTAATTCTGTTCTCAGAGATCTCTTCACGTAAAGAAGTAGTGGAATTCCAACATAAACATCTTTTTTCATCATGCCAAGATTGAGTGAACATCAGCGAGAAATAACTGTTGGGATGTTAATTGCTGGATCAACAGTAGCAGCAGTATCTCAATATTTTAATGTTCACAGAAACACAATATCACGCCTTCAAAGTTGTTTTAACCAAAATGGTTCCGTTGCAGACCGCCATAGAAGCGGCAGACCACGAGTTACAACCCTTGCACAAGACCGCTACATCCACCTCATGCACCTTCGTAACAGGTTTCTCCAGGAAACATGGACTGCCTGCAACATTCCAGGTGTAAGACGTGTGTTGGGCAAGACAGTGAGGAACAGACTCAGAGAGGTAAATCTCTTACCTCATAGGCCTGCAGTTAGACTAGTTACTGACAGTTCGCCACAGACAAACCCGCTTGAACTGGGCCAGGCACCATGTGGCATGGCCTTATCATCAATGGGGATGGATCCTATTCACTGATGAGTCCAGATTCTGTCTGCAAGGCCATGATGGGCGTGCTTTAGTGTACAGGCGAAGAGGAGAACGCTTTGCGAATAACTGTGTGCTAGAGGTGGATAGGAGAAGAGGAGGCAGTGTAATGGTTTTGGGGAGGAATTTCCTACGCTGGCCGAACAAACCAAGTCTTCCTCAATGGCAACCTTACAGGTTTACGATATAGGGACAAAATCATTACACGCCACGTAATGCCTTTTCTGGATGCTAATGGACAAGGCGTGATACTGCAGCAGGTTAACGCTCGTCCACGTGTCGCACGTGTGGTCAGGGACCACTTTCAGCAGCACCAGATTACTGTCTTGCCACGGCCAGCAGTTTCACCTGACCTATCGCCTATCGAGCACATTTGGGATGAACTGGACCGCAGGTTGAAAAGACGACACAATCATCCTGGAAACCGCCAAGAATTAGCCCAAGCGTTGCAAGAAGAATGGAATAACATGCCTCAACAATTGATACAACTTGTCATTGGTTCGATGAGAAGGTGATGTCAAGCAGTGATAACTGCCAGAGGAGGACACACACGATATTGAAACCCTGATTTTCTTTTCTTGGGGTGGTGAGCCACATTATATGAGTTTTTTTTCACTTTTTTGTGATATGTGACTGGCCTGAAAGTTATCATTTTATCTGTTATTGGATTATCAAACATAATGTGTGCCAAATTTTATTTCAGTCATCACCTGAGCACATTCATTGTGATTTTTAAAGCATTGCACACTTACTTTTTTCCATGAGTATATTTTCAATGACCCCTCTTCTCACTGCATGTCAAGAGAGAGACAAGATTTTTTTCTATCTCCAGCTCTTCTCAAACATTCTCCATTAGTTATTTTTACTGTCCAGGGGATTCGCAACATTCTTCTAATAAACCACATTTCTGCTGCTTCCAATGACTTTTGTGCAGACCTGCCTATTGTCTATGATTCACTTTCATATAACAAGATAAGTTATACTTTCATATAATAAGATATAATAAGATAATACAGCATTTTAGGACTTGTTTTCTAACATTCATTGATAAGGATGCATTGGATAATATGTTTCTCATTCTCTGAAATGCAGTCTTTGCTTGGCCTATTCTGTTCTTAATTTCTGCTTTGCATTTCCCATCTGAAATTATTAATGTTCCAAGGTATTTGAATTTCTGCACCTGCTTTAGAATAGTTCCATTTAATTTTATACTGCATGCTGGTGGATTCTGTTTCTTAGATATAACCACAATCGCCATCTTTTCAATGTTCAAAGTAAGGCCTTTCTGTTCACTTTCTTTGGTGACTTTATCCAAGAGATTTTGTAGGTCTTGTTGGTTCTCAGCTATCAGTACTGTGTCATCACCATACAGAAGGTTGTTAATATTGTATCCTCCTATTTTTATACCTGGTTATCCATTGATCGTTCTTAGAATATTCTCACTGTACAGAGAAAAAAGGTATGGAGATAGTACACACCCCTGTCTTATTGGTTGATATTTTCCAGTTTTATTTTTAACTTGAATCACTGCTTCCTGCTGCTAGTATAGATGTTTTACAATCCTCTGGTCTTTGCTGTCTATGTTTATATCTTCAAGCATGCATGCAGGAAACTGTCTACTGTAGAGAGCAGAACAACAACACAACTCCTTCAGATCACCAGAAAAACACACCCACCCCCCCCCAGACAAGTGCCTTGGCCTCATCAAACTCCTGACACTCTTAAGGGGGTTGGGCTCCTCCAGGTCATGACTCCCAGAGGTCTTGTGAACTGTTGCTTCTTTTCGTCCCGGGACTGAGTGGCACTGCACTTTGAAGTGCGTCTTTAGCAATTTAGCTACAGAGGACTGGTATTGGTTGTGACAAACGAAACCATTTATGTTCTCAGTGCTTGTTTCACATACTCCACAGCAAGAATGAAGCCTTTTCTGCTGTTTCTGAAAGGTTTTTCAATGCCCTTGCTCTTGCTTGTTTCTTTATGCCCAGTTGCTTACATAGGTCATATGCTGATGTTGCTATGAATCCTCTCGCTCCCACTTCTACAGCTATCACTTTTGCCCTGACTCCTGCCCCCTGCCTCAGTTGCTTGACCAGGTCGTTGTACTTCTCACATCTGAAAAGATGTTGCTCCTCTATTCTTGTTTTGTACAGAACTGTAAGCTTGATCATTATTAGTTCCTGTTTTTCTATGGAGTACACTACAATGTCGGGTCACATACCTGTGTTCTTGATGGCAGTCAGGTATTCTCTTCTTCCTGGTAAGTTCGCTATCACATCACAGCCATTTCCACCATCTAGCAGTAGTGGTAAGGGAATGTCCCTGATTTCAGTATTTGATGTCGTACCAGTGCCTATGAAGTATTTAGGTGGGATCTCAACTCTTTTGCCGTTATTTGCTTTATCTTTTGCCCTGTCTACAATGGCTACTAGTTCCTGCAGCACTCTGTTGTGCCACCAGGTGTAGCGTCCTTGACCTAATGATACTCTGCATGCTGACAGCACATTATCCAATGTTGGCCTTTCATTGCAGAGGGCACTTTATGTCTTCTGATACACCCCATTTGTATAGGTTGGAGCCTGTAGGCAGAAGGTCATAAATAGCTCTGATGATGAAGCTGAACCTCAAGGGTGCCATTTTCCAAATGTCATTCCATGTTAGTGATAGATGCAGGACTTCCTCCCATGTTAGTGATCTCTGCAGGACTTCCTCCCATGTTAGTGATCTCTGCAGGACTTTCTCTCATGTTAGTGATCTCTGCAGGACTTCCTCCCATGTTAGTGATCTCTGCAGGACTTCCTCCCATGTTGTCCACTGACCTTGCTGTACCTGTTGGACTGCCTTTTGGACCCACTTATCATCCTCTGTATTTCTTACTTCGCTGATGATCATATCCCTTCTTTCCTTACAGGAAGCCTTTGACCACCATTTGATTTCACCATGACCAAATCCCTTTCTGTTGGTCTGGGTGTATCCTGTTACTTCTTTCAGCTCCTGTGTTTCCCTGGCTGCGGTCACTTCCTCACTTACTTTCCACTTTCATCCAGTTTTAAGTGTTGGCTGTTATTCTCGTACTACTGGATCTGTAGATTATTGTAGCATCATTGTAACCCTCATCTTTCCTACCTTGTATTTTTCGACTATAAATTTGAATGATAGCTGCAGTTTGCTCTTCTTGCAAAACAATGCTACATCAGTTAATCCTGGTGGTACGCCCAGCCACTTTCTTATGGATTTATTTATCATTCTTTCGACTGGCTCTACTGTTCTGGTACTTACTTCGTAAATGAGTAGTGGCCACATCAATTCTGGAATCAGCATGAAGTGGAGGCACCATATTTTGAACTTCCCCAGTAGCTTGCTTTTGTCTTTGATGTTCAGTCCATTCTGTACCATTTCTATGACCTGCTTCACCGCGTTTGAGTCTTTCATGGAAGCATCATATACTCTGCCAAGGCTCTTCACTGGCTCTTCCCCTACACTTGGGATTATTTGATTTGGCACTGTGTACAATCTTTCTATCACTTTCCCCTATCTGAGTGACAGGCTTCATGACTTCCTTGGCTTGAAGCTTATGCTGCACCATATGATAAAGCTATCCAAATGCTCTAACATCTTTTGTGCCTGTGCTTCACTGGTTATTACTGTTGTGTCATCCATGAACGCTTTTAGTGGTGGCATTTGACATTCATTTCTGAACCTTGGGCCTTCTGCTGCTCTCAGGATTACTAGCATGGCTAGTACGAACAGTATGGGAGATATTGTACAACCCATTGCAATTCCAACCTGGAGCTCAGTCTATCTTGTAGTATATCCTGATGTTCCAAACCTCATGAGGAACCCTGTGAAGTACATTTTCAGCATCTTCATGATTTCTTTTAGCACATGATACATGTCTAATGCTAGCCGTATCATCTGGTGTGGTACTGAGCCATATGCATTGGCTAGGTCAAGCCATATTACCTGTAGATCTCACTTTCCAGATCTTGCCTGGTGAATAGCTTCCCAAGTCATTGACGCATGCTCAAGACATCCTGGGGAACCTGGAATTCCACCCTTCTGCACGGATGTATCAATGTAACCATAATCTAGGAGGTATGTTGTTAATCTCCTTGCCATCACAGAGAAGAATATCTTTCCTTCCGGTCTGAACTGGCTGATTTCAGCGGAATTCTCCTTTGGGATGTATACTCCATTTGCCTTTTTCCATTCTTTACTTATGAGTCCCTCGGTCCATGCTTTTCGTAGGAGTTTATGGAGCTTCTTTAGTACATTTGGACATCTTTTGTATAGTATGTAAGGAACGCCATTTGGGCCTGGTGCTGACTTATCTTTAGCTTTTCTTACAACGCTCTCTACTTCTTGTAAGGTCGGTGGGCTGCATTTGAATTTGCTGCCTGATGCACAGGGCCACATTAGACTTTTCATCTGCTCGAGAGGTGTATGCTGATTTTTATCAGAGTATGTCTTGCTCAGATGTTCCTCGAGCACCTCCTTACCTGCTTTTAGCATATCTGATTTTGGCTGTTCAAATAACTGCTTGGCAAACCCGAAGGGATCTCTGTAGAACTTCTCTCTTGCATATCTGGTTTCCCTCTTCCTTTTACATAGTCTTTCAGCTCTGCAAAGGGATTTGTGCTGGGATTTTAGATATTGCCAAACCTGTTTTAGTCCTTCGTTTTCTGATTTGTGTGCCTTCTTGAACATTTTCTGGGCATGGTTCTTCTACTGTCTTATTGCTTCTATTTTCCTCTGTCTTCTGGACTTTCTTGGTGTTACTTTTTCTCTTTTTGTCTGTTTGGTTCCAAACTCTTTGTGGCAGTGAAGATATATGATGTTACCAAATTCTTCGGGTTTTTGCTCAAGGTTTTGCCCTCTCATCCGTTTGTCAAATTCTTTGCATAATCCTGTGTCCAGGTATTCCCATATGGTTTTGGCACTTGCTGATGGGAAGTTAATCTTGTCTCTGGTCTCGTCGGAGAGCTGCGTTGCCTCCCTGCTGCCTGACCCAACCTGAATATTCTCTGTGCTGTGGATTATATCCTGACAGAGATCTTCTAATGTCTTACTGAGATTGGCATCACAGTGCACTGTTGAGTATTGGGCAGCAAGGAACCACCACATCCCTTCTTCATTCTGTGTATCTTTATGCCACGTTGAGTGTTAAAATTCCTGCCACTGATGCATGGATAATCCATCCGCTGTTCTGAACTCGAATTAATTGGGGCGGGCATGGTCGTTTCCATTAGTCACCTGTGGATCTATTATTTTCTCCCCCTTTCAGTGAATCCTTGGAGCATTTCTTCTTTTTGGACTTTGTAGTGTTTTAATAATCTTGTCATGTTTCACCTTGTTGAGTGCCTTGTGTAATCAATGAAGCATAAGCAAAAATCTTTCTGTTAGTGTTTGTAAAGCATAAATGGCATTGTGTGTTCCTTTTCCTTCAACAAATCCAAAATATTCATCTGTTATTTCCATTTGTATCTTTTTCCTTGTTCTTCTCATAATAATTCTCAGAAGTAGCTTTGTTATGTGACATGCGAGGCTGATAGTCCTGTGGTCATCACATTCCTTTGCACCTGGTTCTTTGGAAACTGCAAATACACTTCTAAAAGACTGGAGACTGTGAGAGTTGGATACAATTTGTTGCTGCCCTGCAAGATGCCTCAGGGTGTAATTGGGTGGTAATTGCCAAATTGGCATGGATGGAATCATCATGATAAAGCGATATCTACTTTTTCTAGGCTTGTAGAAGTTGATAAATGTGATTCTGAAAGTACTGAGCAGGAACTTAAAGAATCTTTTGACTGAGAGGAAACTGGACTTAGGTAAATTTACACCCATTGGTACAAGCTAAACTTGCAGCCAGTGGTACAGATAATACAAACGTGATGGTTGGTATTAATAATGAGATATATTTGAAGCTTAAAGAAGAGGTTTTATCCCTGATTTTCATAAGATGTGGGTGTGCCATTCTTTGTGTTAGGAATATGTCTCATGCATCTTTTGAGTGCCTCCCTAGATGTCTGGAATAGAGTTTTCACTGTCTTCAGTTCGGTAGCAATACAGTAAATTTATATAAAGCCCTCGTTGATCTTACAGCCTCACAAAAAAATGCCTGCTGATTGGAAAACAAGGTGGCTATCTATTCAGTCAGCAGTGCATAGAGTCTAGGAACACTGGTTGGAGCTGACAGCTAGCTTTGACATTACAAAAAGTGAAAATTGTTATTCCTCTTTGAATTGCATTCAAATGAAAAAGAAATATTTTGGTTTGTTTGTTATTCTTACATCCAATGTTAATGGAAGTGTAAAAGATGAAGAAATTATTTGAATCCAAGGCTGGTGACACAGTCACATTGGATGAGCTCATTCTCCTTGTTAGAACTGTAGGCAGTAGACTGATACTTCCAGTAAGTAATACTGACTTGTTGTCATGAAACATTGTAAAGTAAAAAGATAAAGGTAGCCCTGTCACACCTCAGAGGCACATAGGGATATTGTGCTAATATCTATATTTTCCTTGACCTTTCGATACACTAGAGGGTAATGCATGCAACATTGAAGAATGTTTGAATTCCAAAGATATTTAGGCTATCAGTCTGAATAAAAAATCAAAGAGTTACTAACTACAGGAGTTATTACAGGAAATGAAGAGAACATCTTATGATGCCTGTGTCAAGGTTTTATCTTTATTTAAACAGTTGAGACAAAGACTTTCTGAGAATGTGGAAATATTAAAGAATATATGTCTCTTCTATGCAAATATGCTTCAATCAACGAAGGACTTCTATTTAATATGTAGAGAAATGAAACATTTAGATGTTTCTGAAAATGCAGTTAGTGTAGCAGAATATAGTTAACCAGAATCAGTTTAGCTGACTAGACTAATAATAAAGAAGATACAGATGCCTAGTGTGGTGAACTAAAGCAATACAGAGATGTCTTAGGATGCAATCCATTTCAAGAACTTTGTCTATAGTATCTCAGTTCTAACACTGCCACATTCAAATGCTGACATAAGAAAAGAGTTTAGCAGTATGAATAATGCAGTATAATATAATAAATATAACCTGCATTCATTTATTCATTCATTTGCATGTCCCTTGCGGAACTTTGCCTCCCAAACAGCACTCCTGTAGGCCTCTTGGTTGTGAGCAAGATGGCCTGCTGCTGATGCATCCATTTGCAGATCGTCAACGATGTCTTGCAGCCATCTTCGTTTTGGTCTTCCTCTTTTTCTTTTTCCCATTATGTATCCTTCCAATACGTGTCTTCTCTAAATTATCATGACGTTTAATGTGTCCAAAATATTTAAGTTTTCTCTCTTTAATCCTCTTTACTAGCCAGCCTTCTTCAATTTTAAGTTCTTGTAGTATGGATATATTTGTTCTTTTTTGTGTCCATGATATTTGGAGAACTCTTCTGTAGCATTTACATTCAAAGGCATTTATGTGTTTCTCAGCTGTTTTGTTAAGTGTCCATGTCTCACAGGCATATGTTGCGATGGGAAAGATGCATGCCCTTAAAAATCTTATTTTTGTGGTTCTGTCTGCTCCTCTCTACAGATTCTTTATTTGTTTTACTTTCTGAAGAGCAATAGATGTCCTCCTTTTAGTTTCCCTCATTGTATCTCCATTATTAGTTAGTAGTGGTCCAAGATATTCAAAACTCTCCACTTCTTCCAGTTTTTCCTCATTGATACATATTTCAGCTGCCTTGTTTGTTTTGTCAGTTGTCATCAATTTAGTTTTCTTTGCATTAAGATAGAGGTTCTGCTCTTCGCTGTTCTTACAGACTGACATAATTAGTTTTTCCATTCCTTTTTGTGCTGTGGACAGTAACACTGTGTCATCAGCATATCTACTCTCTGGTATTTCATAACCTCCAATTGTTATGGCATCGTAATATTCTTTGTTTACATCTTCTCTAACATTCCTCATTATATTTTCAGTATACAAGTTAAATAAGTAGGGTGACAATATGCACCCCTGACGGACTCCTTATTTTATGTCAAACCAAGTTGTTGTTTCACCATTTATTCTTACTGCTGCTTGTTGGTCTAGATACAGCAGTGATGTTAATTGTATCAAATGTGTTGGAAATCCCATTTTTTCCATTATTTCCCACAGTTTCTGGTAACCTGCATTATAGCTGAAAAATAAAATGCTGACATAGAGAAAGAGTTTAGCAGTATGAATAATGCAGTATAATATAATAAATATAACCTGCATTATAGCTGAGAAATAAAATGAAGCTGGAACTTCTTCATGCTATTTTAATGCTTATCAAAGCATGGGAAATGTTGCTGCACTTATCAAGTCATGGGAAATGTTGCTGCACTTATCAAGGCATGGGAAATGTTGCTGCACTTATCAAGTCATGGGAAATGTTGCTGCACTTATCAAGTCATGGGAAATGTTGCTGCACTTATCAAGGCATGGGAAATGTTGCTGCACTTATCAAGGCATGGGAAATGTTGCTGCACTTATCAAAGCATGGGAAATGTTGCTGCACTTATCAACTTCCTCCTCAGGTTTTAAAAGCTATAGGAACAATGGCAGAATATTAAAAAAAAATTCTGCAAGATATGAAACTTCTACATCATTTTGCCAAGAGCTTCACTGCAAATGCTGAAGGCGATAATGACTATTTTTTGTGACACTGTCAAGGTAATTATTAACACATTAGCATTGCTTTCAATAACATTTCACTTTTTAATTTTCAGTTATACAATGTTTTAAAAAGACAAAATATTTTCTAGATATTTTTGGATAAATGCTTTTAAAAATTCTAGATAATTCTAAGTGTATTCTGAGGCAATTTTTGACATTTTTGTGGAAAAAAAAAAAAGTTGGCAACAGTGTATCATTTCTCCCTGAATCAGATTCCAGGCCTTGTAGTAACATATAAGAATTCTGATATACATTATACTTTTGTATATTTCAATGTTTTTCTGATCAAAGTAAATCTGTATAAAAGAAAGATCAGATAACTTTGTCCTTATGAATGACAGCCACAGAAAATGTTATATCCAATCTTGTTTTTTGACCTGTGTCAGCTTTCAAGAACATATTTTTATCATTACAAGGCCAACATAAATCTGTTACATGCCGATCATTCTTCAGAGGTATGAAGTCATATCATTGGTAAGAGTTCATGATTTATAACTTTCGTTAGCTATTTGTCATGGTGTCCATGACAGTATGACATTTTTTTTTAAAAATATGCACCATATGGCAGATGGTGAAAGTCCTCCAGATATGGAGGATCCCTGTGAATAAGGAGTTATCCAAATAAGCAGGCGCGGACCAACTGGCAGTAGACTCAGAGAGCGAGGTGGGGTAGTAGGTGGCTCTACTACTCCTATAAAGTGCCTCAGGTGCTCAGTGAAGGGAATACCAGGCGGGTCAGAGGCGCCTTAAAACCTCTCACTCCCGCTGCCTTGCGGGTAGGACAGGGAGTCTTAAGGCTAGCGGAGAGTCCGTACACAAACCGACAGAAGGCAACGGGAAACCACTGTTGTAGTTCCCAAGAATAGTTATGTTTCAACAAAATAATCGATTCATCATGAACGACGTTAACGGATGTTCCTCTGGAAGAGCCTCGTCCGGTAGGGCAGCTCACGAGCCACAGGTGGCAAAACTAACAAGTTCAAAATAGCAACATGGAATGTTATAACTTTATTCCAGGCTGGAAAATTAGAAAATGTAAAGATGGAAATGGAAAGGATGAAGATCAACATATTAGGAATGAGTGAAGTTAGATGGACATATGCAGGGAAGATAAACTCAGATAAATATACAATAATATATTCAGGAAGTGAAAAACATGAACGAGGAGTAGGAATTATATTTGATGAACACACAGCAAGGACAATTGTAGGATATTTGAACATCTCGGACAGAGTCCTGCTAGCCCAACTGAAAGGACAACTAATAAACATAAATATTATACAAGTGTATGCTCCAACATCTGAAAGTTGTGAAGAAGATGTACAGATATTTTATAATGACATAGAGACAGCACTAGAACACACAAAGTCACATGAAGTTACCATAGTCATGGGAGATTTTAATACCAAAGTTGATAAAGGAAGAACTTCGGACATCATTGGTGACTATGGACTGGGAGAGAGGAATGACAGAAGTTACAAATTAATTGAATGGGCAAGAATACACAGCATGGTTGTAGGAAACACCTGGTTTAAACAACATCCTCGAAGACTGGCAACGTGGTGCAGCCCAGACAAAAAGACATTTAACCAGATAGACTACATCTTAATCAACAAACGATTCCGCAATGCATTACTGACAACAAAAACCATGCCAGGAGCTGACTGCAATAGTGACCATGATCCACTCTGTGGAAAAGTTAGAATAAAGCTAAAGAAAGCAAGCAGAAAAGTGAGAAACATCAAACTGAATACAGAACTTCTTAAAAATGACCAAGAACTGCGAGAACAATACAAAGTTATTATAACAAATAAATACAATGCAATAGCAAAGATAATAGTATAGATGAACAATGGGAAATGTTAAGAGATTATATCCACCAAACTGTTAAGGAGATAATACCACCGAAAAAAGAAGCCCCTAAAAATAAATGGATGACAGACGACATCTTAGGACTGATGGACAAGAGGAGGAGGAGTAAAAATAACGAGGAAAAATATAGCAAGATAAATAAAGAAATAAGACGCAAATGCAGAGAAGCAAAAGAAGTGTGGTTAAATGAACAGTGCAGACAGATAGAGGACTCTCATATTAAAGACAGCAAAAACATGCACAAACGAATTAATGAACTCACAGGCAGGAAAACAAAATATACCACAGGATGCCTGAAATCGAAAGAAGGTAAAATGTTAATGGGAAAAGAAGACATTGTGGACAGGTGGACAGAGTATATCGGTGAGCTATATGGAGGAGAAAGACCAGAATTAACACCAGATACTGAAAACTGTGATGGACCGCCAATACTTGAAGATGAAATCATAGATGCCATCAAACACATGAAGAAAGGAAAAGCGACTGGGCCTGATAATATAACAATAGAAGAAATAGAGGCACTAGAGGAGACAGGAATAAAAATAATAACCAAGTTACTGAATGATATTTACAACAGTGGTTATATTCCCAGTGACCTGATTAAATCCACATTTATAGCACTACCAAAGAAACCAGGTGCAAAGGAATGTGACGACCACTGGACTATCAGCCTCTCATGTCACATAACGAAGCTACTTCTGAGAATAATTATGAGAAGAACAAGGAAAAAGATAAAAATGGAAATAGCAGATGAACAGTTTGGATTTGTTGAAGGAAAGGGAACACACAATGCCATTTATGCTTTACGAACACTAACAGAAAGAGCTTTAAAAGTACAGAAAGATCTCTACTTATGCTTCATTGATTACACCAAGGCATTTGACAAGGTGAAACATAATGAAATTATTAAAATGCTTGAAGACATCAGTATAGACGGCAAAGACTTGAGGATTGTAAAACATCTATACTGGAAGCAAGAGGCAGCAGTTCGAGTTGAAAATAGAATTGGAAAATATCAACCTATAAAACAAGGGGTGCGACAAGGATGTGTACTATCTCCAGACCTTTTTTCTCTGTACAGCGAGAATATTCTAAGAACAATCATCACAGAACCAGGCATAAAAATTGGAGGATACAATATTAACAACCTTCGATATGCTGACGACACAGTACTGATAGCTGAGAACCAACAAGACCTGCAAAATCTCTTGGATAAAGTCGCCAAAGAAAGTGAACAGAAAGGCCTTACTTTGAACATCAAAAAGACAAAACTATGGTTATATCTAAGAAACAGAATCTACCAGCATGCAGTATAAATTAAACGGAACATTCTAAAGCAGGTGCAGAAATTCAAATACCTTGGAGCAGTAATAACTTCAGATGGGAAATGCAGAACAGAAATTAGGAACAGAATAGGCCAAGCAAAGACTGCATTTCAGAGAATGAGAAACATATTAGCTAACACATCTTTATCAATGAATGTTAGAAAACGAGTCCTAAAATGCTATATTGAACCTATCTTGTTATATGGAAGTGAATCATGGACAATAGGCAGTCTGTATAAAAATCATTGGAAGCAGCAGAAATGTGGTTTATTAGAAGAATGTTGCGAATCCCCACAGCAAAAATAACTAATGAAGAATGTATGAGAAGAGCTGGAGAGACAAAAAACCTTGTCAAAAAGATAAGAGAGAGACAATGTACTTTCATAGGACATGCAATGAGAAGAGGGGGCATTGAATATATTATAACAACAGGAAAAATAGAAGGAAGAAAATCAAGAGGAAGACCAAGAGAAATGATACTGGACAGTCTGACGGGATGGTGTGAGAGGAGATCACCAACTGAGCTGATGGCCTGCATGAAGGATCGGATACTCTGGAGAAGCATAATAGCCAACGCCAGTCGGCACAGCACATGATGATGATGATGCACCATAAATTTGGAAATTACAAATATTTTTTAATGATGTAAAATTGCATAAATCTTATGTGCATTTATTTCATAACTTTCAAGATACATATGCAAAAATTACATTTTAATGTGAAACAATGTTTGATAAACTGAACATATTACCTGGCAAAATGTGTGTGTGTGTGATTAATAGAAGTCATTATTTCATGTACAAGTGTAACAGAATAGGGACATAACACCATCATGATGCAGATGTTAGTCCCCCAGTGTGCTACTCTGGCATGCCGTCATCAACGCTATTTTATGAGGACGAGTCAAAAAGTAACTTTACTTTTGCTGTAAAAAATCTGAACTGAGAAGACAGTTGTGGTACAGATATGTTATGACATCCCTCTTTGGATGTATGTGGCACGTTGGGCATTTCAGAAATATGACATCAACAGACCAGATCAAAGATTGATGCTCCCTTGAAAGTGTTCATGAGAGAAGAACAGCACAGTTATCTGTTTCTTGGGTAGCGAAGGTGAGAAGCCCGTAGATATTCATGACAGAATGAAGAGGCAGTATGGGGACACATGGGCATCACTCCAGCAGGTAAATGAATGTCATGGAAGTTTAAAAGTGAGATGTCATATTTGGTGGCTACAGCTGCTATGGCTGGCCCCACACTGTGACACACAAGTGGAATGAATGATGTGAGAAAACTGACGGGTAGCAATTGATGAGATGACTGAAGATTTGAAGATCAGTTATGGCTTGGCACTTCACATCATTCATGAAATGCTGCAGTACCAGAAAGTCTCCACTAGGTAGGTACCAAAACAACTCACCTCTGATGTGAAAGAACATTGTAAGGATGTTTTGCAGCTGAAGGAGATGACTTTATATGATTGTATAGCCAAATAAAGCTAAAGAAAGCATACAGAAAAGTGAGAAACATCAAACTGAATACAGAACTCCTTAAAAATGACCAAGAACTGTGAGAACAATACAAAGTTATTATAACAAATAGATACAATGCAATAGCAAAGATAAATAGTATAGATGAACAATGGGAAATGTTAAGAGATTCTATACACCAAACTGTTAAGGAGATAAACCCACTGAAAAAAGAAGCCCCTAAAAATAAATGGATGACAGACGACATCTTAGGACTGATGGACAAGAGGAGGAGGAGTAAAAATAACCAAGAAAAATATAGCAAAATAAATAAAGAAATACGATGCAAAGGAAGTGTGGTTAAATGAACAGTGCAGACAAACAGTGGCCTCCCATAATAAAGACAGCAAAAACATGCACAAATGAATTAGTGAACTCACAGGCAGGAAGACAAAATATACCACAGGATGCCTGAAATCAAAAGAAGGTAAAATGTTACAAGAAGACATTGTGGACAGGTGGACAGAGTACATCTTTGAGCTATATGGAGCAGAAACGCCAGAATTAACACCAGATACTGAAAACTGATGGACCACCAATACTTGAAGATGAAATCATAGTTCCCTCAAACACAAAGAAAAGTGACTGGGCCTGATAATATAACAATAGAAGAAAGGCACTCGAGGAGATAGGAATAAAAATAATAACAAAATTACTGAATGACATTTATAATAGTGGTTATAAGCCCAGTGACCTGCTTAAATCCATGTTTATAGCACTACCACAGAAACTAGATGCAAAAGAATATGATGACCATTGGACTATCCTCTCATGTCACATAACAAAGCTACTTCTGAGAATCAGTATGAGAAGAACAAGGAAAAAGATAAAAATGGAAATAGCAGATGAACAGTTTGGATTTGTTGAAGGAAAGGGAACACACAATGCCATTTATACTTTACGAACACTAACAGAAAGAGCTTTTGAAGTACAGAAAGATCTCTACTTATGCTTCATTGATTACACCAAGGCATTCGACAAGGTGAAACATAATGAAATTATTAAAATGCTTGAAGACATCAATATAGACGGCAAAAACCTGATGACTGTAAAACATCTATACTGGCAGCAAGAAGCAGCAATTCGAATTGAAAATAGAACTGGAAAATATCAACCTATAAAACAAGGGGTGCGACAAGGATGTGTACTATCTCCAGACCTTTCTTCTCTGTATAGCGAGAATATTCTAAGAACGATCATCACAGACCCAGGCATAAAACAGACCCAGGCATAAAAATTGGAGGATACAATATTAACAACCTTAGGTATGCTGACGACACAGTACTGATAGCTGAGAACCAACAAGACCTGCAAAATCTCTTGGATAAAGTCGCCAAAGAAAGTGAACAGAAAGGCCTTACTTTGAACATCAAAAAGACAGAAACTATGGTTATATCTAAGAAACAGAATCCACCAAAATGCAGTATAAAATTAAATGGAACTATTCTAAAGCAGGTGCAGAAATTCAAATACCTTGGAACATTAATAATTTCAGATGGGAAATGCAAAGCAGAAATTAAGAACAGAATAGGCCAAGCAAAGTCTGCATTTCAGAGAATGAGAAACATATTATCCAATGCATCCTTATCAATGAATGTTAGAAAACAAGTCCTAAAATGCTATATTGAACCTATCTTGTTATATGGAAGTGAATCATGGACAATAGGCAGGTCTGTATAAAAATCATTGGAAGCAGCAGAAATGTGGTTTATTAGAAGAATGTTACGAATTCCCCCCCCCCCCCCCACAGCAAAAATAACTAATGAAGAATGTATGAGAAGAGCTGGAGAGACAAAAAACCTTGTCAAAAAGATAAGAGAGAGACAATGTACTTTCACAGGACATGCAACGAGAAGAAGGAGCACTGAAAATATTATAACAACAGGAAAAATAGAAGTAAGAAGATCAAGAGGAAGGCCAAGAGAAATAATACTGGACAGTCTGACGGGATGGTGTGAGAGGAGATCACCAACTGAGCTGATGGGGTGCATGAAGGATCATGTACTCTAGAGAAGCATAATGGCCAACGCCAGTCGGCACAGTACCTGATGATGATGATAGCCACTGAAGACAAATGCTGGGTACATTACATCTGGCCAGAGACAAAGCAAGCCTGCAAAGAGTGGAGACTTCCTTCTTTGCCAAAACCAAAGTTATGTACAACTCTGTCAGCAAGAAAATGTATGTTCACTTCTCATGGGATTGTGAAGACCAAGTTTGGAACATTTCAAGACCAGAGGAACACAATCAACAGCAAAGCATACTGTGATCTAACTGCCTGAGAACCACCTGAAACCTTCAGTCAGGTCAAAATATCAGTGTTTACTCAATTCTGGTGTGTTATGGCATGATAGCGCATAGCCTCACACAGCTCTTGCAACAACTCAACAAATTATGTACATATATATATTAAGCATACACCAAATCACTGCAGTAAAGCTGTGAACAGAAGTAGGAACTGCTTTATTAGCTAACTGCATGCTTGCTAACCAATAACTCTGTTCCCAGTTTTGTTTTAGTTTAACATTTTGCTATCACAGCTTTGCTGCAGTGACTGTATATATTTATATACATACATCATGAACTATGTAAAATCAGGTATTTGGCCAAAAGAATGGAACAGAACTATATTCATACCACTACTGAAACTATGCACAAACTAAACAACTGTTGCCCTGATCAGTCATGAAAGTACAATTCTACTAGAGGTCATAATAGGGAAACTTCAAAAGAAAACAGAAGAAGAAATCAAAATGGTCCAAGCTGGTTTTAGACAAGGAAAAGGAATAATGATATATATTCAATATGAAATTAATAAGAGAGAAATGCAGAGAATTTAATGTGAACCTGTATTTATCTTTCATAGATTATTCAAAGGCATATGATTGCATACAACACCTGAAACTTTGGGAAATAATGGGGGAAAAAAAAGGGATTTCCAACACATGTGGTGCAGTTAATGTTGTATCAAGACCAACAGGCAACAGTAGAAGTAGAAATAAATGGTGAGACAACAGATTGGCTAGATACAAAACAAGGGGTTTGACAGGGTTGTGTACTATCACTTTACTTATTTTATTTGTATTCTGAAAATATGAGAAATGTCAGAGAAGACGCAGACAAAGAGCATTATGATGCCATAAAAATTGGATGTTATGAAATACCAGAGATTAGATATGCTGATGACATAGTATTACTGTCCACAACCAAAAAGGAATATGGAAACTAATTATGTCAGTCTGTAAGAGTAGTGAAGAGCAAATCTTAATGCAAAGAAAATTGATGACACCTAACAAAACAAATATGGCAACTGAAATATATATCATTGAGGAGAAATTGAAAGTGGTGGAAAGTTTTAAATATCTTGGGTCATTACTAACAATGAAGACACAATGAGGTAGATTAAAAGGAGGACATCTATCACTCTTCAGAAGTCAGATAACTAAAGACGACGTGGAGAGGGACTGACAGAACTACAAAAAAATCAGGTTTTTAAGGGCATACATTTTTCCTATCGCAACACATGCCTGAGAGACCTGGACACTTAACAAAACAGATAGAGAGACACAAGTGCCTTTGAATGTAAATGCTAAAGAAGAGTCCTTGAAATATGATGGACAAAAAAGAAAATAAATATATCCATACTACAAGAACTTAATTTTGAAGAAAGTTGGTTAGTAAAGAAGATTAAACAGTATTTCAGACATACAAGATCCGACAATTAAGTAATGAGACTAATTACACAAAAAATAAAATAAACAACAGTTGAAGATATAACCTGCATTTTGTTCAAAGTAAGCCCCTTGTGCATTGACACAAAAAGTGGCATGATCTAACAAACTCTGGAATGACCTCTGCAGTTCTTCTGTTGGCATGGCCCTTAAACTCGATGTTATGGCCCTTTGGATGTCATCAGTATCATCAAAGAAGCGTCCTTTCAATGGTAATTTTAATTTTGGGAATAGAAAATAATTGCAGGGAGACAAATCTGGGAAATAGGATGGATTGTTGAGAACACATTTGTTTTTGGGCCAAAAATTCCTGTACAACTACTGCCCAGTGAGCCAGTGCATTATCACGAAGAAGGAAAAAACTGCCAGGTGTTGAATGCTCACGTTGGACTTTGAGAATCCTTTTCAATAGGCATTTCAAAATATTTAAATAAACTTTGGCAGTGACAGTCTGTCCCTCTGGAATAAACTCTTTGTGAATAATTCCTTTGCTGTCATAGAAGCACACCAACACTGTCTTCACTTTTTTGGCTTTTGGTGATGACTTCCACTGAGGACTTGGCATTTAGTTGTGGGATCATAGCAGAAAATCCATGTTTCATCCTCTGCAACAATCAAATTTAAGAAATGTTTATTCCTGCGATATGTTTTGATGATGTCTTTTGTGTACTCAACATGCTGATTTTTTTTGGTCATCAGACAACGAATGTGGTACACACCAGCAAGCAACTTTTTTCTTGCCAAAATCTTCTACCAAAATTTTACAAATGGTCTCTCGGTTAACACCAAATTCATCTGCCATCATCCTCACAATCAAACAACGATTTTCTTGTATCCGTTCTCTGATTTTTGCAATGAGTTCATCATTATGAACAGAAATTGGGCATCCATGTCTAGTGGAATTTGCAATCATTTCCATAATAAAGGTAGATAGAGGTGTATGGTGTAGTTTTACAAAATGGCAGAGGGAGTGAGTAAAGTGAGAAAAAATGAATAGAAAGTATGAGAATGTATAAATGAAAAACATACAAAATCCAATATTTCGGCGTGAGCCTTTTTCGAGGATTACATACACAAACAAGACAAAAAAACCTTTTATTATTTAAACCAGTTTTACTGCAGTCACCATCCCCTTTATCTATTACAATCATGTCCACACCACTTTTGAATCATCAATACTACCTGAATATCTGTGCACAAGATAAACAACTATCTCCATAAAATTGTCACATCAATTCAACTGTCTCAATGGCACTTTTTCCACGTTTAAAAAGAATTTAATATTAGCCTTTTGCTCCATGCTGATTACGTAACAATGAACCTCTGACTAGGTCAACAAAATGGCAGCTTGTTTGTCATCTGCTTATCGGGTGATGATGAAAAGTTGCCAGATCATAGATGAAGGTTGCTCTTTGGATTCCATGCTTTGCTTCATAGATGGCATTTTTGTCTTGGCCATAATAAAATCAGTCTTATTACTTAATTGTCAGATACTGTATCATGAGAGTTTGGAGAAGACAAGTACATAATGGGAAAAAGAAAGATGGGAAGACCAAGGTGAAAATGGCAGCAAGACATTGTTGATGATTTACGATTGGATGCATCTGCAACAAGGCATCTTGCTTACAATTTAGAGGTCTTCAAGAGAGGTTTTATGGAAGCAAATTATTCATTTGCATCTTGAGTGTCTTCCACATATCACATGTTCACCTGACCTTGCACCGTGTGATTATCATGTGTTTGCACCCCTTAAGGAGGTGCTGGGTGGGAAGATGTTCAGCATGAAGAGATTAAAGAAGCCGTGCATGCTACAGGGTCAGTCAGAAGATATTTTTTTCCTCCTCAAGGAATCCAGGCATTTATGAAATGATCACAGACCAGCACTAAATTGGTGGGGACAATGTTCTTCTTCTTCTTCTGCATTCGAGGTTATTGGTCACATCAGATCCTGATCCCTGTTGACATGGCAAAACCCGCAGTCCTCTCCAGGATAGAAGCCCCAAAGCTTTTGCCCCAAGCTTGTGTCCTCTGGCCATGTCTCACACCTCAGGTCTGCATGGTTTGGGCACTTTTGTAGGATATGTTCTGGAGTCTGGACTCCACTGCCACATGGACACTCATCTGTTTGAGACATTTTGAGTCAATGCAGGTAGCTCAGTAGTCTGCAGTGGCCTGTCCTTAGGCGGAAAAGGATGGTTTGCTGATGTCTTTGTAGTTGGTGTATTGGATCTGGTTCATTGTTGCATTTCAGTTTCTTTTTCTGTTCAGATCTGCAATGGTTATGGATTATTGTTTTCGCCTCTTGGTAGTTCACTGGATGATTTGTTTGATCTTGATTGCTGCCAGCTTTTAATAGGCTGTCAGCTATTTCACTGTCAGCTATTCCAAAGTGGAATGGTACCCACTGAAGGGCCACAGTGTTGACAGTGTAAGGTTCTGGTGTGATTTCCTGTATGTTTGCCTGTGGGTTATTGGATTATAATCTAGTGATATTATCTAGACACAGATGACAGGACCTAGCTAAAATATACTCTTGTGGTGAAATTCTAACCAGGTTTAACGGATAATTCAAACATGTACAGTTAATAAACTGTAACCTAATGCTGAGCACCAGGAGCACGAGCATGTGTATGATGTAGCACTCTTGTCTGGGACTCCCTGGCCTGCTGAAGGGACAATGTTGAAAAGTGATAAGGACTTGTCAGTAATATTTGTATTCAAATTTTTAAAAATGTAACATTACATTTTAAATTCACCTATGTACCTTTAATGTGTTTAAAATGTGTTCACTTTATTCATTTCCTTTTATTATTTAACTGCAGACTGCTTTTATATAAGTACATTTGGCAGTTTGGTGAGAAACATGTCAGACATATGGATGTATTGTCAGCAACTGTTGGTAGGTTTTATTCCATCTCAAACCTCTCTTGGCATCATGGGCTAGTGTTTTTGAAAGTTAAATATGTCAACAATATAACTGACATACATTTTTGTTGTCAGATTTAGCCATGGACTTTAGCTGAACTATTTGTTACAAAATTTAAAACAAAAACTTCAGTCATTCTTTTGTGTCCAGTGTCTGGACAACAGACAAGTGACACAATTAAAAAATATTTTATTGGACAATTTTTCATGAGCTCACTGGAAAAAAAATTTTTTTTAAAAGTGGCATGATAATAAAATTAGATATAGCAAAAACAATGACAGAGAGAGCAAGAGCAAAAGAATGATAATAAAATTAGATATTGTAAGAGCAGTGACAGAGAGATAGCAAGAGCAAAAGAGTGATAATAAAATTAGATATTGTAAGAGCAGTGACAGAGAGATAGCAAGAGCAAAAGAGTGATAATAAAATTAGATATTGTAAGAGCAGAGACAGAAAGAGCAAAAGAGTGATAATAAAATTAGATATTGTAAGAGCAGAGACAGAGAGAGCAAGAGCAAAAGAGTGATAATAAAATTAGATATTGTAAGAGCAGAGACAGAGAGAGCAAGAGCAAAAGAATGATAATAAAATTAGATATTGTAAGAGCAGAGAGAGAGCAAAGGATGACAAAAAAAAAAACAAATATCAAGAACAAATATGAAATAATGGCAAAAACAAATATGAAAAATCTGTCGGTAAATGGAGCTCTGATATATATTTACAAAACACACAATTTCTATCCAACTGCAGGGAGAACAGACTTCTGACACAAGCACTGTACAGCAACACAGATTGTTAACACATCTCTCTAGTCATGTCCAATTTCATCTTTAACTCTTCCCATGCCACAAGAAGAAAACGCGGACTTTCTAGTGCGAGCCAGAGTTGGGGTAGATTAGTAAAAGTGAATGAAACACATTATTTCCATGTTAACCAAGTGTACTTATTACGTTTCAAAATAACTAAAACTATATGAAGATTTCATAAATGCAGAATGTTTTAGGAGAAAAGAAGTAATGTGATGTTTTTAGCCAATAAATGTGTCCTACTTACCATTGGCTAGGTATAGATCCACACCGCTTATCATCTGAGATGTCTAGATTGACTTGTCGATGTCGTATTGTGATTTATATGTGCCATTCTTGCTAAAATAATGTCTGAAATAACCTTCTAACTACTTCTCCAGTCGTCTAATATGTCTAGATCTACTTGGGACACATTCAAGAACAGTGCTCTAGTCGTAGGGGGACATGTTTGCCTCATAAGTCACACAAAAAAGCTGAAAATTTCGGTCGAAAACATTGAATCTGACTCCCATTTGACCCCCGTTGTTAAGAACGCTTTGCGAAAAGAATGCTGGGTAAATGTGACATGTACACATAACATGCGATCTAAAAATTCAACTGATTTTACACCGAAACGAGCCAGAGGGACAAGGCAGGACCATGGAACCTGGATGCAGCCAGTCACCTGGCCGATGGCAGGGGAAGAGTTAAAGTGCCAACAAACATTATGGAGCAACATATAAACATAAATTTGTATGTCAAACATTTTTCACACAAAAGTGGGCCTAAATTTTGTAATGTTTCAGTTGATGACGTAGTGGTATATAGAAACTGTTGTCAGGGGAGATACACAGGAACACATTATCAATGACCTTACATTCAATGTCTGCTTCCAAACATAAAAGCATTAAATGCATGCTGACACGTACAAAGTTGTACAGTCATCATTTTGTGTTTTACAAGCAGATATGATCAAAACATAACAAAATAAAAAACAAAATAAAAAAATATTGTTTGCCCCAATACATAAATAATAAGGTCATTAGCAGAGTACTGTGATACTCTCACACTGCATTATATCACATACTCACAATGCCACACTGTCCACTGCCATTTTGCAAATACCATCACACTTTCAAGCCATCATACTGTTGTAATGTCACACTTTCACAGCCACAGTCATACTACAACACTATCATACTGTTACATTATTTACCAATATCCTGTTATGGTTCCACGTCCACTCCTATCCACTCTCGTATCACTCACATCTCTTCGCCTTATTCCTTGCAACAATCCTCTAGTGGGACTTGTCAAGTGCCCCATGCCGCCTCCTATTTGCATTCCCATGCCAGGTCTTCTGTATGTTCCTCTTGGGACAGTCTCAAAATGAAAACTCTTCATGTCTTGACTAGTGTAACCTCCATCATTAAAAACATAATCTTCATCACCGTATCCATCACCATAATCAAACTCTCCATCATCCCACACACTGAAATAGAAAACATGTACATACCAAAAATAAACTCCATGTTACATTCTGAGCAACTGATAGCACATACAAAAAAAGCTCTTTGCCACATACTGTGTGACTGCTAGTACACCCCCAAAAAACTCTATGCTATATACTTTATGACATCTAGAATATACCCAAACAGCTCTCTGCTATGGACTTTGTGACTTCTTGTGGTTCTAAGGACTGTTATTGCCGGAGATGGGGTGGAGAATTCGCTCTCTACTCTAACGGTGTGCGTCTCAAACAGCATCTGGCAGTCAAGTCCAGCTCCTGGCCTTCCCGTGGCAGAACTGTTTAAACTGACAGGAGAAGGGGCGAGGGCGAATATCTGGTACCTGAAAACCAGATACTTAGGGTAGATGAGAGGCATGTTTGGTAGCTCATCTACCGCTGTTGGCGAGATTCTTCAGCTGCCGTGCATGGAGTGGTGCTCCTCCCGGCCAATGAAGAAAGGTGCAAATGGGGTTGCCGCAGGCCACCACTGCGGAAAAGGTGGTAGAAAGGATAAAGCGAAGCAAACAGTCAAATCATGGCACCTCTGGTCTTGAGGTCGGCCACGTCTAAGTGCACTCATATTGGGTGAAAATGCCTGAACTAGCTTAACCCAAAGGTTAAGACACTACTGGCGAGACTCTTCGGATGCCGCGCGTGGAATGAAGCTCCTCCTGGTCAAGGAGGAAACTGCGGAAAAGAAGTAAGGGTTGCTGTGCAGCACCGATGTGAAAAGGTGAAGGAAAGAATAAAGTGAAGTTTAATCGGTATGTCCAGTAGTATCGCTGTGAGAGCTACACATACCACGGCGCCTCTGCTCCCCAAAATACACCTACACTGGTGAAATATGCCTAAACCGGCATACACCAGGGGTGAAACTTGATGGCTACGCTTGTCACGGTACCTCTGCTCTAGAGGTCGGTCACGTCCCAAACATGCCCATACTGGGATAATATGCCCAAACCAGCTCAACACAGGGGTAGAAGTCACTAGTGGCGAGGATTCATCCTCCTGGACAAAAGCTCCATCCTGGTCACAACTAGGAAGGGTAGTGGCCACGATCACAAAATGCTGAAGTCGGAGACACTGGACCAGGGCAGTCTAGATAGGCAACCACCTCTCACCCAGCGAGGATGTATGCATATCCTAATCACGCTGAGGTTTTCCAATGAGAAAGTCCAACTCTGGACTGGATAGGCAACCACCTCTCATCCAGCGGAGATATACTGATATCCAAAACACGTCGAGGGCTTCAGGTGAGAAAGTCCAACTCTAGACTAAACTGGTGCAACTAAAACCACGGTGTCATGCAATCCCGCTTCTGAGCCCACCAAGAATACAGGCTCAAGCCCTGCGATACTCTGAACCTCTTGTGGTCCTCTCAGGGATCTCGTGTGGTCCTTTTGGGGACCACACAGAAGACCATGGGACTTGACAACAGGCGTAAATTCAGTAGGATCACAGGGCGGTCTTGGTGGTAGAAGCGAACGAAGAAGAAGAAGAAGAAGTGACTTCTTGTAAACACCCAAAATGATCTACGAGGGCTGATTGATAAGTTCTTGGCATAATGTATAATGGATTATATGTGGACAATTTTTTTGGGTTATTTCTCAACATAGTCCCCTTGCAAGTTTACGCACTTAGTCCAGCGATCTTGGAGCATATGGATCCCTTATTTGTAAAAGTCAGCATCTTGTGCCAGTAGAAAGTGGTCTACAGCATGAATGACGTTATCATCTGAAGCAAATTTGCGACCACTGAGCTCCTTTTTGAGTTTGGTAAACAGTTAATAGTCCGAAGGGGCCAAATCTGGGGAATAAGGAGGATGTTCAAGAAGCTGTCAGCCACAATCATGAATGGCAGCCATTGCCATCACCAACTTGTGAACTGGAGAATTGTCTTGATGAAAGATGACTCCTCTCGTCAATTTCCCTCAACGCTTTTCCTTCAGTTTGACTGTTGCTTCACAAAATTAGCGTAACAGGCCCTGGTGACCATTCTGCCCTTTTGAAGATGGTCTACCAATAGCACACTTTCTGAATCCCAAAAGATAGAAGCCATCGCTTTGCCTGTAGAAAGAACCACCCTTGCTTTCTTTGGAGGTGGGGATCCATGATGTTTCCACTACTTTGACTGTTCTTTGGTTTCTAGTTGAAAATGATGAACCCAAGTCTCATCCATAGTCACAAATTGGTGAAGAAACTTTTCAGGATCTGCAGAAAAATGGCCAAGATTGTCTCTTGACATGTTGAGACACTGTCATTTGTGGTCAGCTCCAAGAAGTTTCGAGACCCATCGAGCAGAGACCTTTGTCATTTGAAGATCACTGTGAATAATGGCATGAACACATTCCTGGGAGATGCCCAACTCAGCAGCAATGTACCACTCAGTCATCAATCCTCCATTATCACGTCACGGATTCTGCCGGTGGTTTCATCTGTGGTTACTGTGTTCTTGGTCTTCCTGGATGGAGATCATCTTCCAGACTCTCCCTTCCCTGTTTGAATTGAGCTGCTCATTTCTTCACTGTGCTGTAAGATGGAGCGCTCTCCCCTAGAGTCTCTCTACCATATCCTCATGGATCTCCTTCGATGATAAGCTCTTGATGCAGAGGTAGCGAATGGCTGCTCGATGAGATATTTTATCCATTTTCTCAATTTCTGCCACCCCTTACCTCTTCAGTAGCCTGTAAAAAAAAACTGGTTGCAGTTAATTTCTTGAAACTTGGTGTTTAATCTTACATTAACCTGATCTACAAATGCACCTAATATCAGTTATGTGTTTCAAGTATTTGTATCTTATGCCAAGAACTTATCAATCACCCCTCGTATCTAGAAAACAGGCTACACCTCATACTCTGGCAGTAACTGACCTGTCTAGAAAACATGTCACATCTCATGCTCTGGCAGCAACTCACCCTTCTTGAAAAGCTGCTACATTCCCCTCATAAAATGCACCAGTCTGAGTTGTTTGCTGTAACATTGCAATCTTGGCCTCCAGTGCCTGAGTACTTCTCTCCAGTTCGTTTTGTAGAGAAGCAATCTCCTGCTTGAAGGAGTCACCCACAGAGCCAATGACAGGGGTTCTGTATCAAACATAGAAAATGTCCACAACATCAAATCTGCCTAAAGAAGTCGTCAGTGACTGGTTTTACAGGCAGTCTCCAACTTATGACGAACCATAGAACACCACAAATTCATTAAAAAATGAAAATCGATCAAGATTAAAAAAAAGCATAAATACACAATAATTATTATCAATATAATTTTGAAACTGTTTTCATGCAGATGATGCATAATTCTCTCAACAGATGGTACCTCTGTCAATAAAGTGATAAGTTTTCTACCAACTAGAGACAGTGAAAGTCAGTACTGTATGATTTATCTGATAGGTGCATTTAGCCAAGACTTCATTTTCTGTGAAAAGACTTATGAGTGAATATTTCTTTTTGTTAATATAAAAAATATTCCGTGATTTATTAAACATTAATCAGTACATGTGTGTAGTGTTTGCTGGATTAACATCCCACTGTGCCATTTTGTGAATTTAAGTAAAAATTCATTCACTACTTAAGTCAAATTGACCAGCCGTGTTGTGTAAAAGAAGTGCAGTGAAACCATTTAGAAGTGATAGTCTTAGATCTACTGCTGTAGGAGCATGATTTTGTCTACATTGATAACTTTAACAGCTGTATGAGCAATACAAGGAGAGATGTTGATTGAGTGGGCAGAAAAGAATAAAATGATAATAGGAAATACTTGGTTTCAACAGCACCCAAGGCGACTATGGACGTGGAAAAGCCCAAATAATAACATACGTAACCAGATAGATTACATTATGATCAACAGAAGATTCAGGAACTCACTAATATTTGTGAAAACAAGACCAAGCGCAGACTGCAACAGTGACCACATCCCAGTTGTAGAAAAAGTGAGAATCAGGCTAAAGAGGTTAAAGGTAGCAGCTAAAAACAAAGAACTAGATAGAGAGCTGTTACGGAAAGATAAGGCAATACAAGAACAATATAGGACCATGGTACATAATAGGTATAATGCTATAGAGAAGATTGAAATGATTGATGAACAATGGAATATGCTTAAAGACTCTATTCAGCAAACATCTATCGAAATCCTACCTCCAGATAAATGACATGATAAACAGGGGTGAATGACAGAAGAAATTCTGCAACTAATGGATTGGAGAAGAAGTCTTAAGGAAGATAAAGATGAATATGACAAGATAAATAAAGAAATAGGACACAAATGCAATAAAGCTAAAGAAGAGTGGCTAAATAAGAAATGTAATGAAATAGAGGCACACCATCATGGAAACACAAGAGATATGTACAAACAAATAAAGGAGTTAACAAAAAAGGACATACCACAAGACTGGTTGCCTGAAGTCAAAGGAGGGACATACAATAATGGACAGAGATGAAATAATGGCACGATGATGCAAATACATTAGAAACTCTATAAGGACAATAGAGGCGAAATAGATATACGAAATAATAATGAAGGGCTCTCATATTAAAAGCAGAAGTGGAAGAAGCCATCAAACACATAAGGAACAACAAAGCACCAGGACCAGATAAAATCACCAAGGAAGAATTGAAAGAATTAGGACAGCTTGGCATAGAAATAATTACCAGATTGTTGAATGACATCTATAACAGTATTTATGTCCCATCAGGCCTTTTACAATCAGTTTTCATTGCCCTACCACAGAAACAAGGTGCAGTTGAATGTGAAGACCGTCAAACTATTAGTCTTATGAGCCATGTTACCAAAATCCTGCTTCACACTGTCATGAGAAGAGTCAGGGGCAAAATAAAACCAGAAATCGCTGAAGAATAGTGCGGCTTCATCAAAGGAAAAGGCACAAGTAATGACATATATATATATACTTAGAACACTGATGGAGAGATCAGTACAAGTAAAGATGGATCTATACTTATGCTTCATAAACTAGTGTAGAGCATTCAATAAAGTGAGACACACAGAAATTATAAGAATGCTGGAAGACATCAACATAGATGGGAAAAATCTGAAACTCATCAAAAACATACTGGCAACAACCAGCAGCAATGAAGGTTGAGAACCAAAAAGAAGCATTCCAAGACATAAAATTTGGAGTGAGACAAGGATGTGTTCTATCTCCTGACCTCTTCTCCTTGTACAGCGAAAACACAATGAGAAATATAGAGAGCTTTCCAGGAATATCAATTGGCGGGTACAACTGTAACAACTTAGGATATGCGGACAACACAGTTCTGACTGCTAAAAGTGAATGGGAGCTACAGGCTCTTCTGGACGTCGTGGTTCGTGAAAGTAAAAATAAAGGTATCAGCCTGAATAAAAAGAAGACTGAAGTGATGGTCATCTCAAAGAAAAGAATACCACCAAAATGTAGCATTACCATCGATGGCACAGAACTGAAACAAGTTGACAGATTCAAGTACTTACGAACAATTATAACAGCCAGTGGGAAATGTCACAACGAAATAAAAAGCAAGTGTGCTCAGGCCAAGTCAGCACTCCAGAAAATGAGAAACATCTTGTGCAACAGATCCATATCAATGGAAACAAGATTCAGTACTTAAATGTTACATCAAGCCAATTTTGTTTTATGGATGTAAAGCATGGTCCATGAATAAGAGAGTATAGCAAGAAATGGAGGCCATAGAAATGTGGTTCATAAAGAGGATGTTGAAGGTACCATGGACAGCAAAGAAAATCAATGAAGAAGTCTTAAGAGAGGCAGGAGTCAGCAAAGATCAGAGGCAGATAAGCAAGATTTGTAGGATATTTTCTGAGAATAGGAAAATTGGAACACATGGTGGCAACTGGAAAAATTGATGGAAGAGACAGAGAGAGAAGTTACTGGATGGGCTGTCAGTGTGGGTAAGAAGAAAGTCACCGGTGGATCTCATAATCAAGTTTAAAGACAGGGAATTGTGAAAAGAAATGATTGCCTATGCCATGCGGCAAGGCACTTGATTGATTGACATCTGTAGTAAATTGCTAAAAAAAAAAAAAATTGACAGGGCTGTCCCAGTGGTTTGATTACTTTCCCAGTAAGAGGCAGGTTCTGTACACATGCACTTTCCCAGTAAGAGGCAGGTTCTGTACACATGCACTTTCCCAGTAAGAGGCAGGTTCTGTATGCATGCACTTTCCCAGTAAGAGGCAGGTTCTGTACGCATGCAGTGGCTCAAGGAGTCATTGCAGAAATCAGTAATCTGCAGAGTCACCTTCATCTATGTTCCTGGGCACGTTGGCATCCAGGGAAATGAGAGAGTGACAGACTGGCTGGCTCTGCCATTATTGCAGATGACAACCACTGGATGGATCTAATATTATTAATGTGCTCAGAGAGATAGGCAGAGTGGAGCACTTCGAGGGCAGCGAATCTACATTACTATTCAGACTGAGAGAGCTGGGAATACAGATTGGCACAGCCAAGAATGAGAGGCATACTGGACATGCAAGACAACTGGTCAACCAACACAAGACAAGCACTATCAGCCATGAGATGTTGATGGATATGTTGAGGGGAGTATCTGAGCATCTATGGACATGTCCAAAGGGCAATAATGATGTGTACCAGTATATTAGTAGATTATTAGAGTAAGCTGGATTTTTTTAGTCAAAAAGGAAATAATCAAGTTAAAAAGTAGGTTAGATAATTATACAGTCCCTTATCTAGTGAGAAACCCTGGACTTAAATAAGATCTATTTTTAGAACACTCAGGTCATGTTCTAACTGGTAAAATTTGAACTTGTCACAGGTTTTTTGTTGAGTGCGAAGTCTGTTTATGGACACAGCAGACAAAATTTAGGTTAGCTGAGAGGATTTTTATGAAGATGTTTTAGTGAAAACCAAAAGTCATAAAAACATGTAACTTCAGATGAACTGAGTTTTTCATGATGGAACATTCAGGAAGCTTGGGGAGATTTTGTAGGGAATATTTAAGGGTCAGAGATGATGTCTTTATTTTTGTGATAGAGATGTATGCTTAGTTGAGATGTAGTCTTGAGTTATCATTCAGTATGTGTTTGAGATAGACTGGCTAGAGAGGTTTTCATGAGTTTGGAAATTGTAGCTAGTCTGTAACAGAAACTGTGAAAATGCAGCATACAGTTTTAGTACTGTCCTGTTTAGGAGAGGCAGCTGCTATTGCCATATTTTTTAATTAGTCTGTGGGGATATTTTGGAATTCATTACAATGTGTGAAATTTTCGACAATCTTGTGAGTATGTAATATTTTTTACCATTTGTTTGATAGTGGTTCTTCCCATATGGTGTAATCAGGCTGGGAATCTTATTTTGTAATCTTGTCAAACCTTGTGGCTTCAGCTCATTTTCCATCCATTTCAACACTCATTTTTCTCATTCAATAAATGTACTCTATATGTACTTTCTAGTTGGAGTCTTACTGACTTGATGGAATTTTTCTGCTCTTAGTGTAATAGTATATTATTTTTTGGTGGCTTAATTACAATTAAAAGCAAGTAAACCTAATTGATAGTAGGGATGGCAGAGTTAAGTCCAATTTTAATTCACCTCTTTACATAATGTTAAAAAAAAAAAAAAAGTACTCAGCCCACTTGACCTTGACGTCTAGTAGATCTCATATGATGGTTAGGAAAAGTGGTGAAGTGTCAAAAAGTGGAATGTCTGGGTCAACATGACCAGATGAAAGGAGTAACAGAAAATTTAGACCTTGGAATGTTTTTTTTTTTTTTACTCAAGGTCAGTTATGACTTAACTTCACAAGAATTATTAATATATTTGGTGAGCTGTCTAGACTAGTTATATTTAGTAACAGAATATTTAAACTTTGGAACTTTTTTTTACTCAAGGTTAACTTTGACGCTTTATTACCCAAGGTCAGCAGACAGATGTCACCTGAAATGAATTTTGAGAAAGTTCAAGGTAAAATTCTAGGGAATATTTAAGCTGGAGCAACTTTTGTTAGAGATTAGATTTTGTGTAGAATGTCTGGCTGAGTGGTCATTTTTTCCAGTGGAGTAGTTGCAAGTCAGTTTTAGTAATGTAATAGTTTTAGCTCAACATACTGTCCTTTAAGACAATGTTCTTTTACCTTGTACTGATATGTAGATGTTAGGAGTGTTGTCCTTGTCAGGACAGATTTGTGCGTTCAGGAGATGTTGGAAGTTCACTATATTGTATGTAGTTGTTTTTACTTGCTTATTGTTGTCAGGTTTTTCTTCCCCATGGTGCCGACTATGTGTCTGGGAAGCTTATATATTGCTTGTCCATTTTCCATCTTCATCTCCATCTTCCACCATTCATTTTTTTCATTCAATAAATGTTTGATCTGTATCTTAGAACTTAGTCTATTCATCATCTACATGGAGTTCTTATCTGTTAGTCTTGTTGAGTAAGTGGGAGTCCTGTACAAGTTTTCATTACGTGACATTGTTGTTTTTGTTGTGGCAGTTGCAAACCTGGCGTTGTTGTATCACTCGGGGTATACCATAGTGACAAGTTTGCCTCTTTGTTATAGTAGTGTTACTAACTCTTACAGGCAACAACAACATGTAAGTCTTTCTAATACAATTAAAGTCCATAAAAAGGTAAAATCTCTGACTTTCTGTGTACTGCCACAGAGGTATATGCCTATAGTTGATGCCGTGTTGGCACAATTAGTAATATATCATCCTTGAAGGAAATCTTCTACATTAATTCTGCTGTGTGACTGGAAGTCTAGTTGATATTTTCATTGTGACACTGGTGTTTTCATTTCATTGTAGTAGTAGTGTATCTGGGTATTGTTGTTTTAGTAGTAGCGTATCTGGGTACTGTTGTTTTAGTAGTAGCGTATCTGGGTATTGTTTTAGTAGTAGCGTATCTGGGTATTGTTGTGTCACTAAGGGAATACTACAGTGACAACCTTGCCTATTGGTTAAAAATCAGTTGAATAAAATCTTTCTGGCAACAACAAAAATAACATAAAAAGCACAGTAGATCTCCACAGCACAGTAGATCTCCACAACTACTTTGTGTGAAATTCTGTCTAAGAAGTCATTCAACTTTTTCTTGCTAGTCTAACTGAATCCTGGATAAGCTAGCAGTAGAGATCCTAGTACAGATGACCCAGACCATAAACCAGTAAACAACTGCTTACCTTGTGCTCATCAGCCCTCCTGTCATCGAATATATTCCGCTACTATTTCCTGTAGCTCCTACAGTCATACTGAAGTTATTGCGACGCAGCTTTTCATTCATCTTCTGTCTGCCCGTCATAGGTATTGGCATACCTGGACCTGCCCTCTACATAAAATACAAAATCATTTTTGGAATTTCTGTGGCCTATAATTTTCAAACCAGAAACAACAAAACAAAACTGCTGACACAATATGAAAGTGTAAGTTTTAATACCTGTAGAATCAATACTGCAGAATGCTAAACAACTTTGATATGTGTGTCTCTCATGCCACATAAGATGTACAAATGTTATTCAATTTCCCTCCCAGTGTTCTCTGGCATTTGCAGTGTAACTTTTTAGATTGTAGATACAAGTCTGGGCTTCAGTTCATCGAGATGGTCACATGTGGTCTTCTAAACAATGACTTTAATGTGTCCTCACAGGAAGAATTCATATGATGTAATATCTAGTGAATGTGGAGGTCATGGAATTGGTCCGTCAGGTCCAACCCAGCACCCAGAAAAATGCATATCAAAAATCTGACAACATGAGCCCAATGTGAAAGTGCATTATCTTGCTGGAACACCACATGTGGCTGGTGATCTTCCAGTTCACGTAACACATACAACTGTAGCATGTCCAAATAGGTCATCACTGTCACTTCCATAAAGAAAAAGGGCCCCAGAACTTCCAAACATGACAAAGCACACCATTCATTCTCCTTCTCTTTTGATTTCTCAAATTTTCTGATACCCATATTCTGCAGTTACGATTTATTCTCCCTGATATGTAAAACATTGCTTCATCACTAAATATCCATCTCTGAAGGTAATTTTTGTCAGCTTCGACGTCTGACAAAATGTCTTTGGCAAAAAAGAAATGGCAAGGTTTACTGTCCAACTTTAAAGCTAATACAATCAAGACTGTGTACACATGAAGGTGAAGGCAAGTCAAATGTGCTACACATTAATAGTAAAGAAGCTTGGCTAGTTCATTTTTGTAGGCTTTGATAAAATGCTTCCTGGATTCAATCAATTCTTTCATTTCAAAGTGCTTGGTCTTCCAGTTCCTTTTTTTTGGAGCAGAACACTACTATCCTCTTAAAATTGCTTTGAGCAATGTCAGACAGCATTGTCTGAAAGTGGATCTTTCCTTCCTGAGTTTTGTAATGATGATGCATTTTGATAACAAAGCTTTGTTTCCAAAAACCAAAGTACATACAATTACTTTCTCTTGAACAGTAATCATTTCAAGGTATGACATCACTGTTGTAAGTAAGCATTGCCAAAGTTTTTGAGTTACCCTTACATATTCTAAAAGCAGTTTTATTGTTTTCAGTTCGAAATTTATAGACCACGGAAACTCCGACAATAATTTTGAATCACAAAACTTTGTACAACAAAAACCATGTGTACATGAGATTCTCACAATTTACTGTTACAGAGAAAGAAGAATGGGAACAAAATAACTGTTGTTCTTTCTTCCAATCTACTTTGTAGAAACTGCATGGATTGCAGACACAGCCTAGCCTCTACCATCTGAGCTTAAAGGCTGGACACCATTGGGTCAGAGTGACCACTCCTACATCCAGTGAATCATCTTGTGAGGCACTGCAACAGCATGCTAGGTGAGGCTTTTTTTAATGTCCCCAGGACTGTCAGAGACTAAGGAACTGTCACAAGTGCTGGGGTCCTCTGACTATATAATGACAATCATAATTATGACTAGGTTAAAGTCAGATAGATCTGTTGTACCTCACCTGCAAGTTCATGAGTGCTGTCTGAGATGCTGTTAACTTAGGGGCACTGAATACCTTATGAACTTTATTGTTACAAGTTACATACTTATACTTATGAACATTATTGCTACAAGTTACATACTTAGACTTGCGAACATTATTGCTACAAGTTACATACTTAGACTTGCGAACATTATTGCTACAAGTTACATACTTAGACTTGCGAACATTATTGCTACAAGTTACATACTTATACTTGCAAACATTAATGTTACAAGTTACATGCTTATACTTGCGAACATTATTGTTACAAGTTACATACAGTACTCATACTACAACTGCTACCACTGACATTAATATAAACATTCTTACATCCTTCCCATGCCATTAAAAGTCACATAGGGCTCACATTGTAGTTCACCATGTTTTTCTGTTTTCTGCGAGCTTTTCAACTTCATCAAGGGATCTTACATCCACCGATTTAGCTTCTCTCAACAATGTTCTCTTTAGAGTTTCATGTGGTAATTTATGTAATATAAAAATTACAATAATAATAATACATTATTAATTTAATACGTGATACAACTATATTTTTCATCTGCTACACCTAGACTGGATACTGCATTTGTCAGATCTGAAGCACTGCCCACCAGTCTGACATACAGGGCAGATGGGACAAGGTTTTTTTCTGCACTCCAGACATACCAAGTGACATTTTCTCACCAGAACCTCATTCTATCTGGGACTAAATATCAAATCTGAACCCTTTCACACAAGTGGTATATGTGATGCCGTTATGTGTTACTAGCAGGGATGTACCAAATATCTGTATTGAAGAAAAAAATCTGAATATTAAACTTTCAAATATTTGCAGGCATATTTTCAGGAGTATGCAACAAAATTATAGTTATGGATATTTACTGCCGGTGGCTGTTAAGGGAATAAATAATACTAAAATTCTCATATCTAAGTATGTCTCTTATAGACACGCGGATTTTAACGTCACAAGGCTGACCTTACTGTGGTACTAGCACATTCATGTCCTACTTGCTGTTTGTACCTGGTGCTAATCTCCCTTTATATTCTCATGCACAATAACCAAACTGTAGCATTGTTGTAACAAGTGACCAAGCATCACTCAAACTTGGTGCTTCTGTCAGGTGATAAACACACACCAACACAACAGTTGAACATATCCTGCCAGCTGCTCATATCAAATCAAGCTGGACAGTTGCTATGTCTGGATCTTTCTTTCACTATTTTTTCTGTAATCATGGGTACAACCTTAACAACTTAAGGTATGGAGACAACACAGTTCTGACTGCTAAAAGTGAAGGGGAGCTACATGCCCTTCTGGACATCATGGTTCATGAAAGTAAAAGTAAAGGTCTCAGCCTGAATAAAAAGAAGACTGAAGTGATGGTCATCTCAAAGAAAAGAATACCACCAAAATGTAGCATTACCATCGATGGCACAAATATGAAACAAGCTGATAGATTCAAGTACTTAGGAACAACTATAACAGCTGATGGGAAATGTCACAATGAAATAAAAAGCAGACGTGCTCAGGACAAGTCAGCATTCCAGAAAATGAGAAACATCTTGTGCATCAGATCCATATCAATAGAAACAAGATTTGGTGTACTTAAATGTTACATCGAGCCAATTTTGTTTTATGGATGTGAAGCATGGTCCATGAATAAGAGAGTACAGCAAGAAATGGAGGCTATGGAAATGTGGCTCATAAGAAGGATGCTGAAGGTACCATGGACAGCTAAGGAAATCAATGAAGAAGTCTTAAGAGAGGCTGGAGTTAAAAAAGGCAAATTACAGCAAAGATCAGAGGCAGATAAGTAAGATTTGTAGGACATTTTCTGAGAAGAGGAAAACTGGAACACATTGTGGCAACTGGAAAAATTGAGGGAAGAAGAGACAGAGGAAAACAGAGAGAAGTTACTGGATGGGCTGTCTGTGTGGCTAGGAAGAAAGTCACCGGTGGATCTCATAATCAAGTCTAAAGACAGGGAATTATGGAGAGAAATGATCGCCTATGCCATGTGGCACGGCACTTGATTGAATCATGGTTATGAGCCTTGCAGCCCCCACCCCCTCCAAAAAAAAAAAGACAAGTGATGTAACAAATATGGAATGTACCAGACAAGTAACAAACACAGAATGTAGTAGACAAGTTATGTGACAAATATGGAATGTACCAGACTAGTTATGTAACAAACTTGGAATGTAGCAGACACATCATGTAACAAACTTGGAATGTAGCAAACAAGTCATGTAACAAACAAAGCAGACAGGAAAAATAAACACCCTGACTATACAAGAAGCAAAGAATAAAAAACATGACTTACAGAAAAGGGAGCAGTAACTGGTCTCTGAGGTGGCACCATTGTCCGCCCCATCCCACGCCCTCGTCCAATGTGAACACTGCCATTCTTTATGAAACCCCTTCCAGGTGACGCAGCAAAACTTGGCAAACCTTCTCTGGCTGGTTGTGACACCCCACGAGCACGCAGGTCCCAGGTTCCTCTGCCTCGGCTAGGTTGAGAATTTGTGCTTGATGTGGCTCTAGTCAGCTCAGCTTCTGGCTGCTGCTTCTTCTTTACAGAAACATCTACAATTTGACAAACAGACAATCACTTTCTGTCTCTTTCTCACCATGCACAACACAGAATTAACAGAGAGTGAACTACAATCAAAACATAGCAGTTCTGCCCTAACTAATGAAATAAAGCTAATGTAAACTTTATATTTAATCAAAACTAAGTGCAAATTTGATATTTTACTACAGCCACAAGAAAACTACAATTTTTTTTAACAAATTATAAAGTGTATATTAAAAAAAAAAAACAAAAAAACTTTGAAAATTTTTTCAAACTATAAGATTGGCATTTTATAAAAACAGTGTAAACTCGTTATTTTTTCCAAAAACTTATGCAGACTTCATAGCTATTTCTCCTCATATAAGACACACTCCCTCTCTCATCATCCTGCGTCCTATATACCCTTAATGATGGTTAAGTTTGGGTAGGCCTTGAGGCAGATGTTACTGGTACAAAATTTACACCTAAACACTCATGTTTAACTTGCTAGTCTCCTGATCACATCAAAATGCAGTATATATATATATATATTATGATTTACAAATCAAAACAACATTAAAATATAAAAATAATCAATAGCCAACACCACATCACTCAACAGCCTTACTTTACTTGTTTCCGGACAATTACCATATTTAACTCACTCATTCATTCACTCATTTGCATGTCCTTGCGGAACTTTGCCTCCCTAACAGCTCTCCTGTAGGCCTCTTGGTTGTGAGCAAGATGCCTTGCTGCTGATGCATCCATTTGCAGATCATCAACGAAGTCTTGTAGCCATATTTGCCTTGGTCTTCCTCTCTTTCTGTTTTTCCATTATGTACATTTCCAAGACAGTCTTCTCTAAATTATCATGATGTTTAATGTGTCTAAAATATTTAAGTTTTCTCTTTTTAATCCTCTTTACTAGCCAGCCATCTTCAATATTAAGTTCTTGTAGTATAGATATATTTGTTCAAAGCCATTTATGTGTTTCTCAGCTGTTTTGGTAAGTGTCCGGGTCTCACAGACATATGCTGCTATAGGAAACCACATTTTATTCTTTACTTGTGAGTATGAATGAATCATCAGTTGAAAATTAAAACCAAAAACTTGTATAAAATCTGTAAAATTATTACAGATAATATCTTCATAAATACAAGACAGCCATTGTTATCTTTGTGGACAAAAAAAATGATGGCACCATCAATGTACTGGGTAAACAGAAATGCTAATAAACCTTTGCTAAGATGGCTAGAAGGCCCAGCTCAAGTATACCATAGTTCTTACTTTTGTTTGTTTTTTTTTTTTAATCTTTGATAAAACTGTTCAGGTAATGAATAGATTTACGTTGAAGACAGCCATAATCTGTATCAAGAAAGTGATGTTACATGGTAATGTTCAACATGAAACAAGTCTGAGGAGAATATCCAGTAGCATAAAATCTTAGATCAAAACTCTAATGAGAGGAGGGCTATGAGGTTTATGGAAAATGTTGGAATTTTAGGGCTTCCCCTCCACCCCCAATATTCCTTGCCAAATTAAAGGCACACCTAACAGAGTACTTTTATAAAACATATCACGTGAAATTTACAATTTTTAAAATCTGGGGACAAATTTTATATATTATAGTATAAAGTTCTAAAAATATTTTCTGATAATCTAGCCCACTGACAACCTGGCATGCAGCCATCAATCCTAATGATGATGATGCTTGCTTACATGGTGGTGTTCTAGCTTTAAGTATATTAAAAATACTTGCCTAATGTGTTTGCAGGTACAACTGTAGAAAAAAAGAAAGAAAATAGTTAGATCATGTCAATCCTATTCCAGTAATGTAAAAACATCAAGTAATTTGTAAGTAAACATGAGTAAAGTAAAAGGTAAAGGTAATCCTCTCATGCCTTAGAGGCACACAGGGATATGGTGTTGGTGCCCATATTTTCCTTGACCTGTCAGCACACTAGAGGGTGATATGGTCAGTATCACACCTGGGCGGCTTTCCTTTCCCAACTCCAGAAGAAGTCGGGTACCCATTTCTACAGCTGGGTGACTGGGGTGCCTCTGGCCAGATTCGAACCCCCGACCTTCGCCATGAGAGACCAATAATTTTGATATTTCTCTTTAAAAGTATGGATTCAGAGAAGCAACTACAGTTAAAAAAAAAGGTTTGTTTTTGTCTGTGCTCAGAAACTGGAACAATTTCACCTGCTTGTTCTACCAACCAATGAAAGTTAACTGAACATTTTAGTCTAGCCAAAATAGTACTTTACCTACAACCAAGGTTCCCCCTTTTATCTGTCAACATTTGGTATGCCCCCTTGATCTCATCTGCATATATCAGTCAGTCAATTGCATGCCCCTTGCGAAACTTTGCCTCCCTAACAGCTCTCCTGTAGGCCTCTCGGTTGTAAGCAAGATGCCCTGCTGCTGATGATTTGCAGATTATCAACGATGTCATGCAGCCATATTTGCCTTGGTCTTCTTCTTCCTTTTTCACATTATGTACCTTTACATGATGGTCTTCTCTAAATTATCATGACATTTAATGTGTCCAAAATATTTAAGTTTTCTTTGTTTAATCCTCCTTACTTGCCAGCCTTCTTCAATATTAAGTTCTTATAGTATGGATATATTTGTTCTTTTTTGTGTCCAACATGATATTTGAAGAACTCTTTGTAGCATTTACATCTGATCTGCATACACCTGGGATTTCCCTTGACAACACTAGGATTACTCCTTGGTCTGCTTTTGACTTTACTTTGATCTGCCTACACTTTGGTTTTCCCCTTATCTGCCTTCACTTGGCCTTTTTCTTGATCTTACTACACCTGGGTTTTTCTCTTATCTTCCTACATTTGAGCCTTCGCATTGACCTGCCTACACTAGGGCTTTCCCTTTGATCTTACTATATTTGCGCATCCCCTTTGATCTTACTACACCTGACCTTCCCACACTTGAGCCTTCCCATTAACCTGCCTTTACTTGGGCTTTCCCCTAATATTACTACACCCAGGTTTTTCCCTTGATCTGCTTACACTAGGGCTTTCCCCTTGATCTTACTACACTAGGGCTTTCCCCTTGATCTTACTACACTAGGGCTTTCCCCTTGATCTTACTACACTTGGGCTTTCCCCTTGATCTTACTACACTAGGGCTTTCCCCTTGATCTTACTACACTAGGGCTTTCCCCTTGATCTTACTACACTAGGGCTTTCCCCTTGATCTTACTACACTTGGGCTTTCCCCTTGATCTTACTATACTAGGGTTTTCCCTTTGATCTTACTGCATTAGGGCTTTCCCCTTGATCTTACTACACTAGGGCTTTCCCCTTGATCTTACTACACTAGGGCTTTCCCCTTGATCTTACTATACTAGGGCTTTCCCCTTGATCTTACTACACTAGGGCTTTCCCCTTGATCTTACTACACTAGGGCTTTCCCCTTGATCTTACTACACTTGGGCTTTCCCCTTGATCTTACTACACTAGGGCTTTCCCCTTGATCTTACTACACTTTGGCTTTCCCCTTGATCTTACTGCACTAGGGTTTTCCCTTTGATCTTACTACACTTGGGCTTTCCCCTTGATCTTACTACACTTGGGCTTTCCCCTTGATCTTACTACACTTTGGCTTTCCCCTTGATCTTACTATACTAGGGCTTTCCCCTTGATCTTACTACACTTGGGCTTTCCCCTTGATCTTACTACACTAGGGCTTTCCCCTTGATCTTACTACACTAGGGCTTTCCCCTTGATCTTACTACACTTTGGCTTTCCCCTTGATCTTACTATACTAGGGCTTTCCCCTTGATCTTACTACACTTGGGCTTTCCCCTTGATCTTACTACACTTGGGCTTTCCCCTTGATCTTACTACACTTGGGCTTTCCCCTTGATCTTACTACACTAGGGCTTTCCCCTTGATCTTACTACACTTGGGCTTTCCCCTTGATCTTACTATACTAGGGCTTTCCCCTTGATCTTACTACACTTGGGCTTTCCCCTTGATCTTACTACACTAGGGCTTTCCCCTTGATCTTACTACACTAGGGCTTTCCCCTTGATCTTACTACACTAGGGCTTTCCCCTTGATCTTACTACACTTTGGCTTTCCCCTTGATCTTACTATACTAGGGCTTTCCCCTTGATCTTACTACACTTGGGCTTTCCCCTTGATCTTACTACACTAGGGCTTTCCCCTTGATCTTACTACACTAGGGCTTTCCCCTTGATCTTACTACACTAGGGCTTTCCCCTTGATCTTACTAAACTAAGGCTTCCCACACCTGAGCCTTCCCACTGACCTGCCTTCACTTGGGCTTCCCCTTGATCTCCTGCACCACGGTTTCCCTTGATCTATTTTAAATATAATCTATCAAATTTTAAATCAATCAATAACTCTAGGTGTGTTCTGCATGTAGAAGTAGATTAAGAAAAAAAAATATGGCCAACTACTTACTCATTGTTTCCTTATCATTGGCCACAATAGCGAGTCTCTGGCCTTCAATGTAGACACACTTGTGTGCCAGGACAAAAGCTCGACAGCTGCCTCGACCAAGGCAGTCAAAGTCAATGCTCCTGTCAGAATGATGGGTGTCAGTTGTCAGAATGATGGGTGTCAGTTGTCAGAATGTGTGTGTGAAACAGAAATAATGCTGCTTTCTCATTACTTCATACCATGTTGTTGTGTACCCCAGCTAGTATGTGAACATGTCAAGAAAACAAGTGTTAGGACTGGTGAACCATATCTTATCAACACTCTGTTCTTTCTCCCTCTACTGTTAACAAATTATTTCATCCTTGCTAGTGGTATAGGGACCTATGTATTTCAAATAACAGCCAATTTTTTTTTCCAAGATTACTAATGTCTGTTTTCAAACTGAAGATCAATCATGACTGGATCTAATGGCCACATGCCAGCCACAAACTCATGTTTAAATTGCCAGGATGTCACCAACAAATCTTTCATAACACGTTCATAGAAAAAAAAATTTGTTGGTAAACTAACTACTGGTCATAAACACCACTGTTGGTAAACTTCTGGTCACAAACAGTGATAGAAGACACCACTGTTGGTAAACTTCTGGTCACAAATAGTGATAGAAGACACCACTGTTGGTAAACTTCTGGTCACAAATAGTGATAGAAGACACCACTGTTGGTAAACTTCTGGTCACAAATAGTGATAGAAGACACCACTGTTGGTAAACTTCTGGTCACAAATAGTGATAGAAGACACCACTGTTGGTAAACTTCTGGTCACAAATAGTGATAGAAGACACCACTGTTGGTAAACTTCTGGTCACAAATAGTGATAGAAGACACCACTGCTGGTAAACTTCTGGTCACAAATAGTGATAGAAGACACCACTGTTGGTAAACTTCTGGTCGTTAATAACATTCATATCAAGCAGAAACCTTAACGTGATGATTTATAAAGCAAATACCAGACAGATACATCAACTAGGAATCTTAAGATTAAGACAGCAGGTACCACACAGACACATCAGCTAACAACATTAAGACAGCAGATACCACACAGACACATCAGTTAACAACATAACCACATAATAATCATGAAGACTCATTAAATGGTTACATAAATAAATAATAAACTAATCTCATGTCCATACACTCTACACTTTGATTTATGCAACAACATGAAATAAACTTGCATTCTTACATTCATTCAAAACTTGCATTCTTACATTCATTCAAAACTAACAAATTTATAGAAAAGCAGTATATAAAAAAAAAATTTACAACAATCAAGCCATGCAGTCCATATCAAACAGATGTTGACAAAGTTTAAAGTTATAAGAACGAATACTAGTTATAAGTTTTACGTGAATTGGTAGGGCATTCCAAAGGTGGGCAGCTGAGTAAGATTAAGCTTTTTTTAAAACATGTCAAGCCTTGGTTTTGGGAGAATACAATTGTTTAAGCATTGAATGTGTTTTGGGTTGGATTTGAACAACGACCACAGATAGGGTGGAGCATTGTGCGATAGAATTTTATTAATTAACTTGGCCTTGTTGAAAAGAAATCTCTTTTTCAGGGGTAGAATATCAAGATGTTTGTCCTTATTTGTAATATGTGCTGCATGTTTGTCATCTATAAGCTTTACTGCTCGTTTCTGAGATAAGTAAAGGCTAAAGAAGTAGGAGGAAAGAATGGAGTGGCTTTTTATTTGAACAAATCAACATCAAAAGCATTACTAGGCTACAATCCAGTAAGTGATAGAATCCTAACAATCAGACTTAAGGGCATTCCTAGAAATGCAACAATCATCCAGATATATGCACCTACATCAGCAGCAGAGGAAGAGGAAGTAGAAAACTTTTATAACACACTGCAAACGACAATAGACCAGGTACAGAAAAATGATATTGTATTAATAATGGGGGATTTTAATGCAAAGACTGGTACAGAAAGAGCAGAAGATGGAGGACATGTTGTAGGGAAATTTAGCTTAGGACACAGAAATGAGGCAGGTGACAATCTAAAGGCGTTTTGCATGGAAAATGAGCTAATGATCACTAACACATTTTTTAAACAACATCCAAGAAGACTTTACACATGGGCATCACCTGATGGGAAAACCAGGAATCAAACAGATTACATTTTAGTGCAAAGAAGGTGTAGGTCAAGTATTACATCAGCAAAAATTGTACCTGGTGCTGATTGTGACACGGACCATAAGTTATTAATAGCAGACATGAAGATAAAGATAAAAAAGACAGTTGCAGGATCAAGACCACTCCGCTTTGATCTTACAAATATACCAGAACAATACGGTATAGAAGTGAAGAACCGTTTCGAAATCCTGATGGCTGTACAAGAGGAGATGACACCAGATGAATTGGCTACGCAGGCCAAAGATATCTAAATAAAAACAGCTAAAGACATGGTTCCAGTAAAGAAAACATAAAAGAATGGATGGATTACAGCAGGTACACTAGAACTGATAAAACAACATAGAGAAATGAAGATGCAATGGAAAGTGACAAACAACAACAAAGAGAAATATAAAACTTTAACAAAAGAAGTACGAAGAAACATAAGAAAAGATAAAAAAACAATACATACAAGATTGCTGTGAAAGAACAGAAGAACATCAGAAGTGTGGAAGAGATAGTGAAATGTTTAAAGAAATGAAGACATTGATGAGAAATGTCACATCTAAGCTAAATGTAATTTGTGATGAGATAGGGAATACCTTGACAGCGACAGAAGAAATTCTAGAAAGATGGAAGGAATATTGCAAAGGAATGTATGAAACAACTGACTGTGAAAGCAGAAATCAACAGTGTGAATTATTATTGGAGGAGAAAGAACCCGAACCGACAATAGAAGAAGTTTTATGAGCAATAAAGAATCTGAAAAATGGTAAATTACCAGGATGTGATGAGATAACAGCTGAATTTATTAAAGCAGGAGGAAAGGAATGTGCAAAAATCTCTCATGCACTATGTAAAAAGATATGGCATTCAGGTATTTGGCCAAAAGAATGGAAAAGAACTGTATTCATACCACTGCCAAAAAAGGGTAACCTGAAATTATGCACAAACTACAGAACTGTTGCCCTGAATAGCCATGCCAGTAAAATTCTGTTAAAAATCATAATGGATAGACTTCGTAAGAAAATAGAAGAAGAAGTCAATATGGTCCAAGCTGGTTTCAGGCAAGTAAGAGGATCAAGAGATCATATACTCAATATAAGATTAATAATAGAGAAATGCAGAGAGTTTAATGTGAATCTATATTTAGCCTTTATAGACTACTCAAAGGCATTTGATTGTGTACAACACCAGAAACTTTGGGAAATAATGGAAAAAATGGGATTTCCAACACATTTGATACAATTAACATCACTGCTGTATCTAGACCAACAAGCAGCAGTAAGAATAAATGGTGAAACAACAACTTGGTTTGACACAAAACAAGGAGTCCGTCAGGGGTGCATACTGCCACCCTATTTATTTAACTTGTATACTGAAAATATAGAGGAAGACCAAGACGAAGATGGCTGCAAGACATCGTTGACGATCTGGAAATGGATGCAACAGCAGCAGGCCATCTTGCTCACAACCGAGAGGCCTACAGGAGTGCTGTTAGGGAGGCAAAGTTCCGCAACGGACATGCAAATGAATGAATGAACTGAAAATATAATGAGGAATGTTAGAGAAGATGTAGACAAAGAATTTTATGATGCCATAACAATTGGAGGTTATGAAATACCAGAGAGTAGATATGCTGATGACACAGTATTACTGTCCACAACACAAAAAGGAATGGAAAAACAAATTATGTCAGTCCGTAAGAACAGCAAAGAGCAGAACCTCTATCTTAATGCAAAGAAAACTAAATTGATGACAACTGACAAAAACAAACAAGGCAGCTGAAATATGTATCAATGAGGAAAAACTGGAAGAAGTGGAGAGTTTTGAATATCTTGGATCACTACTAACTAATAATGGAGATACAATGAGGGAAATTAAAAGGAGAACATCTATCGCTCTTCAGAAAGTAAAACAACTAAAAAATCTGTGGAGAGGAGCAGACAGAACCACAAAAATAAGATTTTTAAGGGCATGCATCTCTCCCATCGCAACATATGCCTGTGAGACCTGGACACTTAACAAAGCAGCTAAGAAACGCATAAATGCCTTTGAATGTAAATGCTACAGAAGAGTTCTCCAAATATCGTGGACACAAAAAAGAACAAATATATCTATACTACAAGAGCTTAATATTGAAGAAGGCTGGCTGGTAAAAAGGATTAAAGAGAGAAAACTTAAATATTTTGGACACATTAAACATCAAGATAATTTAGAGAAGACCATCTTGGAAGGGTACATAATGGGAAAAAGAAAAAGAGGAAGACCAAAATGAAGATGGCTGCAAGACATCATTGGCAATCTGCAAATGGATGCAGCAGTGGCAGGCCATCTTGCTCACAACCAAGAGGCCTACAGGAGTGCTGTTTGGGAGGCAAAGTTCCACAAGGGACATTCAAATGAATGAAAGTCTTTTCATGTTTGACATGGAACAACCATCCCAGACTGTGGAACAGGAATCCAAGTGTGTTTGTATCTGTGATATGTAGTATATTTTTCTGGTGTCTATATCAAGAAAATGTTTAAGTTTAGTAAATTGGTAAACTTTTTGTCCAATGAGTTTGGTTAGATTGTCTACATGATGATTCCGGCTGAGGTGGTGGTCAATCATGAGACCTAGAGTCTTATGCTCACAAACATTCTCTATCTGTGAAGTTCCAGCGTGGAGCTGTAGTGTTGATGTTGGTGAATTTGTTCATTTCTATCTTGTTGTAATGAGCATGGATTTTGTTTTGTTGGTGTTTATGGGCATTCTGTTGTTGTTGCTCCAGTTAACATCATAATCATCATCATCAGGTGCCGTGCCGACTGGCATTGGCTATTATGCTTCTCCAGAGTACCCGATCCTTCATGCAGGCCATCAGATCAGTTGGTGATCTCCTCTCACACCATCCCGTCAGACTGTCCAGTATCATTTCTCTTGGTCTTCCTCTTGATCTTCTTCTTCTATTTTTCTATTTTCAATGCCCCCTCTTCTCATTGCATGTCCTATGAAAGTACATTGTCTCTCTCTTATCTTTTTGACAAGGTTTTTTGTCTCTCCAGCTCTTCTCATACATTCTTCATTAGTTATTTTTGCTGTCCAGGGGATTCACAACACTCTTCTAATAAACCACATTTCTGCTGCTTCCAATGATTTTTGTGCAGACTTGCCTATTGTCCATGATTCACTTCCATATAACAAGATAGGTTCAATATAGCATTTTAGGACTCGTTTTCTAACATTCATTGATAAAGATGTGTTAGCTAATATGTTTCTCATTCTCTGAAATGCAGTCTTTGCTTGGCCTATTCTGTTCCTAATTTCTGTTCTGCATTTCCCATCTGAAGTTATTACTGCTCCAAGATATTTGAATTTCTGCACCTGCTTTAGAATGGTTCCATTTAATTTTATACTGCATGCTAGTGGATTCTGTTTCTTAGATATAACCATAGTCTCTGTCTTTTTGATGTTCAAAGTAAGGCCTTTCTGTTCACTCCCTTTAGAGACTTTATCCAAGAGATTTTGCAGGTCTTGTTGGTTCTCAACTATCAGTACTGTGTCGTCAGCATACCTAAGGTTGTTAATATTGTATCCTCCAATTTTTATGCCTGGTTCTGTGATGATCGTTCTTAGAATATTCTTGCTGTACAGAGAAAAAAGGTCTGGAGATAGTACACATCCTTGTCGCACCCCTTGTTTTATAGGTTGCTATTTTCCAGTTATATTTCAACTCGAATTGCTGCTTCTTGCTGCCTATATAGATGTTTTACAATCCTCAGGTCTTTGCCGTCTATATTGATGTCTTCGAGCATTTTAATAATTTCATTATGTTTCACCTTGTCGAACGCCATGGTGTAATCAATGAAGCATAAGTAGAGATCTTTCTGTACTTCTAGAGCTCTTTCTGTTAGTGTTCGTAAAGCGTAAATGGCATTGTGTGTTCCCTTTCCTTCAACAAATCCAAACTGTTCATCTGCTATTTCCATTTTCATCTTTTTCCTTGTTCTTCTCATAATGATTCTCAGAAGTAGCTTCGTTATGTGACGTGAGAGGCTGATAGTCCGGTGGTCATCACATTCCTTTGCACCTGGTTTCTTTGGTAGTGCTATAAACGTAGATTTAATCAGGTCACTGGGAATATAACCACTGTTGTAAATGTCATTCAGTAACTTGGTTATTATTTTTACTCCTGTCTCCTCTAGTGCCTCTATTTCTTCTATTGTTATATTATCAGGCCCAATCGCTTTTCCTTTCTTCATGTGTTTGATGGCATCTATGATTTCATCTTCAAGTATTGGTGGTCCCTCACAGTTTTCAGTATCTGGTGTTAATTCTGGTCTTTCTCCTCCATATAGCTCACCGATATACTCTGTCCACAATGTCTTCTTTTCCCATTAACATTTTACCTTCTTTCGATTTCAGGCATCCTGTGGTATATTTTGTTTTCCTGCCTGTGAGTTCATTAATTCGTTTGTGCATGTTTTTGCTGTCTTTAATATGAGAGTCCTCTATCTGTCTGCACTGCTCATTTAACCACACTTCTTTTGCTTCTCTGCATTTGCGTCTTATTTCTTTATTTATCTTGCTATATTTTTCCTCGTTATTTTTATTCCTCCTCCTCTTGTCCATCAGTCCTAAGATGTCGTCTGTCATCCATTTAATTTTAGGAGCTTCTTTTTTTGGTGGTATTATCTCCTTAACAGTTTGGTGGATAGAATCTCTTAACATTTCCCATTGTTCATCTATACTATTTATCTTTGCTATTGCATTGTATCTATTTGTTATAATAACTTTGTATTGATCTCGCAGTTCTTGGTCATTTTTAAGAAGTTCTGTGTTCAGTTTGATGTTTCTCACTTTTCTGCCTGCTTTCTTTAGTTTTATTCTAACTTTTCCACAGAGTGGATCATGGTTACTATTGCAGTCAGCTCCTGGCATGGTTTTTGTTGTCAGTAATGCATTGTGGAATCGTTTGTTGATTAATATGTAGTCTATCTGGTTAAAAGTCTTTTTGTCTGGGCTGCACCACGCTGCCAGTCTTCGAGGATGTTGTTTAAACCAGGTGTTTCCTACAATCATGCTGTGTATTCTTGCCCATTCAATTAATTTATAACCTCTGTCATTCCTCTCCCCCAGTCCATAGTCACCAACGATGTCTGAAGTTCTTCCTTTACCAACTTTGGCATTAAAATCTCCCATGACTATGGTAACTTCATGTGACTTTGTGTGTTTTAGTGCTGTCTCTATGTCATTATAAAACAGCTGTACATCTTCTTCAGAGCTTTCAGATGTTGGAGCGTACACGTGTATAATATTTATGTTTATTGGTTGTCCTTTCAGTTGAGCTAGCAGGATTCGGTCCGAGATGTTCAAATATCCTACAACTATCCTTGCCGTTTGTTCATCAAATATAATTCCCACTCCTCGTTCATGTTTCTCACTTCCTGAATATATTATTGTATATTTATCTGATTTTATCTTCCCTGCACCTGTCCATCTAACTTCACTCATTCCTAATATGTTGATCTTCATCCTTTCCATTTCCATCTTTATATTTTCTCATTTTCCAGCCTGGAATAAAGTTTTGACATTCCATGTTGCTATTTTGAACTTGTTAGTTTTGCCACCAGTAGCTTGATGATGATCTGGCCTCACCTGTGGCTCGTGAGCTGCCCTACCGGACGAGGCTGTTCTAGAGGAACATCCATTAACATCGTTCATGATGAATCAATTATTCTGTTCCAGCATAACTATTCTTGGGAACTACAACAGTGGTTTCCTGTTGCCTTCTGTCAGTTTGTGTACGGACTCTCCGCTAACCTTTGGACTCCCTGTCCTACCCGCAAGGCAGTGGGAGCGAGAGGTTTTTTAGTGCCTGTGACCCGCCTGGTATTCCCTTCACTGAGCACCTGAGGCACTTTATAGGACTTGCAATATCTCAGGTGTTATCCAGGGAGACTCCACTTGATGTTTAACTCTCATCTCTTTAATAGGAACATGCCTGTCAAATGTATCCCTGAAGGTTCACAATCTTAACAAGTTAAGACAGCAGATACCACACAGACACATCAACTATCAATCTTAACAAGTTAAGACAGCAGATACCACACAGACACATCAACTATCAATCTTAACAAGTTAAGACAGCAGATACCACACAGACACATCAACTATCAATCTTAACAAGTTAAGACAGCAGATACCACACAGATACATAAACTATCAATCTTAACATTAAGATTCAGAAGCTGTCACTCAAAACAGCTGAGACATGAAAACAACATCCCACACAAAAGCTGGTAATATCATCTTCATCAATAATGAGATCAGTCAGTCAGGCGAACTAGGCTCACCCGTTAAAATCCTGAAGCTCTTGGAGCTTCTGCTGCAGTTTTCCTTCCTTATCTTTCAGGTATTCTCTCACTGTGGTGCCACCAATCACAGCATACGCTCGACTGAACACCACGTCTAGGAACTCCCGAGAAATAGTTCCCGGGAGGTTGGACACTTTTGCTGAGCGGTCCTTTAACTCTCCTGAAATGTGAGTTTGCTCATAACACGTATGTGACATTCCCTTCATTAACGAGTAAACAAAACTTTAACTTGACTGAAAACAGCCACATCTTTTTGCTCTTACTAATATGTACAAACGAATCTCTTCTAATACAACATAAATTATGGCAGCCTGATAAGTAGTTCTCAGGCCAATGTGTTTAACAAAGAAAACATTGAGCAGAAGAAATAACAGCACAACCACTCAGTGCTAAAGTTTTATGGGAATAATCTAAATCTCGTGAAAATATATAGGGATAATTTCAGTCTTCCAAAATTATAAGGTAATAATCTCAATCTTGTGAAAATTACCTGAGAATATAATCTTGTAAAAGTTGATTGGAGATAACCTCAACATTATACAGTTATAAGAGAATAATCTCTTGTAAAAGTTATATGAGAATAATCTCAATATTGCAAAAAAGTTACAAGAGAATAATCTCCTGTAAAAGTTATATGGAGATAACCTCAATATAAGTTGATACTAATTCTTGCCATTCTAAAAAGATTCTTCCCTCTTTTATTAAAAAAAAAATGAATACATGAAAGTTTGTGACCAGCATTCTACCAGGAGAAGTAGCACTACTTCTCAAAACTTGCACATGAAGGTCACAAAACTTTTCTTTCTGTTCTCATTTGAGAAAGCAAATGAAAACTAGTTGTGTGATATGAAGTGTGCAAGTTTAGTTTTCAACCCCATCATTGTTGGCTGAAATGCTTCATTGTTGCAAGAAATATTACACAACAACAAATGATGAAGAAGATGTAGTTACTCTGAAACAAACTCTGCATTTGATGAACCCAGTTTCTCAGTCAAAATGCTTCATGTAGTGTTAGCTTCAATAATGAAGAAATTTGTATGAAGTTTTGAGGTTCAACAAAAGTTGATCTCTCTATGTTATTTTACACACTCATCTGTTTGAACACACAGGGGACAAATTGAGGAAGGATGAAAAAATACCTTTAGCTTTGTCCCTGAATCTTGACTTGCTTGCACTGTAAGTGTCTAGTTCTAGATAAGCTGTGAAATGATGGAATGGTTTGTGAGTATTAAACATCACATATGTCAAGAAAACAACCAAGGAAGTTCATTCTACATTTCAAATAAACTGTATCAGATGCAAACACTATATTCCCATAACACTTCAACAAAAAAAAAAAAAAAAACAAAACAAACAAACAAAAAAAATATATATATATATTTATTTATATATCTTATATCCTTTCCGTGCCGTTAAACATCATATAGGGCTCGCAAGTTAGCTCGCCTTTTCCTGTTTTCAGCGAGCTTTTCAACCTGATCAAGGGATTTTATGCCTATTAATTTGGCCTCTTTTAACAATGTCCTCTTTAGAGTTTCCCGTGGTCAGCCTCTTTTTCTTCGGCCTGTTATGTTCCATTTCATAGTTTGTTTTGGAATTCTCTGATTGTTTCTTCTCATCACGTGACCAATATATGTCCATCTCCTTTTCCTGATCACCCATGAGACTGGTTGTTGTTCACTCATCTGTCTTATCTCTGCATTGTTCTTGAATTCGTTCCACTTAATGCTGAGTATTTTCCTTAGGCATCTGTTCTCAAAAGAGTCTAATTTCTTGTCTATTTCTTTAGTTGTTTTCCAGCTTTTGCATGCATACATGAGGATAGATATTATATTTGAATTGAATAGTCCTAACTTGATTTTTGTGCTTATAACTTTTGAATTCCATATGTTCTCAAGATTCTTGAAGATTGATGCTGCTTTTGCAATTCTGATCCTAGCTTCCTTTCTAGTGTCACCATCCTGGTCTATGTAGCTGTCAAGGTATACAAATTGATTGACTTCTTCAACAGCTGTCCACTCTACATATATTTTTCCTTCATGGTTAATGAGAAGTTTCATTATTTTTTGTTTTATCCTTTTTAATTTCAAGTCCTATTTTGCTAGCCAGTGAAGACAGGATATTTGTTTTTTATTGCATGGAATTCACATTGTTACTGTTAAGAGTTATGTCATCATCAAATAAAGATCTTCTAGTTGGGTCCCATGTACCCAATCAGTACCTGTGTTACCTGTGCAGCATTTTTTCATTATGAAGTCTATGGCAATTCCAAAAAGCAAAGGAGATAGTATTCATCCTTGTTTCACGCCTGTTTTAATCTGGAACCATTCGCTCATCCCTTCTTTGCACAAACATATCTGTTGTAGAAGTCCTTAATGATGCTGACAGTTTTAGATGATATTCCATACAGACTTAAAATTCTCCACAATGAATCTCTGTGCATGCTATCAAATGCCTTTTTAAAGTCTATTAAGTTCAGAATTAATAGTTTCTGCTTTTCAATATGTTCTTCAAGTATTATTCTTAGAGTAAAGATCTGGTCGAGACAGCTTCTCCCTTTTCAAAATCCTGCTTGCAGTATACACTTTATCTTTAACTCTTCCCGTGCCATTGTCGCTATAGTGAGAATTTCCGGTTACTGAGTTGCATGCTATGTTCGTTATAGTGACAATTCATTTGTTTCAATAAAACCAACCAGTGCAACATTTAGATTTTACATATTTCGTCCGCGTTTCCGGTGACACTTCTCAAAATGGCGAAAGAGTGTTTAGTTACGAACGATGCCGAGCGAGAAAAAGGAAGAGAAACATCGAAATTTTTCAATTTTTGAAGATGTAGATAGGGGTATGGACATGGCCTGTGACCACCCCACTGCTCTTGAATGTATCCAAAGTAGATCTAGACATATTTAGATGACTGGAGAAGTAGTTAGTAGGTTATTTAGTGAGAATGCAACACAGAATCAGAATACGAGATTGACAAGTAGATCTAGACATCTCAGATGGTAAGTAGTGTAGATCTAGACCTAGCCGATGGTGAGCTTGGCACAATCATTGTCTAAAAACATCACATTACTTCTTTTTTCCTAAAAAACTCTGCATTTATGAAATTTTCATACATTTAGTTATACTTTGAAACATAATAAGTGCACGGAAATACTGTTTTCCATTCCATTTTACAACTATGCCCCCTATACAGATCAAGACCTGCGCTTTTATTCAGGCACCCAACTGAACGTCCGAGTTTCTTCCTGTGGCACAGGAAGAGTTAAGTCTATTCAAAATGACCTTACAAAATACTTTTGACATAACTGATACTAAGGTTACTCCTCTCCAGTTGTTGCAGTCGCTAAGGTTGCCTTTTTTTTTATATTTTAACAATGATTCCTTTTTTCCATTTAGAAGGGACCTTTTCTTTTTTCCAAATATTATTAAACATTCTCTGTAGTTGTCTCGTGTTGTCACTATTGATAGCTTTTAAAATTTCGGGTATTATTTCATTTTCACCTGCACCTTTGTTGTTAGCCATTAAATTCACTGCTGTTTCAATATAATCAGTGTAATTTCATCTAGGCTGACATTTAGTTGTGAGTCGGTTTCAAGGTTTATCAATTCTTTTGGGTGTGGTCAATTAAGTATTTCCTGGAAGTGTTCAGCCCATCTTTGCTTTAGGTATTTACTTCATGTTAATAGGGTTCCAGTTTTGCTAAGGATTGGTCTTTCTCTGGATGTAATAATACCTGTTAGCCTCTTTTATATGTTATATGAAGTTTTGCTGTCTCTTGTTTCTGCTGCTTTCTCGGCTTCTTTCGCCATATTGTCTATGTATTCTCTTTTATCCCTTTTAGCTGAACGTTTTACTTTATTGTCTATTTCTGTGTATGCTGCTTTCGCTAGATCTTTTCCAAGATGTGTCTTTTCATTCACCATGGCTAATTTGGCTGCTCATCTTTCATGTATGCACATCCATGTGTTTTCTGATATCCATGCTTTTCTATTTGGTTTTTTTTCAGCGCTTGCCTTTGCTGCTGTGATTACGGCTGCACTGTAAGAATTTTATAATTCATCTATACCTATCTTCTCTACTTCACTGGGTGTTGTGGAATGATTGGCAAGCTCCTGATTGAAATTACTGTTAATATTCTCTTCCTGTAGGCTGTGGCTGTTTATCTTTCTGTGTACTGATTTCTTGTGTTGGCTTTTCAGTTTTAGTTTTATTTTCCCTATACACAGATTGTGATCACTGTTGACATCTGCACCCCTATATATATATATATTTTTAATGTATATATATATATTTATATGTATATATATATATATATTTATATGTATGTATATACATTTTCTCTCTCTCTGAACCTTAAGTGCCCAGGGCACATGGGGCTTCCGCAAGGGTTTTCCACAAATGCCTGTCCTTCGCCTTTTTTTCTGCTCTTGCCCAGGTGAGCCCTCTATTGCTCAACATCCTTTCTGTTGTTCTTCTCCGTGTCTCTTTTGGTCTACCTTTACTTCTGTTCCCCTGTGGTGTCCATCTTAGTGCTATTTTTGGTAGTGAGTTGTCAGTCATTCGCAGCACATGTCCCAACCATCGCCAGCGTCTTTCCTCAATAATTGTTGTCAGTGGTTTCATCTGCATTTCTGCTAATAAGATGTTATTTCTTATGGTGTTTGGCCAAAATATTTTTCTAATTCTTCATAAACATTTAGTCTGGAAAGAATTCAACTTGTTTTCTATGGTTTTGGTGATTTTCCAGCATTCACTTCCATAGAGTAGTACACTTAGAACATTACTCTTAAATATCCTGATTTTCATATTTATGCTTAGTTTTTTTGATTTCCATATAGTCTGCAGCATTGCAAAAGCCTGGTTTGCTCTAGTAAGTCTGCTGTTGATATCCTCTGTGCTGTCTCCATTTTCTACTACTCTGCTGCCAAGGTATAAAAATTCGTTGACCTCCTCCACTAACTTGTTATCTACTCTGAGTACATTTCTGTTGTTCACATTTTGTTTCATTAACTTTGTCTTTCCTACGTTGATCTTTAGTCCTATGTTGTTTGCATTCTGAGTTAGCTTGTTTATTTTATCTTGCATATCTTTGTGACTGCTTGATGATAGACAAATGTCATCTGCAAAGTCAAGGTCCTCCAGCACTGTGTCAAGGGTCCATTGTAATCCTCTGCGTTTGTCTGATGTTGCCTCCTTCATTAACCAGTCTACTGCCAAGATAAATAATGTTGGTGATAGTACACATCCCTGTTTCACTCCTGTTTGTACCCTAAAGCTGCTGGAGGTATGTTCTCCACAGATCACTTTGCACTGAAAACCCTCATATAGGGCTTTGATTACATTACTATTTTATGGGGGAGGCCATGCCATCTTAGGATTTTCCACAGTGCATCTCTGTTGACACTGTCAAAGGCTACATACATTTATGTATAAAATATTTACTAAGTCAAGACTAAAGCTGAAGGTACATGAACTCTACAAACCAGATTCCATCTGCCCTGAGCCTGGTCCACGTTTTGTTATTTCAAAAGTTAACTTCTTGGCTGCCATTGTCTTCCATGTTGAGCTTCTCATGATATTTTTAGCATTCTGCCAGGTATCTGTATATAGGTGAAGACACCTGCAGACATGTATTTGCTATGATAATCAAAAAGCTACTAACTTCCTACATTGTTCAGCAACTACACACAAAAAAAAAAATCACATGCAAACATTTCATTCCAATTCTGTTTAGAGAGTGACTCTGGGGAAATAAGATTGCCAAGTTTGTTCAGTCAAAAAAATGTTACCAAACAGAATCAAATGATAAATAATAATTTATTTTGTCCATCTCAGAGATACATCAAATATGCTTTAAGTAAATTTTACCAAACAGAATCAAAAGACATATCTTCTGTGGTGTATATATAGAGATTTATGCATGACACAGGGCTACGGTTACAAATCAGCATGATAAACCACTGAAATCAGTAATGTGAATAATATTCACAGAAATCAATAACGTGAAAAAAAAAACCCACAGAAATCAATAATGAGAAATACACATAAATTAATAATGTGAAAAAACACAGAAATTACTCATATGAAAAAAAATGTGAAAAAAAATGTGAAGAAAAGCTCACAGAAATCAATAATGTACAAATAAAAATATAGAAATCATTCATGTGGAAAAAAAATAATGTGAAGAAAAGCTCACAGAAATCAATAATCTACAAATAAAAATATAGAAATCATTCATGTGAAAAAAAAATAATGTGAAGAAAAGTTCACAGAAATCAATAATGTAAAAATAAAAATACAGAAATCATTCATGTGGAAAAAAAATCAATAATGTGAGGAAAAACAGAAATCAAAAATGTGAAAAAAGACAAAAATTAATGTGGGGGGAAAAACCATAGAAATCAATAATATGAACCCCATCCCAACCCATAGAAATCAGTAACATGAAAAAACCCCCATAGAAATCAGTAATATGGAAAAAACCCATAGAAATCAGTAATATGAAAAAACCCCCATAGAAATCAGTAATATGGAAAAAACCCATAGAAATCAGTAATATGAAAAAACCCCCATAGAAATCAGTAATATGAAAAAACCCATAGAAATCAGTAATATGAAAAAACCCCCATAGAAATCAGTAATATGGAAAAAAAAACCCATAGAAATCAGTAATATGAACCCCCCCCCCCCCAACAATAGAAATCAGTAATATGAAAAAAAAAAAACATAGAAATCAGTAATATGAAATAAAGCTCACAGAAATCAGTAATATAAAGAAAAAAAACCTAGAAACTGGTAAATACCAAACAAACAAAAATAAAAAATTGAAATCAATAATATGGAAAAAGAATTTTAAAGAAAAAAACAAATACTAAATTGAAAAAAAAAAAAAAACCAACTTATGGAAATTAGTATTCATGAAAAGTATAGATCACCCTTTTCTCTGCCTCCCTGAAAGTTTGTCATCCATTTTCTCTGTGTCATCAATTTCCTTCCTCACAGATTTCTTCCTCATGTAAATCTGTGAAAACTGGGCAAGTTTGATGAGTCTGACAAAACTCTCTGTCATATCATCAGCATTCCATGGATAGATCTCTATGTGGTAAGACCAGTTGAAGTCTGCTGGCAGGACACAGAAACAAGAGCAATAGCTGCTAAGATTTACATGTTAACAGGCCATTGATCATACAAAAAACTCGAGGGACAGTGTGACTATGCACTTTGAACACCAGCTTCTCACTTGGGGAGCCTAGGTTCCAATCACAGTAAGGTCTTCTTGAATGTTTTCTCTCTGTACAAGCAGTGTTGATGTTCTAGGTTAAGTGCCTTACTTTCTCAGCTTCAAGAAACCAAAAGCAAGTGGACACTGAGAAACATATATATATATATATACACACACACACACATATATATACATTATATATATATATGTATATACATATATATACACATATATATATATGAACCTTAAGTGCCCAGGGCACATGGGGCTTACACGAGGGTTTTCCACAAATGCCTGTCCTTTGCCTTTTTTCTGCTCCTGCCCAGGTGAGCCCTCTATTGCTCAACATCCTTTCTGTTGTTCTTCTCCATGTCTCTTTTGGTCTACCCTTACTTCTGTTCCCCTGTGGTGTCCATCTCAGTGCTATTTTTGGTAGTGAGTTGTCAGTCATTCACAGCACATGTCCCAACTGTCGCCAGCGTCCTTCCTCAATAACTGCTGTCAGTGGCTTCATCTGCATTTCTGCCAACAAGATGTTATTTCTTATGGTGTTTGGCCAAAATATTTTTCTAACTCTTCGTAAACATTTAGTCTGGAAAGAATTCAACTTGTTTTCTATGGTTTTGGTGATATATATATATATATTCATTAATTTGCATGTCCCTTGTAGAACTTTGCCTCCCTAACAGCACTCCTGTAGGCCTCTCGGTTGTGAGCAAGATGGCCTGCTGCTGATGCATCCCTTTGCAGATCATCAATGATGTCTTGCACCCATCTTCGCCTTGGTCTTCCTCTCATATATATTATGAGTTTTTCTTTTAACACAACAGTGACAGGCCCATTTATAGCAAATCACTTTAAAAAGAAAATGTGGTTCTTAAACATTGGTCTTCTATATCTAAAGCAATTAGAATTCATGAACACTTCAATATTTATTTTAAACAAACTGTCAAATGATATTTTCAATTTTTTTAGTGTAAAATGAACGTACTACTTGAAATGTCTTTTAGCTCATTGTAAAAATGTGACTTTACATTTACTGCGCTGCGGCTATGAATATTATAAAGAAGACATACTCCATACCTGGCTCAGCTGATCTCACTTCATCAATCTCATCCTCAAGTTTCATGTCTGTCATTAGCTCTTCAGCTGTCTCATCAATAACTCCTTTCACATCAACATCACCCTCACGGTCCACCTCTTCTTCTCCCAGCAGCTCGTTTTCTTCTGCTTCATCCATTTTAATCTGAGATTCTTCACTCATTCTTTATCATGCCCTGAAACAAACACATGCATGAAATATAACTCTGCAATCTAAACATTAAACAAACACACATATAAAATGTAACTCTTTTTCTGCAATCTAAACATTAAGCAAGGGGCCAAAGACACTGTCCGATTTGGAAATTATCAACACATAGCTGACGTCTGGATTGGTGAACCAAATCAGACCAAGACCCTGTCCCACTTCTACATTGGTTCCCCCAGTAACAGACCTAGCCTGGCTAACAAGGCAGGGATCACCACTGTCCTCATGGTGGTGGGGTCTGCAAAAAAAGTAAAGCACAATCCTTGCTTTTTAACAGCACTCAGGTACTGGAAAACTAACTGCCAAGCCGGCATGATGTTGTGTCTCAACATCTTCATTACATATGAAGAAGGTCAACTTGCAATTCCAGGTAGACTGAAGAAGAAACATTAAACAAACACACATTTGTTTGTCTTCCTGTTCTTTCTCAGTCACCATAGTGGTGGAGTCTGCTAAAGAAGTACTGCATACCTCCTGCTTTTTAGCTGCACTTAGGGACTGCAAAAAAACAGCTGCCATAACCCTCTCCCAAGCTGACATAATGCTGTGCCTTAACATCTTCACCACATTGGCTGCAAATAACACCACTTCACAGTTCCAGAGAGAATGAAGCAGAAGAAACATGAAACAAACACATATATAAAAAGTAACACTTTCTGCAAACTAAACATGAAACAAACACATATATAAAAAGTAAAATTTTCTGCAGACTAAACATGAAACAAACACATATATAAAAAGTAAAACTTTCTGCAGACTAAACATGAAACAAACATCATCATCATCATCATCATCAGGTGCCGTGCCGACTGGCGTTGGCTATTATGCTTCTCCAGAGTACCCGATCCTTCATGCAGGCCATCAGTTCAGTTGGTGATCTCCTCTCACACCATCCCGTCAGACTGTCCAGTATCATTTCTCTTGGTCTTCCTCTTGATCTTCTTCCTTCTATTTTTCCTGTTGTTATAATATTTTCAATGCCCCCTCTTCTCATTGCATGTCCTATGAAAGTACATTGTCTCTCTCTTATCTTTCTGACAAGGTTTTTTGTCTCTCCAGCTCTTCTCATACATTCTTCATTAGTTATTTTTGCTGTCCAGGGGATTCGCAACATTCTTCTAATAAACCACATTTCTGCTGCTTCCAATGATTTTTGTGCAGACTTGCCTATTGTCCATGATTCACTTCCATATAACAAGATAGGTTCAATATAGCATTTTAGGACTCGTTTTCTAACATTCATTGATAAGGATGTGTTAACTAATATGTTTCTCATTCTCTGAAATGCAGTCTTTGCTTGGCCTATTCTGTTCCTAATTTCTGTTTTGCATTTCCCATCTGAAGTTATTACTGCTCCAAGATATTTGAATTTCTGCACCTGCTTTAGAATGGTTCCGTTTAATTGAATACTGCATGCTGGTGGATTCTGTTTCTTAGATATAACCATAGTCTCTGTCTTTTTGATGTTCAAAGTAAGGCCTTTCTGTTCACTTTCTTTGGCGACTTTATCCAAGAGATTTTGCAGGTCTTGTTGGTTCTCCGCTATCAGTACTGTGTCGTCAGCATACCGAAGGTTGTTAATATTGTATCCTCCAATTTTTATGCCTGGTTCTGTGATGATTGTTCTTAGAATATTCTCGCTGTACAGAGAAAAAAGGTCTGGAGATAGTACACATCCTTGTCGCACCCCTTGTTTTATAGGTTGGTATTTTCCAATTCCATTTTCAACTCGAACTGCTGCTTCTTGCTGCCAGTATAGATGTTTTACAATCCTCAAGTCTTTGCCGTCTATATTGATGTCTTCAAGCATTTTAATAATTTCACTATGTTTCACCTTGTCAAATGCCTTGGTGTAATCAATGAAGCATAAGTAGAGATCTTTCTGTACTTCTAAAGCTCTTTCTGTTAGTGTTCGTAAAGCATAAATGGCATTGTGTGTTCCCTTTCCTTCAACAAATCCAAACTGTTCATCTGCTATTTCCATTTTTATCTTTTTCCTTGTTCTTCTCATAATTATTCTCAAAGTAGCTTCGTTATGTGACTTGAGAGGCTGATAGTCCGGTGGTCGTCACACTCCTTTGCACCTGGTTTCTTTGGTAGTGCTATAAACGTGGATTTAATCAGGTCACTGGGAATATAACCACTGTTGTAAATATCATTCAGTAACTTGGTTATTATTTTTATTCCTGTCTCCTCTAGTGCCTCTATTTCTTCTATTGTTATATTATCAGGCCCAGTCGCTTTTCCTTTCTTCATGTGTTTGATGGCATCTGTGATTTCATCTTCAAGTATTGGCGGTCCATCACAGTTTTCAGTATCTGGTGTTAATTCTGGTCTTTCTCCTCCATATAGCTCACCGATATACTCTGTCCACCTGATCACAATGTCTTCTTTTGCCATTAACATTTTACCTTCTTTCGATTTCAGGCATCCTGTGGTATATTTTGTTTTCCTGCCTGTGAGTTCATTAATTCGTTTATGCATGTTTTTGTTGTCTTTATTATGAGTGTCCTCTATCTGTCTGCACTGTTCATTTAACCACACTTCTTTTGCTTCTCTGCATTTGCGTCTTATTTCTTTATTTATCTTGCTATATTTTTCCTCGTTGTTTTTACTCCTCCTCCTCTTGTCCATCAGTCCTAAGATGTCGTCTGTCATCCATTTATTTTTAGGGGCTTCTTTTTTCGGTGGTATTATCTCCTTAACAGTTTGGTGGATAGAATCTCTTAACATTTCCCATTGTTCATCTATACTATTTATCTTTGCTATTGCATTGTATCTATTTGTTATAATAACTTTGTATTGTTCTCGCAATTCTTGGTCATTTTTAAGAAGTTCTGTATTCAGTTTGATGTTTCTCACTTTTCTGCCTGCTTTCTTTAGCTTTATTCTAACTTTTCCACAGAGTGGATCATGGTCACTATTGCAGTCAGCGCCTGGCATGGTTTTTGTTGTCAGTAATGCATTGCGGAATCGTTTGTTGATTAATATGTAGTCTATCTGGTTAAATGTCTTTTTGTCTGGGCTGCACCACGCTGCCAGTCTTCGAGGATGTTGTTTAAACCAGGTGTTTCCTACAACCATGCTATGTATTCTTGCCCATTCAATTAATTTATAACCTCTGTCATTCCTCTCCCCCAGTCCATAGTCACCAACGATGTCCAAAGTTCTTCCTTTACCAACTTTGGCATTAAAATCTCCCATGACTATGGTAACTTCATGTGACTTTGTGTGTTTTAGTGCTGTCTCTATGTCATTATAAAATATCTGTACATCTTCCTTGAAACAAACACATATATAAAAAGAAAAACTTTTTGCAGACTAAACATGAAACAAACACATATATAAAAAGTAACACTTTCTGCAGACTAAACATGAAACAAACACATATATAAAAAGTAACATTCTCTGCAGACTAAACATGAAACAAACACACACATGAAACATAGCTCTACTGTTGTAACCTAAAAAATTAAACATAAACATGAAATGTAACACTGTAATATTAAGATTAAACAATCACACATCAATCTTGTCTCAAGAGATTAAGTGGTGCAACAAACTAAGATGATTCCAGAGATTATATGATGTATCAAATAGTTTAAGTTTTATTAAGAGAACCACACCAAATGGCTTTAAGGTATTTTAAGAGAACTACATCAAGAAGTTTATCTCCAGAAATTAAACGCTACATCAAACTGGTTCACTAAAGCATGTCCAGAGTGTTAATCTTGTCTATTAATAAACTGCTTGTCATCTTCCTCACATCATCTGCTGTCCAGTCACCACTGTCCCTGAGTTAACCAGCTGATAACATGCAGCATAAGCAGTGCTTATGTCTGTGGTATTTCTTTTCAGTTTTACTTTCTGTAAAATCTGCTACAATAGTTTTGATAACTATTATCTATGCTATTTAAATGTTTATGAAGACCATTAAATTTTTAGTTTACTGGCCATTAAGAGAAATCAATAGGTTCATTGTGACACTTTTCCTCTTGTGAAAAGTACTGTGCTGATAAAACGCATGTATCGTTATAATGCTCTTATATATATATATATATATATATATATATATAATATTTTTTTTAACAAATCCTTGCAATACAACAATTATACAACAGCTTAATGGTAAAATATGTGACAGTAAATGCTCTCATAACAATCATAAACATGATTCCTCCACCAGCTGGGACTAAAAGTCTCAAAGGCTGAAGTTTACTATCCAAAACAACACTGCCAGTGCCCACTGATCATGCATACAGATGTGAAAGAGCACCATCAGTGTCATTTCGTTAAAGGTGTAAAAATTAATGTTAAAGTGTAAAAAAGAATAAATTCCCACTTTTAATCAAATCCATGATTTTAATTTTTGACAGTAACTTCCTTTTTATCAATTTCCACCAACAAAGCATGGTCAAAATTGAACTGTCTAATTTATAACAATTATTTTTGCATATACTTCTACATTCTGCTTTATATAAAATGACAAACAAATCAGGCAAATTAATCCATTTGGTGCATTGAATTTATTACAAAATACTGCTCAAGGAAAGAATAATAAGTCTGAATCATGTGAAAGCTCTGGCAGAGATAATGATTTAGCCAAAGATTAAACTTTAATAAATGCAGATGATGTGTGGGCATTTCCTTCCCTATCAACAGCAACAAACAAAAAATTTAGATCTGATATCCCCTCCAGTGATTGTTTTTGGGTAAAAAAATATAGCTATAAAGAATCCAATAATTTCAGATTTATTGTCACGTGTAAGGATGGCCAATAAATACCAGGTGTAAACTCTGATCTTGTGAATGACCCATCTATATCTTTGGACTGTTTTTTTCTTTAGTTCTGATGTGAGATGATATACTGTTCAAAAAATTTTGCGATTTAAACTGAAGTTTGCTGATCAGACAAGGGCAAATTGTCTGAAACATTCACTTGGACATCAACTTCACATGCTGACCTGAATTTTACTCAGCAGATGATTCATGAGCACAGAAAAGTGACACTAGTCAAAACAGCATTTCTGACAATAACTCATGACAGGTTCATGAGAATCCCATGAAATTTACTGAACACAAAACTCACTGACCATGTTATTGAATGCATATAAAAGATTGATGCTCCTCAAATCAATTCATTTGAAAATTCAACGCACAATTATGGCTCATCTCACTACAGAACAATGACTCATCATCACTGGACATTTACAGACTGAACAGTCACAAAGTGTAATGGCCAGACAATTTAATGTGGTTAGAAGCACCATTAGTCACCTTTGGAGATAATTTCAAGTAACTGACTCAGTTGCAGACCAGCTGCACAGTGGAAGACCCATAGTCACAACTCCTGCCGAAGACCGCTTCATACGGCTGTGTCACCTCAGGAATTGATTTGCACCTGTGTCCTCAACAGTCCAGTCAATGACAGCAGCTCATCAAATTTCAGATCAAATGGTCAGGAACCAGCTGCATGACACTGGTCTTTGGGCTAGAAGACCCTGCAAAGGTCCTGTTCTTACGGACCGGCATCACCAGAACCAACTGCAGTGGGTGAACCAGCATTGTCAATGGACCATTGTGAATGATTGGAGAGGGGTTTAGTTTAGTGATGAATCATTCTTTCTGCTCCAGCGACAAGAAAGACGGAAAAGAGTTTACTGCAGAGTCCATGAGTGCTATGCCTAGAACTGCGTGGATGAGGCTCCTCCACATGGTGGTGGAGGTGTACTGGTGTGGGGGTCGATCAATTTCATGGGAAGAAGTGACCTGGTGCAAACTGAAGAAAGTCTGAATGCCCAACAATACGTCGCTGGCTGCACTGAGGTTGATTTTTCAGGATAACGCTTGACCTCATGTGGCATAACTCACCATCCAGTTACTCGCTGACAACAATGTCCAGACCATTCCGTGCCCATCCATGTCATCAGACATGAACCCAACAGAACACTTATGGGACAAACTCAACAGACAAGTCCACCAGCGAGATGTGGCACCAACCAATCTCTGACAGTTGTCTCTTGCACTGCAGGAAGAGTGGGCTGCCATTCCACACAACAGATCCAATGGCTAATCAGATCCATGTCAAAGAGATGTTGTCTCTGATACAGGCCAGAGGAGGCCATACACCTTACTGAAACAGAGGCCTCAATCACAAAGAATAAAAGTTCAAATTTAATGAACATCATTTCATTGTTAAAGTCTTAAAGTTTCTTCATGGCAAGATTGAAACAGTAATTCTATAAAATAAAATTTTGATACAAGTTTGAAATTTGGCGTCCAAATTGACTGCAGTAGTGTTGAGTTTCTTTTTTTTTTTTTTTGAACAGTATATTATGCATTTTACATATGCAAATGAATACCTCTGTTAAAAAACAAAACATACTGTATTTAGTAACCAAGGATGAGTTCCTAAAATTCATTGCAATTATAAATGCTGTGGGAGTGGATAAGAATTCAAGATTATGCAACTACTTTTCAAAGCATCAAACAATGTATACGGTATTTTATAGCAAGATGAATGAAAGAGATCTTAAGCTATATTTCATACAGTGCTTGATGTGGGGAAAGCAGATGCCAGTGGTAAAATTAAAACTGAACCATCTGTAAACATCTCACATCCAACCTGTGCTGTTAAATGTCACATAGGGTCCGCATGGTAGTTTGCCATATTTTCTTGCTTTTGGCAAGCTTTTCAACCTCATCAAGGGATGTTATGCCCACTAAACTGGCCTCTCTTAACAGTGTCCTCTTTAGAGTTTCATGTGGTCGACCTCTTTTTCTTCAGCCTGTTATGTTCCACTTCATATCTTGTTTTGGGATTCTCTGATTGTTTCTTCTCTTCATATGACTGATATATGTTCATCTCCATTTTCTGATCACCCATGAGACAGGTTGTTGTTCACTCATCTGCCTTATCTCTGCATTGTTCTTGAATTCATTTCAATTTATACTGAGTATTTTTCTTAGGCATTTATTTTCAAATAAAAATGTTCCATAAAAAAATTGTTCCTGATACTATATCTGAAACAAACCTCATGTAATAAGTACTCATTTGTTTGTTATTGTTGTTCAAATATGCACCAGACATGGCAGGAGATCATATGTATGATGGTCTAAAAAGTTGGTACCTGCTAGAGAGACTGAATCTAAGCTATAGAATTTATGTGTTACGACCTCATTTCTTTCTGGGTATCACAATCCCTTGTATCTACTGTACAGGTGCTAATGACTATGCCAATAAACACCCTTTTTTGGGGGTGCTGGCTAAGTTGATAGTATGCTGTTCTCTCGTGGCTAGACGGCTGCTCGTCCTACTGGACTCCGTGTTCGAATCCCACGTAGTTCTCTTGTGATTTTTCTTTCTCTCACATCTCACTAAAGTGCTTTGTCTATGATTTTTTCCAAGGTCTAATCCTACAAAACTGTGTTCTCTTACCTTACCATACGAAAGCGTCAATGTTTCCTACTTATAAAAAATTGTTCACGAAGAATAATGAGCTGGAATCAGGTATGGGAGTAAGTGCTGGTTATTTGGACAGCCTTCTTTCTGAAATTCTGATATGCTAGCAGCTGAAATAAAGATGTTCTATACAAAGATAGGCCGAACACTTCCAAGAAATACTTAATCAACTACACCCAAATTAATTAATAAATCTTGAAACCGATTTACCAATCCCACAACTAAATGTTAACCTAGATGAAATTACATTGAATGAAATTGAAACAGCAGTGAATTTAATGGCTAAGAACAAAGGTGCAGGTGAAGACACAATAGCAGCTGAAATGTTAAAAGATATTAACAGTGACAATGTGAGACAATTACAGAGAATGTTTAATAAAGTTTGGAAAGAAGAAAAAGGTTCCTTCTAAATGGAAAAAAGGATCACTGTTAAAATATCCAAAAAAGGCAACCTTAGTGACTGCAATAATTGGAGAGGAGTAACTTTATTATCAACTGTGTCAAAAGTATTTTGCAAAGTTATTCTGAATAGAATTAAAGATATAGTGGATGCTGCAATGAGAGAAGAACAAGCAGGATTTCGAAAAGGGAGAAGCTGTCTCAACCAGATCTTTACTCTAAGAATAATACTTGAAGAACATACTGAAAAGCAAAAACCATTAATCCTGAACTTCAGACTTTAAAAAGGCATTTGATAGCATACACAGAGACTTATTACGGAGAATTTTAAGACTATATGCAATATCATCTAAAATTGTCAACATCATTAAGGATCTCTACAACAGATATGTTTGTGCAAAGAAGGGATGAGCGAATGGTTCCAGATTAAAACAGGCGTGAAACAAGGATGAATACTATCTCCTTTGCTTTCTGGAATTGCTACAGACTTCATAATGAAAAAATGTTGGGACCCATCTGGAAGATCTTGATTTTGCAGATGACATAACTCTTATCAGTGACAATGTTAAACCGATGCAGGAAAAAAAACAGATTCCCTGTCTTCCTTGGCTAGCAAAATAGGTCTTGAAATGAACAAAGACAAACAAAAATAATGAAACTTCTCATTAATCAAGAAGGAAAAATAAAAGTAGAAGGAACAGATGCTGAAGAAGTAAACCAATTTGCATACCTCGGCAGCTACATAGACCATGATGTCGACACCAGAAAGGAAGTTAGAACTGGAACTGCAAAAGCAGCATTGATCTTCAAGAATCTTGAGAACATACAGCATTCAAAAGTTATAAGCACAAAAACCAAGTTAAGATTATTCAATTCTAATGTAATATCCACCCTCATTTATGCATGTGAAAGCTAGAAAACAACTAAAGAAATAGACAACAAAGTAGACTCATTTGAAAACAAATGCCTAAGGAAAATACCCAGTATATAACGTGGAATGAATTCAAGAACACAGAGATAAGACAAATGAGAAAACAACAACCTGTCTCATGAGTGATCAGAAAAAAGATGGACATATGTCAGTTATGTGATGAGAAAAACAATCAGAGAATACCAAAACAAGCTATGAAGTGGAACACAACAGGCTGAAGAAAAAGAGGTCAACCTCATGAAACTCTAAAGAGGACACTGTTAAATAAGATAACCCAGTTCAGTGGGCATAACATCCTTTGATGAGGTAGAAAAGCTTGCTGAAAACAGGAAAATTTGGGAAACTACCACCATAAGCAACACTGTCTGATGGATAAAATCAACTTTCTGATAGTATGCTAGGTGACTGCCTGCCAATCCTAGAGCAGGTTTTTAAACACTTGGTTCAGGTCACCAGTTGGTGGATGGTTACCTCCCAAAGATGCTCAACAGAGAATAGATCAGATGAGAGCGCTGGCCATTACACCCTAGTGACATGGCTGATGCTGGAGTAAGTTCTGTGGGGATAAGCATTATCATCTCAGAGTGCAGCACCTTGCCCAGTAGCCTCAAGTGCTGGAAATACAAGAGGCTGAACAATATAGCTCTCTATAGCTAATGCTTGGCAGGCTCCCTTCAACATGATGCAGGAGTAATCTGTAGTTCATTACAAAGTCACCCCATACCAGCAGGAGTGATCTATAGTTCATTACAAATTCATTCCATACCAGCAGGAGTGATCTGTAGTTCATTAAAAATTCACCCCATACCAGCAGGAGTGATCTGTAGTTCATTACAAAGTCACTCCATACCAGCAGGAGTGATCTGTAGTTTATTACAAAGTCACCCCATACCAGTAGGAGTGATCTGTAGTTCATTACAAATTCACTCCATACCAGGAGTGATCTGTAGTTAATTACAAAGCCACCCCTATCAGCAGGAATGATCTGTAGTTAATTATAAAGCCACCCCATATCAGCAGGAATGATCTGTAGTTAATTATAAAGCCACCCCATATCAGCAGGAATGATCTGTAGTTAATTATAAAGCCACCCCATACCAAGCTTGAGTCACCTCCATAGTGATCATGCTCCCTAACAGTGGCATCTTGGACACACTTCCTGGGCCATCTCTACACACAAATTCTGCCATCATTAAATGACATTTGGAGCCTAAAGAAAACCATGGACTGCTGCTGATGGGTCCATTCCTGATGAAGCCAAGCAAGACCTGTGTAAGGTGGGGGCATGCTGCAGGATAGAGTTAAGATTTACCTCATAAATCCTGTTGTGAATCATTTGATCACTGACAGTGATGTCTGTTGCTCCCAGATGTGCCTTGATTGCATTGCTGTTGGCTGTTCTGTCTCTCTGTACCATTAGGATGAAGAACTGATTTTGTTGCATGCTGCACATTTGTTATTCATCGGCGCCTAGATCTTCTGACTTCTTCCACAATTCTGGTGCTGTCAAATGATCTCGCAGTCTTTGAATGACTGAGTGGGTGATTGCAAATCATCTGGCAATCTCCAGCATTGGCATGCCTTCTTGAAACAAAACCATGACACATCATCTGTCAACATCACTAAGTTGTCATCTCTGAGGCACTGTTAAGCAGTCCCACCAACACAATCAAATACCCTTGCACTAAAAAAAAAAAAAGTGACTGATTTGTGTTCAGCACTACACAGGCTGCATGTCCAAGATATTTTTGTCACTGCAGGAAGCGTATCCTTTGTAGGGTGAAACGTGCAAATCATATATGACAATTTTCTTGTGATTTTCTTAGGATCTGGAGTGCTTACGACAGCATAATATATCATGCTAAAGCTGAAGAATCACCATCATGTGATTTATTAGTGTACCTTGGCAGTCAGTTATCACAGGTAGTCACATTCAAGTATTTGCAACAATAATTTTTTTTTTTTGCAACTCACCTGAAAAATGTGGACCTTTAATTCTTTTGAGTAGTATATTTTTGAATGGCATCATCATCATTAGGTGCCGCGCTGACTGGCATTGGCTGCTTCTCCAGAGTACCTGATCCTTCATGCTGGCCATTAGCTCAGTTGATGATCTCCTTTCACACTATCTTATCAGACTGTCCAGTATCATTTCTCTCAGTCTTCCCCTGGCTCTTCTTCCCTGTTTTTTCCTGTTGTTACAATATTTCCAATGCCCCCTCTTTTCAATGCATGTCCTATGAAAGTACATTGTCTCTTTTGTATTTTTTACAAGATTTTTTGTCTCTCCAGCTCTTCTCCTATATTCTTCATTTGTTATCTTTGCTGTCCAGGGAATTCACAATATTCTTCTAATAAACCACATTTCTAATGCTTCTAATGATTTTTGTGCAGACCTGCCCATTGTCCATGATTCACTTCCATATAATAAGATAGGTTCAATATAGCATTTTAGGGCTCGCTTTCTAACATTCATTGATAAGGATGTGTTGCAAAATACTTTTCTCATTCTCTGAAATGCAGTCTTTGCTTGACCTACTCTTGACCTAATTTCTATTCTGCATTTTCCATCTGAAGTTATTACTGTTCCAAGGTATTTGAATTTCTCCACTTCTTCTTGTTCATTCGCTTCTATCACCATGACCGCCTCATGATCCTCCTGAATTTACTCCCGTGGTTCCCTGTCAAAGGACCACACGAGATCCACGAGAGGACCACAAGAGGTTCAGAGTATTGCAGGGCTTGAGCCTGTATTCTTGGTGGGTCTCAGAAGCGGGAGTGCGTTTCACCGTGGTTTTTGTTGCATCAGTTTAATCTAGAGTTGGACTTTCTCATGGGAAAATCTCGACGTGATTTGAATATCAATATATCCCCGTATATCTTGTTTAACAAGATCTGGAAAGAAGAAAAGGTCCCTTCTAAATTGAAAAAATGAATCATTGTTAAAATACTAAAAAAAGGCAATTGGAGAGGAATAACCTTAATATCAGGTGTGTCAAGAGTATTCTGCAAGGTCATTTTGAATAGACTTAAAGATATAGTGGATACTGCAATGAGAGAAAAACAAGCAGGATTTCAAAAATGGAGAAGCTGTCTCGACCAGATCTTTACTCTAAGAATAATACTTGAATAACACATTGAAAAGCAGAAACCATTAATACTGAACTTCACAGACTTTAAAAATGCATCTGATAGCATTCATTATGGAGAATTTTAAGTCTATATGGAATGCCATCTAAAATTGTCAACATCATTAAGGACTTCTACAATAGATATGTTTGTGCTGTCAAGACAGAAGAAGGGATGAGTGAATGGTTCCAGACTGAAACAGATGTGAAACAAGGATGTATACTGTCTCCTTTACTTTTTGGAATTACAATAGACTTCATAATGAAAATGTGCTGCACAGGTAACACAGGTATTGACTGGGTACATGGGACCCAACTAGAATATCTTGATTTTGCTGATGACATAACTCTTATCAGTAATAATGTGAATTCCATGCAAGAAAAAACAGATAGCCTGTCTTCACTGGCTGGCAAAATAGGACTTGAAATTAACAAGGACAAAACAAAAATAATGAAAATTCCCATTAATCAAAATGGAAAAATACACACTGAAGGACAGATATTGAAGAAGTCAATCAATTTGCATACCTTGGCAGATACATAGACCAGGATGGTGACAGCAGAAAGGAAGTTAGAATCAGAATTGCAAAAGCAGCATCGATCTTCAAGAATTTTGAGAACATATGGAATTCAACAGTTATAAGCACAAAAACCAAGTTAAGACTATTCAAATCAAATGTAATATCCACCCTCATTTATGCATGCGAAAGCTGGAAAACAACTAAAGAAATAGACAAGAAATTAGACTCTTTTGAAACAAATGCCTAAGGAAAATACTTGGCATCAAGTGGAACGAATTTAAGAACAATGCAGAGATAAGACAGATGAATGAACAACAACCAGTCTCATGGGTGATCAGGAAAAGGAGATGGACATATGTTGGCCACTTGATGAGAAGATATGATCAGAGAATCCCAAAACAAGCTATCAAGTGGAACACAACAGGACAAAGACAAAGAGGCAGACTGCGTGAAACTCTAAAGAGGACACTGTTAAGAGAGGCCAAATTAACAGGCATAAAATCCCTTGATGAGGTTGAAAGACTCACCGAAGACAGGAAAAACTGGCAAACTACTTTGCAAGCCCTATGTGACATTTAACAGCATGGGAAGGATATAAGATATAAGATAAGGACATAAGATATCCCCGCTGGGTGAGAGGTGGTTGCCCATCCTGCCTAGAGTTGGACTTTCTCACCGGAAAACCTCAGCCTGATTAAGATACACTGGAAAACCTCGACATGTTTTGGGATACCTGAGTATCCCCACCGGGTAAGTCTAGACTGCACTGGTCCAGTGTCTCCGACTTCAGCATTTTGTGGTTGTGGCCACTCCGTTTCCTAGTTGTGACCAGGACAGAGCTTTTGTTCAGGAAGACGAATCCTTGCCACTAGTAAGTTTCACCCTTGGGTTGAGCCAGTTTAGGCATATTATTCCCGTATGGGTGTGTTTAGGACGTGACCGACCTCCAGAACGGAGGTACCATGACATGAGTAGCCATCAAGTTTCACCCCTGGTTTAAGCATATTTTACCAGTATGGGTGTATACTGGACGTGGCCAGCCTCTAGAGCAGAGGTGCTGTGGTATGAGTAGCTCTTGCCACGAGACTACTGGACATACTGATCAAGGTTCACTTTATCCTTTCCATCACCTTTTCACAAAGGCACCGCACGGCAACCCTAATTTCTTTTTCCTTTTTTCTTCATTGGCCAGGAGGAGTTTCACTCCACGCGTGTCATCCAAAGAATCTCAGCAGCAGTGTAATTTCTGCACTTGATTTAGAATAGTTCCATTTAATTGTATAGTGCATTCTGGTGGATTCTGTTTCTTTGATATAACCATAGTCTCTGTCCTTTTGATGTTTAGAGTAAGCCCTTTCTATTCACTTTTTTTAGCAACTTTATCCAAGAGATTTTGCAGTTCTTGTTGGTTTGCAGCCATCAGTGCTGTGTCATCAGCATACCAAAGGTTGCTAATACTGTATCCTCCGACTTTTATATCTCATTCTGTAATGATTTTTCTTTGAATATTCTTGCTGTACAGAGAAAAAAATGTCTTGAGATAGTACACACACTTGTCGCACTCCTTGTTTTATTGGTTGATACTTCAGTTTTATTTTAAACTTGAACTGTTTGTTTCTTCAGGTCTTTACCATCTATGTTTATGTCTTCAAGCATTTTAATTGTCTCACCTTGTTGAATGCCTTGGTGTAATCAATGAAGCAATTGTCTCACCTTGTCAACTGCCTTGGTGTAATCAATGAAGTAAGTGTCTCACCTTGCTGAATGCCTTGGCGTAATCAAAGAAGCATAGGTACAGATCCTTCTTCAGGTCTTAACCATTTATGTTTATGTCTTCAAGCATTTCAACTGTCTCACCTTGTCGACTGCCTTGGTGTAATCAATGAAGCATAAGTACAGATCTTTCTTCACTTCTAAAGCTCTTTCTGTTAGTGTTCACAAGGCATAAATGGTATTATGTATGTTCCCTTTCCTTTGACAATGTACATCTTACTTGTAGCCAGTGTTTTGTGTTCCCTTTCCTTTGACAATGTACATCTTACTTGTAGCCAGTGTTTTGTGTTCCCTCTCCTTTGACAATGTACATCTTACTTGTAGCCAGTGTTGTGTGTTCCCTTTCCTTTGACAATGTACATCTTACTTGTAGCCAGTGTTATGATGGTGTTGTGTGTTCCCTTTCCTTTGACAATGTACATCTTACTTGTAGCCAGTGTTGTGATGGTGTTGTGTGTTCCCTTTCCTTTGACAATGTACATCTTACTTGTAGCCAGTGTTGTGTGTTCCCTTTCCTTTGACAATGTACATCTTACTTGTAGCCAGTGTTGTGTGTTCCCTTTCCTTTGACAATGTACATCTTACTTGTAGCCAGTGTTGTGTGTTCCTTTCCTCTGACAATGTACATCTTACTTGTAGCCAGTGTTGTGATGGTGTTGTGTGTTCCCTTTCCTTTGACAATGTACATCTTACTTGTAGCCAGTGTTGTGATGATGTTGTGTGTTCCCTTTCCTTTGACAATGCACATCTTACTTGTAGCCAGTGTTGTGTTGCAGCATCGTGTTGGCTTGGAAGCTGATTAAGGTGACTTTTTTTCTGCCCCTGAGTGGAGGTATGGAATGCTTCTTCTGCTGACTCCACCACCACGGAGACTATGGCGATCCCAGCCTCGTTAGTCACGCTAGGGTTGTTACTTGGGGTACCAACGGAGAGGTGGGACAGGGTCCTGGTCTGATACGGTTCACCAGCTATGGGTTGCTAACTGCCTTCACCCACGAAAATCTTACCGAGTACGTGAAACATTCCACGAGAAGCTTACTTACCCTGTGCTGAAAAATTCAGAAAAAAATCTGGCGCATAGTGGGAAATATTTGAGAACGATATGAGTTAATTACACGGGAATGTCTAACTTCCTCCTCACCTTCCAACACTCAGACGATGACTATTCTGTTGATATATTAGCGCCGACGTCAAACTGAAACCTAGCACACAAACGACCGTTGATCAGACGATACGATCAGCAAGATAGCCAGGTTTTTCCAAAACTGAAATCCATCTGTACAATGAATTAACCAGAATGTATAAACTAGGAGTAAAGTAGGAGCAGCTTTATTACTTAACAACTACAAAGTTGTGACGTTTCAGCGTGACCCTTAATCAAACAAAAACATACAGGACACCGAAATAGAGAAAGATAAAGTAAAGATTCACATGAATCAACATCATCATGTGCCGTGCCGACTGGCTTGGCTATTATGCTTCTCCAGGGTATCCGATCCTTCATGCAGGCCATCAGTTCAGTTGGTGATCTCCTCTCACACCATCCCGTCAGACTGTCCAGTATCATTTCTCTTGGTCTTCCTCTTGATCTTCTTCCTTCTATTTTTTCCTCTTGTTATAATATTTTCAATGCCCCCTCTTCTCATTGCATGTCCTATGAAAGTACATTGTCTCTCTCTTTATCTTTTTGAAAAAGTTTTTTGTCTCTCTAGCTCTTCTCCTACATTCTTCATTAGTTATTTTTGCTGTCCAGGAGATTCGTAACATTCTTCTAATAAACCACATTTCTGTTGCTTCCAATGATTTTTGAGCAGACTTGCCTATTGTCCATGATTCACTTCCATATAACAAGATAGGTTCAATATAGCATTTTAGGACTCGTTTTCTAACATTCATTGATAAAGATGTGTTAGCTAATATGTTTCTCATTCTCTGAAATGCAGTCTTTGCTTGGCCTATTCTGTTCCTAATTTCTGTTCTGCATTTCCCATCTGAAGTTATTACTGCTCCAAGGTATTTGAATTTCTGCACGTGCTTTAGAATAGTTCCGTTTAATTTAATACTGCATGCTGGTGGATTCTGTTTCTTAGATATAACCATAGTCTCTGTCTTTTTGATGTTCAAAGTAAGGCCTCTCTGTTCACTTTCTTTGGCGACTTTATCCAAGAGATTTTGCAGGTCTTGTTGGTTCTCAGCTATCAGTACTGTGTCGTCAGCATACCGAAGGTTGTTAATATTGTATCCTCCAATTTTTATGCCTGGTTCTGTGATGATTGTTCTTAAAATATTCTCGCTATAAAGAGAAAAAGAGTAGATAACAAGTTAGTGGAGGAGGTCAACGAATTTGTATACCTTGGCAGCAGAGTAGTAGAAAATGGAGACAGCACAGAGGACATCAACAGCAGACTTACTAGAGCAAACCAGGCTTTTGCAATGCTACAGAATATATGGAAATCAAATAAACTAAGCATAAATATGAAAATCAGGATATTTAAGAGTAATGTTCTAAGTGTACTACTCTATGGAAGTGAATGCTGGAAAATCACCAAAACCATAGAAAACAAGTTGAATTCTTTCCAGACTAAATGTTTACGTAGAATTAAAAAAATATTTTGGCCAAACACCATAAGAAATAACATCTTATTAGCAGAAATGCAGATGAAACCACTGACAACAATTATTGAGGAAAGACGCTGGCGATGGTTGGGACATGTGCTCAGAATGACTGACAACTCACTACCAAAAATAGCACTAAGATGGACACCACAGGGGAACAGAAGTAAGGGTAGACCAAAAGAGACATGGAGAAGAACAACAGAAAGGATGTTGAGCAATAGAGGGCTCACCTGGGCAAGAGCAGAAAAAAAGGCGAAAGACAGGCATTTGTGGAAAACCCTTGCGGAAGCCCCATGTGCCCTGGGCACTCAAGGTTCAGAGAGAGAGAGAGATAAAGAGAAAAAAGGTCTGGAGATAGTACACATCCTTGTCGCACCCCTTGTTTTATAGGTTGATATTTTCCAATTCTATTTTCAACTCGAACTGCTGCTTCTTGCTGCCAGTATAGATGTTTTACAATCCTCAGGTCTTTGCCGTCTATATTGATGTCTTCAAACATTTTAATAATTTCATTATGTTTCACCTTGTCAAATGCCTTGGTGTAATCAATGAAGCATAAGTAGAGATCTTTCTGTACTTCTAAAGCTCTTTCTGTTAGTGTTCGTAAAGCACAAATGGCATTGTGTGTTCCCTTTCCTTCAACAAATCCTAGCTGTTCATCTGCTATTTCCATTTGTATCCTTTTCCTTGTTCTTCTCATAATTATTCTCAGAAGTAGCTTCGTTATGTGACATGAGAGGCTGATAGTCCGGTGGTCGTCACGTTCCTTTGCACATGAATGCTTTTTTTTTTTAATGAGTAGAGCACTCATCTGTAACTTGTAAGAAGATGTGGCTTGTCCAACGCTGTGTGGTGGCGGCTGGGGAACCGTGGAGGGGAGAGAGAAATAAATTGGTGAATCTAGCCAGGAGAATGTGAAATAGATGATTATAGTTAGGGTAGAAGGGGTCCGTCAGGGGTGCATATTGCTGCCTTATTTATTTAACTTGTATACTGAAAATATCATGAGGAGTGTTAGAGAAGATGTAGACAAAGAATATTACGATGCCATAACAATTGGAGGTTATGAAATACCAGAGATTAGATATGATGATGACACAGTATTACTGTCCACAACACAAAAAGGAATGGAAAAACTAATTATATCCGTTCGTAAGAATAGTGAAGAGCAAAACCTCTATCTGCAAAGAAAACTAAACTGATGACAACTGACAAAACAAACAAGGCAGCTGACATATGTATCAATGAGGAAAAACTGGAAGAAGTGGAAAGTTTTTAATATCTTGGATCACTGCTAACTAATAATGGAGATACAATGCTGGAAATTAAAATGAGGACATCTATCGCTCTTCAGAAAGTAAAACAACTAAAGAATCTGTGGAGAGGAACAGACAGAACTACAAAAATAAGGGCATGCATCTTTCCCATCGCAACATATGCCTGTGAGACCTGAACACTTAACCAAACAGCTGAGAAACACATAAATGCCTTTGAATGTAAATCCTACAGAACAGTTCTTCAAATATCATGGACACAAAAAAGAACAAATATATCCATACTCATCATCATCATCATCAGGTGCCGTGCCGACTGGCATTGGCTATTATGCTTCTACAAAGTACCCGATCCTTCATGCAGGCCATCAGCTCAGTTGGTGATCTCCTCTCACACCATCCCGTCAGACTGCCCAGTATCATTTCTCTTGGTCTTCCTCTTGATCTTCTTCTCCTATTTTTCCTCTTGTTATAATATTTTCTATGCCCTCTCTTCTCATTGCATGTCCTATAAAACTACATTGCCTCTCTCTTATCTTTTTGAAAAGGTTTTTGTCTCTCCAGCTCTTCTCCTACATTCTTCATTAGTTATTTTTGCTGTCCAGGAGATTCGTAACATTCTTCTAATAAACCACATTTCTGTTGCTTCCAGTGATTTTTGAGCAGACTTGCCTATTGTCCATGATTCGCTTCCATATAACAAGACAGGTTCAATATAGCATTTTAGGTCTCGTTTTCTAACATTTATTGATAAGGATGTGTTGGCTAATATGTTTCTCATTCTCTGAAGTGCAGTCTTTGCTTGGCCTATTCTGTTCCGAATTTCTGTTCTGCATTTCCCATCTGAAGTTATTACTGCTCCAAGATATTTGAATTTCTGCACCTGCTTTAGAATAGTTCCGTTTAATTTTATACTGCACGCTGGTGGATTCTGTTTCTTAGATATAACCATAGTCTCTGTCTTTTTGATGTTCAAAGTAAGGCCTTTCTGTTCACTCCCTTTAGAGACTTTATCCAAGAGATTTTGCAGGTCTTGTTGGTTCTCAACTATCAGTACTGTGTTGTCAGCATACCGAAGGTTGTTAATATTGTATCCTCCAGTTTTTATGCCTGATTCTGTGATGATCGTTCTTAGAATATTCTCGCTGTACAGAGAAAAAAGGTCTGGAGATAGTACACATCCTTGTCGCACCCCTTGTTTTATAGGTTGATATTTTCCAGTTCTATTTTCAATTCGAACTGCTGCTTCTTGCTGCCAGTATAGATGTTTTACAATCCTCAGGTCTTTGCCGTCTATATTGATGTCTTCAAGCATATTAATAATATCATTGTGTTTCACCTTGTCAAATGCCTTGGTGTAATCAATGAAGCATAAGTAGAGATCTTTCTGTACTTCTAAAGCTCTTTCTGTTAGTGTTCGTAAAGCATAAATGGCTTTGTGTGTTCCCTTTCCTTCAACAAATCCAAACTGTTCATCTGCTATTTCCATTTTCATCTTTTTCCTTGTTCTTCTCATAATGATTCTCAGAAGTAGCTTCGTTATGTGACGTGAGAGGCTGATAGTCCGGTGGTCGTCACATTCCTTTGCACCTAGTTTCTTTGGTAGTGCTATACACGTGGATTTAATCAGGTCGCTGGGAATATAACCACTGTTGTAAATGTCATTCAGTAACTTGGTTATTATTTTTATTCCTGTCTCCTCTAGTGCCTCTATTTCTTCTATTGTTATATTATCAGGCCCAGTCGCTTTTCCTTTCTTCATGTGTTTGATGGCATCTATGATTTCATCTTCAAGTATTGGTGGGCCATCACAGTTTTCAGTATCTGGTGTTAATTCTGGTCTTTCTCCTCCATATAGCTCACCGATATACTCTGTCCACCTGTCCACAATGTCTTCTTTTCCCATTAACATTTTACCTTCTTTCGATTTCAGACATCCTGTGGTATATTTTGTTTTCTTGCCTGTGAGTTCATTAATTCGTTTGTACATGTTTTTTGCTGTCTTTATTATGAAAGTATACTACATACTACAAGAACTTAATATTGAAGAAGACTGGCTAGTAAAGAGGATTAAAGAGAGAAAACTTAAATATTTTGGACACATTAAACGTCATGATAATCTAGAGAAGACCATCTTGGAAGGGTACATAATGGGAAAAAAAGAACGAGAGGAAGACCAAGGCGAAGATGGCTGCAATGCATTGTTGATAATCTGCAAATGGATGCATCAGCAGCAGGCTATCTTGCTCACAACCGAGAGGCCTACAGGAGAGCTGTTAAGGAGGCAAAGTTCCGCAAGGGACATGCAAATAAATGTAATGAAGTTAGGGTTAGAGGGGTTGTAATGTGATGCTGTGAGGAGGTTCTGAACTATATGTAACAAGTGAGAAGGGAGTGGAGCTTGGTGGAGAGGGATTATAATTGTTGAAGAGGAGAATGTTAGGTGTAGCTGAATTGCGAGTTTAACCCGTGTGGCTCCAGCGTCCCATAATCCTGATATTTCTGAATGAGGTCCCCTAATCTGAGGCCAGTCTCACTAATATACGTTATCCTGCATCTTTTGCATACAGAGTGACATATATCACATTAAGGGAATCTCATGTGAATCCCTCATGAAGAGTGAGGATAGTTTTGGGAAAGGTGATAGTTTTCGTTTCCCAGACTACGGGGCAGGTAACGTAGCGTGGGCGGTTACATTTTCTGGTACTAACATATGTAAGGCTCTGCTTCAAGTTGCTGTGAACGAGGATGTCCTTAAGGTTGTGGACGAGGATGTCTTTGTATTAGCATACAAACGTGAGCCTGTGGGACCGCATGCAGAAACATCTGTACGATATCGCCCAGCATGCATGACACCAGTCCCAAATCATTTCAATGGCCCGAACCACAGAGGCACTTCTGATTTTCTGGTAACAGCCATCAAACAATGTCACGCAGATGACATAAGCCACCTAGCGCTTAAGAACTGCTACATTCAGTATTATGGAATGCTGGAATCACACAGGTTAAACTCGCTATTCAGTTACACTTAACATTCTCCTCTTCAACAATTATAATCCCTCTCCACCAAGCTCCACTCCCTTCTCACTTGTTACACATAGTTCAGAACATCCTTACAGCATCACATTACAACCCCTCTACCCTAACTATAATCATCTATTTCACCTTCTCCTGGCTAGGTTAACACTGTATCGCTCTCTCTCCCCTCCACGGTTTCCCCACCCACCACCGCCAGTTACGACCCACCGACCACATATCACGGGTCTCCATTTAAGCAGTCTCTATGCTCCACTATGCCCATTTCTGACACACAGCGTCGGACAAGCCACATTTTCTTACAAGTTACAGCATATATATATATATATATATATATATATATATATATATATATATATATATATATAAGAGCATATAGCTCACTCTTTTTTTTTAAATATAGCATTCATGTGAATCTTTACTTTATCTCTCTCTCTCTGTTTCTTCGTCCTGTATGTTTTTATTTGATTAAGGGTCAGGGCGAAACGTCAGAACTTTATTTGTTAAGTAATAAAGCTGCTCCTACTTTTTTCCTAGTTTATATATTTTGGTATCACAGCTTTACTGCATTGCTTAGTGTATAGCTGTATACTTATACACCAATTATTGAATGAAATGACCACTCTTTGGGGATCTCATGTTGCAGACGTCCCCCACTCTGGGGATCTCATGTTGCTGACGTCCCCCACTTTGGGGATCTCATGTTGCTGACGTCCCCCACTTTGGGGATCTCATGTTGCAGACGTCCCCCACTTTGGGGATCTCATGTTGCTGACGTCCCCCCCCCCCACTTTAGGGATCTCATGTTGCTGACGTCCCCCACTTTGGGGATCTCATGTTGCTGACGTCCCCCACTTTGGGGATCTCATGTTGCTGACGTCTCCCACTTTGGGGATCTCATGTTGCAGACGTCCCCCACTTTGGGGATCTCATGTCGCAGACGTCCCCCACTTTGGGGATCTCATGTTGCTGACGTCCCCCACTTTGGGGATCTCATGTTGCAGACGTCCTCCACTTTGGGGATCTCATGTTGCAGACGTCCCCCACTTGTTCGACTGGTTAGAGGAAAGGACCACGAGTCAACATCAGAACTGCTCGAAAAATGGAATCCATTTTTAACAAAATCTTAGCTGTAGTTGTATTTGGCAGCCGAAAATTAAATAACACACTATACTGGTATGTCATATGAGAATGATAAATAAACACAAATAAACTATCACGCTTCCTCATTACTTCAGCTTGTACTAGTGTAACTTCTGAATTTCCCATCATATATTAAAATATTTTGTTTAAAACGTGTACTAACTGTTGAGGGAAGTGCCTCTGTTTCCGGATTACATCAGCATGAAACAAGCCTTGGTCCCTGAGTTTTATTATTTCTTACTTTTCTTGCAAGAACTAGATAAAGGGCTGTTAGGGAAAGATAAGGCAATACAAGAACAGTACAGGACCATAATACATAATAGGTATAATGCTATAGAGAAGACTGAAACGATTGGTGAACAAAGGAATATGCTTAAAGACTCTATTCAGCAAACATCTATCGAAATCCTACTTCCAAATAAATGACACGCTAAACAGGGGTGGATGACAGAAGAAATTTTGCAAACTAATGGATCGGAGAAGTATTAGGGAAGATAAAGATGAATATGATAAAATAAATAAAGAAATAAGACACAAATGCAATAAAGCTAAAGAGGAGTGGCTAAATAAGAATGTAATGAAATAGAGACACACCATCATGGAAACGCAAGAGATATGTACAAACAAATAAAAGAGTTAACAAATGAAAAAAAAGGGAATACCACAAGACTGGTTGCCTGAAGTCAAAGGAAGGGCATACAATAATGGACAGAGATGAAATAATGGCACAATGGTGCCAATACATTAGAGAACCTTATGAGGACAACAGAAGCGAAATAGATATACGAAATAATAATGAAGGGCCTCCCACATTAAAAGCAGAAGTGGAAGAAGCCATCAAACACATGGAGAACAACAAAGCACCAGGACCAGATAAAATCACCAAGGAAGAATTGGAAGCATTAGGACAGCTTGACACAGAAAAATAATTACCAGATTGATGAATGACATCTATAACAGTAACTATGTCCCATCAGGCCTTTTGCAGTCAGTTTTCATTGCCCTACCAGAGAAACAAGGTGCAGTTGAATGTGAAGACCACCGAACTATTAGTCTTATGAGCACGTTACCAAAATCCTGCTTCGCACTGTCATGAGAAGAATCAGGGGCAAAATAAAACCAGAAATAGCTGACGAACAGCGTGGCTTCGTCGAAGGAAAGGGCACAAGTAATGCCATATATTGATGGAAAGATCAATAGAAGTAAAGACGGACCTTTACTTATGCTTCATAGACTACGGAAAGCGTTCGATAAAGGGAGACACACAGAAATTATAAGAATGCTGGAAGACATCAACATAGATGGGAAAGATCAGAAACTCGTCAAAAACATATATTGGCAGCAATCAGCAGCAATGAAGGTTGAGAACCAAATAGAAGCATTCCAAGACATAAAATTTGGAGTGAGACAAAGATGTGTTTTATCTCCTGACATTTTCTCCTTGTACAGCGAAAACATAAGGAGAAATATAGAGAGCTTGCCAGGAATATCAGTTGGCGGGTACAACCGTAACAACATAAGATATGCAGAAGACACAGTCCTGATTGCTAAAAGTGAATGGGAGCTACAGGCTCTTCTGGACATCGTGGTTCGTGAAAGTAAAAATAAAGGTATCAGCCTGAATAAAAAGAAGACTGAAGTGATGGTCATCTCAAAGAAAAGAATACCACCAAAATGTAGCATTACCATCGATGGCACATAACTGAAACAAGTTGATAGATTTAAGTACTTAGGAACAATTATAACAGCTGATGGAAAATGTCACAACGAAATAAAAAGCAGATGTGCTCAGATCAAGTCAGCATTCCAGAAAATGAGAAACATCTTGTGCAACAGATCCATATCAATCCGAGTACTTAAATGTTACATCGAGCCAATTTTGATTTATGGATGTGAAGCATGGTCCATGAATAAGAGAGTACAGCGAGAAACGGAGGATATGGAAATGTGGTTCATAAGAAGAATGTTGAAGATACTATGGACAGCTAAGAAAACCAATGAAGAAGTCTTAGGAGAGGCTGGAGTTAAAAGGCAAATTACAGTAAATATCAGAGGCAGACAAGAGAGATTTGTAGGACATTTTCTGAAAAGAGGAAAATTGGAACACATTGTGGCAACTGGAAAAATTGGAGGGAGAGAGAGAGAGAGAGAGAGAGAGAGAGAGAGAGAGAGAGAGAGAGGTAAGTTACTGGATGGGGTGTCAGTGTGGCTAGGAAGAAAGTCACTGGCGGATCTCATAATCAAGTCTAAAAACAGGAAATTGGGGAGAGAAATGATCGCCTACGCTACGCCACGTGATTGGTTGATTTCGTGCAAACTGAAAACGTTATGGGCTATTTTAGCTTTATCATGGTGACGTTTATACTTTCGTTAAAAAAATCTCGACATGTTAGGAAAAAGTATGTTTTTATAACATAAAGAAAAATATAACACCTAGCTCTCAGCTTGAACATTTCTGTGGACGAAAGGAGTCAGACTGCAGGAAGAGTGCTCTTTGTGCTATTTGACCCAGACACAATGTCTTTGGTTATATGAACTGAGAATTTCTAAACAAAAAAATACTAATAACAATTCGAATTTCTGAAATGAAAAGTGAATGTAATTAAAACAAAGTAGTCCTTTTTTGTGTGTCCATAATTTGGCTTTATGCTCCGGACCTATTCTTGGCTTAAAAAAAATTAAACTCAGTTTTCGTGTATAAATATATAAAAACTAATTATGTAATATATATATCTTATATCTCTTATATCTTATACCCTTCCCGTGCCGTTAAACGTCACATAGGGCTCGCAAAGTAGTTTGTCAGTTTTTCAATATACATATATTATATTCATATTTATAATGCAAGAGGCATGTAACTTTATACTTTCTCCTTTTTTTTTTTTTTAATGAATGAAACGAAAGCCAAGACATCACAATGTGTCAATAAAGCAGCTGTTCCTAATTTCAGAAAACGGGTCTACACTTTTGTCAAACCTGCCCGTACCGGAACCGGAAATTGTTACGTTGTGGCAGAGGTCAAGCTACTGTGTTGTCACTGGATACAAGACATGGCTGCATAAAGAAATCGTACAGCTCAAAATTTATAAGTTATTTCAGGCCCATATATTTGCTCACTCAAATTATAACATCAGATTCTTGTCTACAACGGAAACCTGTGAAAGGTAGTGTCTGTAATTTAAAAAAAATTGATTTACAATTCTCGATATCTCTTCCAAACATCTCCCAGTTAAAGTCATTGGAAGTTAATGTCCTTCTAATGCCAACAAATTCAAACATTTAACATTTTGTGATTCACGTAACAAGTAAGTCCTTTCCTTAGTTCTGGCACTGGCGCTGACACTAAATAAAACCACCAGTTTACTGGGCACCACTGATTAATGAATTCATTCACAAACATCACTGACAGCCAGTCCACATTTGTTGAGAAAGACGTATCTTACTTTTTCCCGTGACAAGACAAGACCTCTATTTTATCACAAAACGTATCAGTGTGATTCAGAAGTAGTACAGCTACGTAAATATACCAACTAACTGGGCAGATTTTTGATTCATGACAGGCAAGATACCACTCAGAGTTCCATGTCATCACAGCAATGAGTACAGACGGCTCGAAAATTTTTGCAGATGTGGATGAAGCAGTAACTCAGGTAGTGCTTAAAAATGGCAAGATCAGAATGCTGTACAAGTGTTTAACTTTGCTGTGATTGCTTTCAGTATAAAATTTGTTACACAAAAATATAAATTCCATGCTGGAACATTATTGTTGATATTGTTTATCTTAATTGTTTATATGATGGTTTACATTTGCATTTTATTGTTTATATTCATATTTGATGCTTACATTGAACTTTGATGTTTGTATGTTACTGTTTGTATTGACCTTGATACTCACCATTTTGTTACTTCTATAAATCTTTAGTAACTGCTTGTTTGTATCTTCTATAAATGCATGACAGTTATTAAACACGCAAATAATTAATGTATAATTATATAAAACTAAATATATAACTATACACGAAGCCACTAAAGTAAAGTTGTAATAACAAAATGTAAAAAATATTTTTAAAAATATTTTTTTAAAAGTGTGAACAGCTTTATTAATTAACAAAGTACACAGTTGTGACATTTCTATTTACACCTTAATCATACAAGAGCATACGGGACAAAGCAATAGAGAAAGAAAAGAAAATACAAGTTCACATAAATGCTAAATAACAAGTAAGAATGGGAAAAATATTGAAAGGGAGAACACTTAACTGTAACTTGCAAGAAGCTGCATCTGAGAATGCATATACATATGGAGAAGGTATAAACTGAAATGTTACAACTATGTGCTCATTAATTAATAAAGCTGTTCTTGCATTTGTTTTAAATAGTCATATAATACATGTCAACATGTACTAATAAATTTTCTACTTGTCAGTATGTATCAGTAAGTTTTCAACTTGCTTGTTTTCTCTGTGTTTTAATGAGTTTTCTCCAGGTTTTAGTGATTGTTTGCTTTAACCAGGCTTTTACTGATTGTTTTCTCCATGTTTCAGTTACAGTTTTCTTCATGTCTTGATGAAAGTTTTCTTCAGGTTTTGATGAAAGTTTTCTCCAGGTTTTAATGAAAGTTTTCTCCAGTTTTTAACGAAAGTTTTCTCCAGGTTTTAGTGATTGTTTGCTTTAACCAGGCTTTTACTGATTGTTTTCTCCATGTTTCAGTTACAGTTTTCTTCATGTCTTGATGAAAGTTTTCTTCAGGTTTTGATGAAAGTTTTCTCCAGGTTTTAATGAAAGTTTTCTCCAGTTTTTAACGAAAGTTTTCTCCAGGTTTTGATGAAAGTTTTCTTTAGGTTTTGATGAAAGTTTTCTCCAGGTTTTAATGATAGTTTTCTCTAGGTCTGAATGATAATTATTTTCATGTTTTAATGATAGTTTTCTCTAGGCCTGAATGATAATTATTTTCATGTTTTAATGATAGTTTTCTCTAGGCCTGAATGATAATTATTTTCATGTTTTAATGATAGTTTTCTCTAGGCCTGAATGATAATTATTTTCATGTTTTAATGATAGTTTTTCCCCAGGTTTGCTTTCTCCAGGTTTTAATGATAGCCTTCACCTAGTTTTAATTATAGTTCCCACCTAGTTTTATTGATAGCCTTCTCCAGGTTTTAGACAGACATAGATGACGGCATTGGGGTCACATCAATGCCAGAGGAAGACCTTAACAACTTTATCAGTTTTGTTAAGGAGTACAATCCTGTCATTTCTTTCACCTCCCATGTCTCTGCTACTTCTGCTAACTTTCTTGACATTGTCGTCACTATCGGCCCTTCCAGGCTTACTACTTCTATCCACTATAAACCTACAGACTCTCACAGCTACCTCCTGTACTCTTCCTCCCATCCCAGATTGTGTAAGGACTCTATTCCTTTTTCCCAGCTTCTTAGGTTGCGACGTTTGTGTAATGAAGATTTGGATTTCCAGGATCAAGGCCATAAAATGCTAGATTTCTTCCGTCAACGTGGCTATCCAGAGCACGTTCTCTCATCATCTTGGAACCGCATTAGCCATATATCGTGGCAACAAGCCCTCACCCCTAAACCGCACTGTAGTTCAGACAGAGTGAAACTAGTACTCACGTACCACCCTCATAGCTTGGCAGTTAAAAACATACTGTTTTGCCACCTCCATCTCCTCCAGACCGAGCCTGAGACACGTGAACTTTTTGGGGAACCCCCATTGGTGGCCTACAGACGGGACAAGAACCTCAGGGACCTTTTAATTTGTAGTCATCTTAAGACAGATGACACTTTTTATGGTACCAGATTTTGTGGACGCCGTAGATGTAACACTTGTCCATTTGTTGTTGAGGCTAGCCAGATCTCCTTCCCTAAGTCCACGTTATCAGTTCAGGAGGGTTTCACCTGTACTTCACGTAATATTATTTATGCTATCATGTGCAAACGTTGCGGTTTGAAGTACATAGGGGAGACTGGCTTACGGTTAGGAGATCGATTTCGCCAGTATCTCAATGATATTTCTAAGAGGGCCTGGACACCTGTGGCTAAACATTTTTGCCTTAGCAACCACAGAGGTAAGCAGGACATTTCTGTTAGTGCGATCTGCTCTTGTTCTGCTGATGTACGATCTCGGAGGGTCCTGGAACAGTGCATTATTTTCCAGACTGGCTGTCTCCACCCAGCTGGAATTAACAATGTCTTCAGCTTTCAGTAACTTCTTTATTTTTCCACTGGCCCTTTTTTTTTTTTAAACTCTACTTTCTTTCTCTATACCACCCTATTTTCTTCTCTGGCAACATATTGGTGTTTATAGAGTCTTGTCCTATTCACCAGTTTCACATTTTCTCCCTGCAGGTGTTTATATTCTTCATTCACTATCTCCCAGCGTCCCCTTTTCCCTCCCCTCTTCCCCCCCCCAACACCTCTAGCAGCTATCATGTTTCTATTGCCTTCCCCCCACCCCTTTCTCCCATTTGTTCTCCTCCTCTCTCACCACCTCTTCTTTACGATTGGCTCTATCGGGCATCTTTTGTTGGAGGCAGCGTGGTCTTTCTTTCTCCCTTCTACTACACACATTTCTGTTTCCTTCTTGGAGGAAGACACATTCAGATAAGTTCTTCGTGTTTTTGTCTCGTTGTGTATGTATCCTCGAATAAGGCTCACGCCGAAATATCAGATGTTGTATGTTTTTCATTTATACATTCTCATACTTTCTATTCGTTTTTTTCTCACCTTACTCACTCCCTCCCTCATTTTGTAAAACTGCACCATACACCTCTGTCTACCTTATTTATTTAAACCAGTTTTACTGCAGTCGCCATCCCTTTTATCTGTCCAGATTTTAGTGACATTTTCCTCCAAGTTTAGTGACAGTTTTCTCCATGTTTAAGTGATAGTTTTCCCCATGTTTTAGTGACAAATTTCTCCAGACTGAGTGATATATCTTCTAGCTATTCACTTCATCTAGTGTGGTTGTATATGATGGATACTCATTGAGTGTATAATCTGGAGTAAATTTTCTTGAGCCTGTACTCTCCTGTGCAGGTGTTTTTGCAGGATGTCTAGGTAGATAACTCAATTTCCTTGCATATTTATCAGTGTAAGGACCTTTTTTTTTCTTTTTTTCTTTTAGATTTAGTTAGGAATGTGATCACAATTACATCAGACATATTCTTTATTCAATTTCTTTTACCTGCATCACATATTGCCTTTCATTGTTTTAACAATGCTGATAAATATTTTTGTTCCAATCTTATATGTGCTTTTCTCTGTTTCGAAAATATGATATTTTATCTAATGTTTTTATGTGTGTTGTATGTTGCCTTTCAATGTTTTACTGTTGACATATAGGAAGAACAGTCAGTAAGTTTTAGATTATTCAGTTCAAATGTAATATCCACCTTCATTTATGCATGTGAAAGCTGGAAAACAACTAAAGAAATAGACAACAACTTAGACTCTTTTGAAAACAAATGCCTAAGGAAAATACTCAGTATAAATTGGAACAAATTAAAAAACAACACAGAAATAAGACAGATGAGCAAACAAAAACCTGTCTCATGTGTGGTCAGAAAAAGAAGATGGACATATGTCGGTCACGTGATGAGAAGAAATAGTCAGAGAATCCCAAAAAAAGCTATCAAGTGAAATACAACAGGCCGAAGAAAAGGTTGACAACATGAAACTCTGAAGAGGACATTGTTAAGAGAGGCCAAACTAGTAGGCATAAAATCCCTTGATGAGGTTGAAAAACTCGCCAAAAACAGGAAGACGTGGCGAACTACCATGTGGACCCTATGTGACATTTAACAGCACGGGAAGGGTGTAAGATGTGAGAAGTCAGTAAGCACTGGGCTGAACTCCTGCACTTGAACAGAAACCAGTTATAACTCCGGCCACTAGGATCATGACTTCCAGTGTATGACTGAGCAGTGTGCTACAAATGGACAGTTTGTGTGCAATAGAAGTGATGCAACACAAGTTTCTTTTAAACATGTTTTTTTGTGTGCAATGGAAATAATGCAACACAAGCTTCTTTTAAACATGTCTTAAGTGTTCTCTGGTGTTGTGACATAGTGGATTTCCATGAGCAGTGCATTTGCATCAAATTCTGTTTCAAGTTAGGAAAAATGACTACAGAATGCTATCAAATGTTGTTTTGGTGAACAGACTATGAGTCGTTCCAAGACATTTGAGTAGTTTTCTTGGTTTAAAGGCGTAGAACGTCAGTTGATGATGGTGAGCACCCAGGTATATCAGAGTGCTAGTTCAATGCCAGAAATGATTGAGAGAGTACATTACCTTATCGTAGAAGACAGTCATTGAGCCATTAATGAAGTTGGTGCACCAGTAGGTATCAGTCATGGAAGGTGTCACAGACTTGTAACAGAAGATATGATGATGTTTGCTCTGACATCATTGTTTGTGCCCAGACTTTTGAGGTCTGACAAAAGCAGAAACAGCCTGATGTTTGCTCTGACCTCAAAGCATATGCTTCCAATGACCTTAGGTTTCTTCCAAATGTTATTACAGGTGATGAAACCTGGGTCTGTACCCACAATGTAGAAACAGAACAGTCCAGCCAATGGAAAAGTCTGCACTCACCTCAACTGAAGAAAGCAAGAGAAGCCAAGAGCAACATCAAGTCTGTGTGAATTTGTTTTTTTTTTATAACAAGGGAATTGTTCACAAGGAATTTGTTCCTATTGGTCAAACAGTTATTTCTGCTGTCAACATCAAGGCCATGAGACATCTGTGAGAGAATTTGAGAAGAAAGAGATCTGACACGTGGCAGAACAAGAAATGTCTTCTCCACCATGACAATGTACCGTTCCAAGCTGCCCTCCAGACTCAATAGTTTTGACCAGTAACAACATGACTCTAGTGCCCCATCCTCCCTGTTCACCAGACCTTGCACCCTGTGACTTTTTTAATTGTTTCTGAAAACTGAAAATGAAGCTGAAGGGGTGAAGATTTCAAATGATGGAGAAAATTCAAGAGAGTTGCAGGCTGTTCTCAACATGCTGGGAGTAAAATGATTTCCAGGAATGCTTCTGAAATTGGCAGCACAGCTGGGATCATTGCCAAGACTCAGAAGGGAGTTACCTTGAGGGTGATTGGTGGCCTCTAATGTCTAAGTTACACCTTTTTTTTTAAACGTCTTCAGCCCTGATATTTATTAACTGCATTTTGTATCTTTCTCCCTCTTCCTCTTTTTCAACCTCCTTCTTCTCCTCCCGCATTTTATGGTATCCAAACTTAAATCTGCATCATATATGGTTTCAATTGTTTGGACACTTGAGCATTTAATCCTTTCTTTTTTTTTCTAAAACCTAAATTGACCTAAATTGCTGGTAGCAATGTTTATTTGTCTGAGTGGAGTGTTTTTCTTACTATGTTTTCTTGTTGTATTTCTTACTGTGTTTTCTTGTTGTATTTCAGTCAGTAGTAGGGAAGGCAGGTGGGTTGACTGCCAGTTTGCACCCATGTGGTATGGAAAATTATGAAAACCTAGGTTTGGTTGGAGAGGGCAGTTATGGAATGGTGTTGAAGTGTCGTCACAAGGTCACCGGTCAGTTGGTTGCAATTAAGAAGTTTTTTGATGCAGAAGATGATAGACTGGTCAGGAAGATAGCCATGAGAGAAATTAAAATGCTCAAGGTAAATGTTTTTTTCTTTAATTTTACTTTAGCGTCTTAGGAAAATATTTCATTTTTTCAGAATAAAAATTTAATTTATAAGTTGTTTTTTTTTTCAGTTAAAATTTGTTAACCTGAAAAATAGTATTTAAATTTAGCACAATTATTATGACTTAGTGTGTATTATCCAATAATTTATTGAGGTAACTTTTAAAATAAGTCTTCTATAAAGGTGTCACAATGTGTATTATCCAATAATTTATTGAGATAACTTATGTCTTCTATGAAGTTATCATAGTGTATATTATCCAATAATTTATTGACATAACTTATATGTCTTGTATAAAGTTGTGAGTATTTTGTAGCAGACATATCATGCAAATAAGAGAGGACTTCATGAACAGAAACCACTTTTTTCTGTTTTCTTTCTGTTGATTATTTGATTTTAGTTGTCTGCTTTCAGTTTTTTCTGCAGTCAAGTGTGAAAGTATCTGTGATGTATGACCATGTGGAGATTACATAATTTTACAATTTTTAGCATTATTTCTTTGGGTTTTTTGTGTATTCATTATTAATTTCTGGTGTCCAGTCTGTTGGGGTTTTTTGTGTCTCACCTAACATTATTAATTTCTAATGTCCAGTCTGGTTGAGTTTTTGTCTTATGTAATTAATTTTTACTGTCCAGTCAGATTGGGATTTTTTGTCTTATGTAATTAATTTTTACTGTCCAGTCAGATTGGGATTTTTTGTCTTATGTAATTAATTTTTACTGTCCAGTCAGATTGGGATTTTTTGTCTTATGTAATTAATTTGTCTTATCCAATCTGATTGTTTTTTTTGTGTTATGTAATTAATTTGTCTTATCCAATCTGATTGTTTTTTTTGTGTTATGTAATTAATTTCTCCTGTCCAATCTGATTGTTTTTTTGTGTTATGTAATTAATTTCTCCTATCCAATCTGATTGATTTTTTTGTCTTATATAATTAATTTTTACTGTCCAGTCTGATTGGTTTTTTGTCTTATATAGTTAATTTTTCTTATCCAATCTGATTTTTTTTGTCTTATGTAACTAATTTCTACTATGCAGTCTATTTGGGGTTTTTTGTCTTATATAGTTAATTTTTACTGTTCAGTCTGATTGGGTTTTTTTTGTCTTATGTAATTAATTTTTACTTGCAGATTTCTGTAAATTGTTGCTGAAATTGCCCAAATATTTTTTCCTCAGTTACTTCGGCATGATAATTTAATAAACCTGATAGAAACATTTCGCCGAAGGAAGCGCCTGTATCTAGTCTTTGAGTTTGTTGACCACACCATCTTGGATGAACTGGAAAAATGTCCACATGGCCTTGATGAGAATGCAAGTCGGAAAATTTTATGGCAGGTTCTGAAAGGAACAGAATTCTGTCATTCCCACAATGTAAGATTTCATATAATCTAGAGATAACTTGCTCACCATTCACCACTCTCTGAGTTCAGTATAGCTCAACTGTAAACAGGAATACCTTTACACTTTATCACCTTCTCTCTCATTCAGTGCTCATCTCTACACTTTAACTTCTGTATCATTAAGTGCTCATCTCTACACTTTATCTTCTCTATCATTAAGTGCTCATCTCTACACTTTATCTTCTCTATCATTCAGTGCTCATCTCTACACTTTATCTTCTCTATCATTCAGTGCTCCATGTTACACTTTATCACCTTTTCTCTCATTCAGTCCTCCGTGTTACACTTTATCACTCTCTCTCATTCAGTGCTTAGCTCAACAAAGTCATTTATTTATCATTATCAGCACTTTAGTGCATTTTTTTTACTGACATCTGGCCATATGGTTATTTTTTTGTTGTCATGGTGCAGCCAGATAACACGTACTAGTTATCACCTCACTTTCTTTAACCAAGAGTTTTACCATCTTTCCTTGCACATTTTGTCATAAAGGTAGATAACTATCAGACCGTTGTTTCTCTAGGTCCAATCAAAATATATGTCTGTCGGTCAAATGTATCTCTAGATATAATTAAATTATATATATATATATTAACTAATTATGTATAGTAGCTGTATCATGTCTCTGGGCATGTTCACCTACCTTTTGCTATTCATGCTCAACTTGATTTTCTTAGCTTCACTCATTTCACTGCAGGTTTTCATTCCTTGGTTTTATCTTTGTCCTCCAACTCTCTCTATGCGTCTTCTGTAGCAGCAAGTAGGTATTTATAGCTTCCATGTGTCTTTTTTTTAACACACCCTTCCCCCCTCATTGTTCTGTTTCTTTCACTACCCACTCCAACTATGTAGTCATTGCCTTAGGCCATTGGTATCTGATTGGGCCAAGTTGTTACCGCTTGCTGTCTCTCAGCCAATCGTTTGTGCCCACTCTATATTTACACCTATCTGGGGCATGCTGTGCCATCTTTCAAACTAAAAGATACCAGAAAACTAAGTTTTCATCTATTTTCTGTGTTTGTTGTGTTATTCTTGTATGAAATCCTTGAAAAAAGGCTGATGCCAAGATTTGTTCTTCATTTATACATTCTTATCTTTCTTTCTGCCATTTGCATTTCTGCTCATTTTCCTCATTGCCTCTGTCATTTTGTAAAACTGAACCATACACCACTATCTACTGTCATTATTAGAACCAGTTTTACTGCAGGTGCCATCTATTTTATCTCTATGAATATATTAGTAGTCTGTCTGTCTGTCAGCTATATCTGAAGGTATGAATATATTAGATGTTTCCCAGTCAGCTAAATCTGAAGGTATAATCAAATTAGATGTCTCAATTTATGATCAAATTAGATATTTCTCAGTCAGCTATATCTGAAGGTGTGAATATATTAGATGTTTCTCAGTCAGCTATATCTGAAGGTATGAGCAGTATGGTTGTGTCTATTCTGACCAAACTACTACATTAGTCCATTTTTTACTTTTTAATTCTTATCAAAGTTTTTTTTCTTTTTCAGGACAAACTAGTTTGTATTCTTTTATATTTTGAAAGACATCACAGTCATCTCTATGTCACAATCATCTTTACATCACAATCACCTAAATGTCACAATCAACTTTATGTCACAATCATCTGCACATCACAGTGATCTCTATGTCACAATCATCTTTACTTACATTCATCTCCAAATCACAATCATCTTTACATCATCATATTTAACTATTAGAATACCTTGAGCCTTTTAAATAGCTTTTTTAAAAACGTAGAAGAAAATATGAGTGCATTCACAAAGTTCTGTTCCATAGTTGATAGTTCATAATTTAAAAGTGTTGTAGTAAGACTAAAAAAGCCATTTTATCACATTTTCTGGTAAGACATGGCAGCCATGATGAATGAAAAGAATTTTCACATGTTGTAGGTGTTCTCCAGGAGTCCAAAAGTTAAGGTTAGAATTGCACATGGCCTTAAGCTGAAAAGTATGAGCATATAGGCATCATCATTAGCCTGAAAAGTATGAGCATATAGGCATCATCATTAGCCTGAAACGTATGAGCATATAGGCATCGTCATTGTTATTAAGTGATGTGCCACCAGGCATACTTCTCCACAGATCTAGTTCTTTGATATTTTCCCGAGCTCAGTTGGTAACTTTTTATTGTGCCATCATGTTTGCTGTCCATGATTTTTTTCTCTTGGTGTTCTTTCTCTCTTACCATTTATCTTTCCTGCTGTTATGATGTTTTCAAGCCCTCCCCTTCTCATTATATGTCCATTGAAATTTGACTGTCATTTTTCTTATGAATTTAATTAGGTTCCTTCCTTCGTATGCTTTTCATAGACATATCCTCTTTGTCTTCTTAGCTGTCCACAGTATTCTTAACATTTTTCTAAGACACTATCTCTGTTCCTTCTAGTGAACTTTGCATTGATCTGTTGATTGTTCATGACTCACTTTCACAGAGTAGAATAGGCTCAAAGTAGCATTTTAGAACTTTTTTCTGCTTATAGGCAGTGGAATCTGTAACAAATTAGGTTTAATTTTCTCCTCATAAATATATGTTATGAATAGTTTTCTGTGCCGCCATGTAACGTGGAGTGTACATAATAAATAATAGCTTCTAACTTTAACCAGTATGCTTCAAGTAATTTGTGTCTTTTTTTTTTTTTTTCTAAAGTTAAAATTGTCATTCTTGTTTGCTAGTAAATTTCTATGTCACTATATCCCATAATTACGCAGCGAAAATACACTCATTTCTTTTAATTTTGTATTTTCTTCAATATTTCAGAATTTTATGTGGTAGAAACTGTTGATTTTTTTCTTCTGTGTTAAATACCGTGGTAATTGTTTCTTGTAGAAATTAACTTGAAATAATTGTGAATTATTCCTTGTTTTTCTTCTGTGTTAAATACCATGGTAATTGTTTCTTGTAGAAATTAACTTGAAATAATTGTGAATTATTCTTTGTTTTTGCTTGGTTCGGCCTTTTCTTTCTCACTTCAGTTCTGAGTAATTTCTCCCCTATGTAAAATATATTTTGTTTCTCCTTTGAAGTTTCCCCCCGTTACTTCATGCTTTTAACAATTGGTTCCCATTTTTTCATACAACTTCATCATGTTTGTTTGGTTTTTATGTGTAGGTAGTCCACAGAGATATAAAGCCAGAGAATATTCTAGTTAGCAGAAATGGTATTGTGAAAATCTGTGACTTTGGTTTTGCACGTACATTAGCCCAGGCTGGGGAGGTGTACACAGATTATGTAGCAACTCGGTGGTATCGAGGACCAGAACTTCTTGTTGGGGATACTAAATATGGCAGGTGAGCAACTTACATTTTAACTAGAGTGTTAGATTATAATTCTAAGATCAGAACTTGTAGACAGGTAAGCCAAATACGGCAGGTGAATGACCTGCATTCTTATTTTTGGTGATACACTAAGGAACTAGAACTAGCCAGGACTCTCTCCAATAATGCATAATAGTTCTGGAAAAATGTTGTGGTGTTGTTACAACTTGAACAGCAGGGTAGAGATCAGTGCTGTGTTTTTTTTGTTTTTGTTTTTTTTTTAAATTTCAGAAAGTGCTTCATGCAAGGCAAAAGACAGATACAACTGTATTGGTTTTGAAAAATCCTAGCGTGATCATTGCTTTAAATCTTCTCAAGTTATTTTATAGGTAAATCGATCTTTACTGGGACATCAATTCATTATTCATTCATTCATTTGCATGTCCCTTGTGGAACTTTGCTTCCCAAACAGCACTCCTGTAGGGCTCTCGGTTGTGAGCAAGATGCCTGGCTGCTGATGCATCCATTTCCAGATCCTCAATGATGTCTTGCAGCCATATTCGCCTTGGTCTTCCTCTCGTTCTTTTTCCCAATATGTACACTTTCAAGACGGTCTTCTCTAGATTATCATGTCCAAAATATTTAAGTTTTCTCTCTTTAATCCTTTTTACTAGCCAGCCTTTTTCAGTATTAAGTTCTTGTAGTATAGATATATTTGTTCTTTTTATGTCCACGATATTTGAAGAACTCTTCTGTAGCATTTACATTCAAAGGCATTTATGTGTTTCTCAGCTGTTTTGTTAAGTGTTCAAGTCTCACAGGCATATGTTGCGATGGGAAAAATGGATGCCCTTAAAAATCTTATTTTTTTGGTTCTGTCTGCTCCTCTCCACAGATTCTTTAATTGTTTTACTTTCTGAAGAGTAATAGATGTCCTCCTTTTAATTTCCCTCATTGTATCTCCATTATTAGTTAGTAGTGATCCAGGATATTCAAAACTCTCCACTTCTTCCAGTTTTTCCTCATTGATACATATTTCAGCTGCCTTGTTTGTTTTGTCAGTTGTCGTCAGTTTAGTTTTCTTTGCATTAGATAGAGGTTTTGCTCTTCACTGTTCTTACGGACTGACATAATTTGTTTTTCCATTCCTTTTTGTGTTGTGGACAGTAATACTGTGTCATCATCATATCTAATCTCTGGTATTTCATAACCTCCAATTGTTATGCCATCGTAATATTCTTTGTCTACATCTTCTCTAACATTCCTCATTATATTTTCAATATACAAGTTAAATATGAGGGGAAGTCACTAGGTAACTCGCAAATTGAAATATTTTATCAATGGCAGTTATCAGGTAGTATTTAAATATATCCTTAGATAGTTCCATCATCCAACTTTATAATAGTTGTATGTAGGGGGCGCTGGGAATTATGTGCGCATGCACAAAGCAATAGCAAAATGGCTACTTAACTGTTACCAAAGAAGAACAGAGAAGTGTAGTGCGATTTTTGTGAGCTAAAGGACATTCAGTTGAGGACATTCATAAGGAAATGATTACAGTTTATGCTGAAAAGTATTTATCACATAAAGCAGTCTATAACTGTGTAAAAAAATTTTCTCAGGGACGCACTGAAATTGTTGACAGAGTATGACTTGGCTGTCCTGTTCTCCAGGGAAGGTTATGCTGACAGTGTTCTGAGATTATAAAGGAGTGTTGTTAACTAAGTTCCAGAAGTATGGTAACAGTGTGAATTCTGTATCGTACTGTGAAGTCCTGTCAATGCTATGGGATGCAATTCGAAGAAAATGTCCTGGTCTGCTGACTAGAGGTGTGCTTCTCCTTCATGACAATGCCAGACCACATACGGCTTGATTAACCCAAGAGAAAATTAGCCAGTTTGGTTGGGAAGTTCACCTTATAGTCCTGACTTAGCTCCAAGTCTTCTTCTTCTTCTTCATTCGCTTCTACCACCAGGATCGCCCTGTGATCCTACTGAATTTATGCTTGTGGTCCTTGTTAAGTCCCGTGTGGTCCCCAAAAGGACCACACAAGATCCCCAAGAGGACCACAAGAGGTTCAGAGTATCACAGGGCTTGAGCCTGTTTTCTTGGTGGGTCTCAGAAGCGGGATTGCGTGACACCAGGGTTTTCATTGCACCAATTTAGTCTAGAGTTGGATTTTCTCACCTGAAGACCTCGACGTGTTTTGGATATCAGTGTATCCCAGCTGGGCAAGAGGTGGTAGCCCACCCAGGCCAGAGTTGGACTTTCTCACTGAAAAACCTCAACGTGTTTTGAGATACCCGTGTATCACTGCCAGGTGAGAGGTGGTTGCGCATCCAGTCCAGTGTTGGATTTTCTCATCAGAAAACCCCAGCGTGATTAGGATACGCATACATCCCTGCCGGGTGAGAGGTGGTTGCCTATCTAGACTGCCCCGGTCCAGTGTCTCTGACTTCAGCATTTTGTGGTCGTGGCCGCTACCCTTCCTAATTGTGACCAGGATGGAGCTTTTGTCCAGGAGGATGAATCCTCGCCACTAGTGACTTCCACTCCTGGGTTGAGCCAGTTTAGGCATATTATCCCAGTATGGGTGTGTTTGAGACGTGACCGACCTCTAGAGCAGAGGTACCGTGACATGCATAGCCATCAAGTTTCACCCCTGGTGTATGCCGGTTTAGGCATATTTCACTAGTGTAGGTGTATTTTTGACGTAGCCGGCCTCTAGAGCAGAGGTGCCATGGTATGTGTAGCTCTCACAGTGATACTACTGGACATACCGATTAAACTTCACTTTATCCTTTCCTTCACCTTTTCACATTGGTGCCGCACAGCAACCCTTACTTCTTTTCTGCAGTTTCTTCCTTGACCAGGAGGAGCTTCACTCCACGCGTGGCATCCGAAGAGTCTCGCCAGCAGTGTCTTAACCTTTGGGTTAAGCTGGTTCAGGCATTTCACCCGATATGAGTGCACTTAGGACGTGGCCAACCTCAAGACCAGAGGTGCCATGATTTGACTGTATGCTTCACTTTATCCTTTCTACCACCATTTCCACAGTTGTGCCGCACGGCAACCCCATTTGCACCTTTCTTCATTGGCCAGGAGGAGCACCGCTTCACGCACGGCAGCTGAAGAATCTCGCCAGCAGTGGTAGATGAGCTACCAAATGTGCCTCTCATCTACCCTAAGTATCTGGTTTTCAGGTACCAGATATTCGCCCTCGCCCCTTCTCCTGTCAGTTTAAACAGTTCTGCCACGGGAAGGCCAGGAGCTGGACTTGACTGCCAGATGCTGTTTGAGACGCACACCGTTGGAGCGGAGAGCGAATTCTCCACCCCACCTCCGTCAATAACAGTCCTTAGAACCTAGCTCCAAGTGATTTTCACCTGTTTGGTCCATTGAAAAACTACTTTGGCGGGAGAAGATACTTGAGTGACGAAGAGGTGGAAACACAAGTAAAAAAATGGTTCAGAAATCGGACTCCTGATTTTTACGCCATGGGTATTGCATCACTGATTACGCGATGGAACAAATGTATCAGTGTTGGTGGTGATTACGTTGAGAAATAGGGGAATAATGTAGGTTGAAAAATTAAAGTTTTCAAATTACTGTTGCATTTAGTTTTTTTGTAACAGGCATTTGTGAGTTACTTAGTGACTTCCCCTCATAAGTAAGGCAACAGTATGCACCCCTGACAGACACCTTGTTTTATTCAAACCAAGTTGTTGTTTCACCATTTATTCTCATTGCTGCCAGTTGGTCTAGATATAGCAGTGATATTAATTGTATCAAATGTGTTGGAAATCCCATTTTTTTCCATTATTTCCCAAAGTTTCTGGTGTTGTACACAATGAAATGCCTTTGAATAGTCTATAAAATATAAATATAGATTTCTGAGAAATGTAGCATTGTCAGAAGTAATAAAAAGCTGTCTCTGGACATAATTCCACTAAATATGGATGATCAAAGCAAAGAGTTGAGAACCATGTAATGTACAAGTATATTTTGATATGAATGCTGATTTACATGTATGTATGATACTTATGGCTGCAGTGTGGTGCTGGCTGAGGGTATATAAATATTTCAAGTTGTAGCAGATCAGATAAAAGCCCTTGGCAGTCCAGATGTGACCCACAGGCCATAGTCTGAAGACCCCTGGTCTAGAAAACAATAGAGATCTGCCTGCTATCTGTGAAGAGATCTGCCTGCTATCTGTGAAGAGATCTGCTTGTTCTTTGTGAAGAGATCTGCCTGCTATCTGTGAAGAGATCTGCCTGCTATCTGTGAAGAGATCTGCTTGTTCTTTGTGAAAAGATCTGCCTGCTATTTGTGAAGAGATCTGCCTGCTATCTGTGAAGTGATCTGCCTGCTACCTGTGAAGAGATCTGCCTGCTATCTGTGAAGAGATCTGCCTGCTATCTGTGAAGAGATCTGCTTGTTCTTTGTGAAGAGATCTGCCTGCTATCTGTGAAGAGATCTGCTTGTTCTTTGTGAAGAGATCTGCCTGCTATCTGTGAAGAGATCTGCTTGTTCTTTGTGAAGAGATCTGCCTGCTATCTGTGAAGAGATCTGCTTGTTCTTTGTGAAGAGATCTGCATATTGTGAAGAGATCTGCATGTTCTTTGTGAAGAGGTCTGCCTGTTCTCTGTGAAGAGATCTGCTGTTCTCTGTGAAGAGATCTGCATGTTCTCTGTGAAGAGATCTGCGTGTTCTCTGTGAAGAGATCTGCATGTTCTCTGTGAAGAGATCTGCATGTTCTTTGTGAAGAGATCTGCATATTATTAGTGATGCAGTGGTAGTGTTTCATCCTGGATGACAGAAAACGTAACATAAATCTCTATTTTCAGATGTTTGCAAACACTGCTATCAGTTTCCCTTTAGTGTGTGTAAGTAGAAGTTTTTATGCCACAATAACAATTATTTTGCTTATATTCTTACAGGGCAGTGGATGTTTGGGCAATTGGGTGTTTAATGGCTGAGATTTTAACAGGAGAGCCACTGTTTCCAGGAGAGTCAGACATTGATCAGCTATATCTTATCATGAGATGTTTTGGTACAGTTGTCAGTGTTTGTGGTTTAGTATAGCAGACAGAGAATGTCTGTCTTGTGATAAGCATAATATCAGTGAGATAATAAAAACAGCAAAACAGGTCAGAAAACAGGCCTCAGCTAAACAAGTCAGAAAACAAGCCTCAGCTAAACAAGTCAGAAAACAGACCTCAGCTGATATTCTTGTACAACAACTTTCAAAATTTAAACTAAAGAGATGCTTATAGGAGATGCTCCACCAGAGTTCTTTTCATCTCGTCACTTATTATTTTATACTTTCCCTTATACATACTTCTTACATTCCATGTTCCTACTCTTATTTTTCTTTTTAGTTTGATGCAGGATTTTTCCTTAGTAACCCCATAAGGATTTTGTCCGTCATCACAATTACTAGTACTGACCTCTGTCTCACACTCTTCCCCAGTGTTAAAATTAGATCTGTCTGGCCTGGGGGCCTCACCACCAGATCTTTTTCCTATCTGATCTTCCATGTTGCTGTTTGGGTTTCTTGGTATGTTTCCAGAAGATAGTTTACCACTGCTTTCCTTCTGGGCAGTGACTAGTCAGTGATCGTAGCCATTGTCCCTACATTGAGATCATCTAGAAACTATGTTATCTTATATCCTTCCTTCCCATGCTGTTAAATGTCACACAGGGCTCACAAAGTAGTTTGCCAGTTTTTCCTCTAGAAACTATACTTAACTATAAAACAGTCTGATATGTCCACCTGAAGGTTATCTCTTCAAGTCCACGTGGAGGTTATCTCTATAGCATTATTCATGTAAAAACTGTGGGCTTGATAGTAAGGGCATTATTATGGGTTTTTCTTTTTGAATTTTCTCCTGTTGAGATCCTTCGAGAAGGTCACAGGGGCTGCAGAACCCGTGACAGGAAATTGTGAGGGCAAGGCTGAGTGCGTGGAGTCAGTCTTGGTTCGAACGTGTAACTTAGTGGACGTTTTTTGTGTGGTGTGATGTCTTCATGGAACATATGAATGTTATAGTTGTACTGCAGTGGTATGTATGAATAGACTGGCCACATGGCAGGGATAACCAGCTGGCAGTCAGATTTAATGTTATTTTCATGAGCATTATCATCCTTCCATCAGTAAATGTTACAAGTCACCGTTACCCAGGATTTACTTGACTATCTGTACCAGTTGTCATCAGCGTGAGGTTTTGAAGAGCCTGGATGAGAAATATGTCTGGAACAGTGTTTAACTAATCCAGCAAGTGAGAGTGAGAGCTGGAATTATGTGTATAACTGGTCCAGTAACCTCAACTCATGAAGATCAAGATGAAAGTCTACCCTGTTATTCACATGCGTAACGTGATCACTACGATACGATACAGCCTAAGTAAAGCCCCATTAACACACTGTACAGACAGAAAGAAGAAGACCACCAAAATACTGTTATATCTCTACAAACTACACTTCAGTATAAAACAATTTGACATGCCAAATTGAAGGTTTTCTCTATAAACTATACTTTAACATAAAACAGTGCCTTATGATGGAAATGGGCATTGGCACCTGGATCATACAGTGGGTAGCTTCAGTGCTTCTAAAGAGAACTGTGCCATTGCGATGTGAATCACGGACCTGGGAGCCTAGGATCATTTCACCAGGACTACCTTAAGGCTCTCCACTGTCAACAGTGCTTTTCAACATGTACACTGCCAGGACTACCTCAAGGATCTCCACTGTCAACAGTGTTTTTCAGCATGTACACTGCCAGGACTACCTCAAGGCTCTCCACTGTCAACAGTGCTTTTCAACATGTACACTGCCAGGACTACCTCAAGGCTCTCCACTATCAACAGTGCTTTTCAACATGTACACTGCCAGGATTTCACTACACCAGACTGTCCCTAGCAGAATACTCACATATGCAGATTACATCCTAACATATGCACATGGGAACTGCAGACAGAAGATATTTGCCCACATTCAGGAAAATATTGACCATGTCATGGGTTGGTGCGAGGACAACGACTCAATGATAAACTCCACCAGGACCAAAAATGTGGTGCTCATTAGATAACAGATCTGCCAAGATCGCCCTTCTGGCAGTGCAATGGAAATGTGAATATATTCTCTCTCTCTCTCTGAACCTTAAGTGCCCAGGGCACATGGGGCTTCTGCGAGGGTTTTCCACAAATGCCTGTCCTTCGCCTTTTTTTCCACTCTTGCCCAGGTGAGCCCTCTATTGCTCAACATCCTTTCTGTTGTTCTTCTCCATGTCTCTTTTGGTCTACCTTTACTTCTGTTCCCCTGTGGTGTCCATCTTAGTGCTATTTTTGGTAGTGAGTTGTCAGTCATTCGGAACACACGTCCCAACCATCGCCAGCGTCTTTCCTCAATAATTGTTGTCAGTGGCTTCATCTGCATTTCTGCCAATAAGATGTTATTTCTTATGGTGTTTGGCCAAAATATTTTTCTAATTCTTCATAAACATTTAATCTGGAAAGAATTCAACTTGTTTTCTATGGTTTTGGTGATTTTCCAGCATTCACTTCCATAGAGTAGTACACTTAGAACATTACTCTTAAATATCCTGATTTTCATATTTATGCTTAGTTTTTTTTATTTCCATATATTCTGCAGCATTGCAAAAGCCTGGTTTGCTCTAGTAAGTCTGCTATTGATGTCCTCTGTGCTGTCTCCATTTTCTACTACTCTGCTGCCAAGGTATACAAATTCGTTGACCTCCTTCACTAACTTGCTATCTACTCTGAGTACATTTCTGTTGTTCACATTTTGCTTCATTAACTTTGTCTTTCCTACGTTGGTCTTTAGTCCTATGTTGTTTGCATTCTGAGTTAGCTTGTTTATTTTTTCTTGCATATCTTTGTGACTGCTTGATAATAGACAAATGTCATCCGCAAAGTCAAGGTCCTCCAGCACTGTGTCAAGGGTCCATTGTAATCCTCTGCGTTTGTCTGATGTTGCCTCCTTCATTAACCAGTCTACTGCCGAGATAAATAATGTTGGTGATAGTACACATCCCTGCTTCACTCCTGTTTGTACCCTAAAGCTGCTGGAGGTATGTTCTCCACAGATAACTTTGCACTGAAAACCCTGTGAATATATTGAGAGGGAATAATTTTTTAAATGCCTTTGGATTGTGTTTAACAGGACACTGTCTTTCAATCACTCTGTGCCCATAGTCATTCAGAAAGCAGAGAAAGGGTTTAGTGCAGTGAAGACCATGGTGGGTGCTGTTCTACCACAATGGACACTCGTCATGCTGATGTGTGGCATGCTGATGTGGGGCATGCTGATGTGGGGCATGCTGATGTGTGGCATGCTGATGTGTGGCAGGTTGATGTGTGACATGCTGATGTGTGGCATGCTGATGTGTGGCATGCTGATGTGGGGCATGCTGATGTGTGGCATGCTGATGTGGGGGTTAGTGATATTGGTGGATGAGTATGGCCTTGACCTTCTGACTTTGTCAGCACTCAGATAATCAAGTAAGGCACAAGTATGACCAAGTGATGGTGTACCTCAGGATTGCTGGCATGGCAAACTATTCCCTTCTACCAGAGCTGAACTCAGCAAATGGCAAGCACATCAAGTGAGGGAGATCATGGAAGGCAGAGAATGAGAATGGACAAGAGTGTCAAATATGCATAATCTAATGAATGTCGTGTTCCAGGTTGGCCATGAATGCCGAGACTAGGCTCAGGGTAAAACAGAAGCCCAGGTGCAGGAACAGATTCAGCATCACTCTAAACCACATGACCCTGTGATCTTCACTCTAAACCACATGACCCTGTGATCTTCACTCTAAACCACATGACCCTGTGATCTTCACTCTAAACCACATGACCCTGTGATCTTCACTCTAAACCACATGACCCTGTGATCTTCACTCTAAACCACATGACCCTGTGATCTTCACTCTAAACCACATGACCCTGTGATCTTCACTCTAAACCACATGACCCTGTGATCTTCACTCTAAACCACATGACCCTGTGATCTTCACTCTAAACCACATGACCCTGTGATCTTCACTCTAAACCACATGACCCTGTGAGCTTCACTCTAAACCACATGACCCTGTGATCTTCACTCTAAACCACATGACCCTGTGATCTTCACTCTAAACCACATGACCCTGTGATCTTCACTCTAAACCACATGACCCTGTGATCTTCACTCTAAACCACATGACCCTGTGATCTTCACTCTAAACCACATGACCCTGTGATCTTCACAGACGGGTAAGTGGCATGAGGCCTAAAAACTGAATGAGACTGTGTTGTCTACCGCAACGGCAAACTGGTTGCCAGTAAATCAAGAGCTTATGCAACCACCAGTTCAAGCATGAGAACGGAGGTGCAGGCTGCATCAGAAGCAAATTCCTGGTTGGTGGAGCAGGGTGACTCACACGGGCTCATTGTAACAGACACAACATGTTAGGGAGAATCAAGAGACATTTCTTCTACTGGGCTCTTGGTTATACAGTTTGATGTGGATCTACTGCTCAAGATCATGCAGGAGTCAAAGGCAGTGAGAGAGCGGACAAGCTGGTAGGCATGGCATCAATTCAGGACAGCCTGAAAGTGGACAAGGAGAAGACTGCAAGAGCCAGCTTGAGTAGGTTGTGTGTGGAGGATGAATGACGGCAATCACATCAGGAAGATAATTGGGGGAAGATTGGTCATTTTTCTGAATGAAGTGGTTTAGTGCACATTATCCACAACCAGTGTGTGACTGACTCCGTCAGCAGGCGCACACTTCAGTGAGTGTTGGAATGGAAGGCGGACTACATATGGGAATACCTGGAGTGCGGAGATGCCAGTCTCTGATTACAGAATGAAACAGTTTTACATATGAAAAAGTCCACAGGAGAAAGATGTATTTCTGCTATTTCTAGAAGAAGTTAATGTTTTAATAAACACTTTGATCCTTATATCTTGTTCCTGTATTCCAGCACATATCCATATTATCATTTGTTTTTTTTTTTCTCAGAGTCTAGATTCTGTCTATTGTTTTATTGGTTGTTTCATGTTTTATTCCACTTTATGTGCTAAGATACAAGTAATGATCTAGTGTTGGTCATGGCTTTTTTATGCTAGTGTTTGTACACATAAGAATGTGTCATACATAAACGTCATATGCTGTTTTGTTCTCTCACTCTAAAGGTAGTTTAACTCAACGACACCAAGAAGTTTTCCAGCGTAATCCAATATTTGTTGGGATGAGGCTACCTGAGGTACAGGAAACTGTCCCACTAGAGAGTAAATTTACTCGCATCTCAGAGATCTCACTCAGTTTCATGAAGGTAAGATGTAGTGAAGATAAGATTTAGTGAAGGTAAGATATAGTGAAGGTAAAATTTAGTGTGTTAGGTTTATTTGATAGGAAGTCCTTTGAATTTTGAGGTTTATTTGATAGGAAGTCCTTTGAATTTTGTTTTATTTACTTATCAACCTTAGATTTGTTGATGGTTGGATTATCTCCAGCATGGTAGACAATCAAAACAATCCAGTTTTCTTCAGTCCACATCCAGGACCAAAGAAACCAGCATCTCAGCAGGCTCAAGACTATCAGGAACACATTTGCTTGGTTGAAGTGATGCCACAGTTTGTTGCTGAAAACAGTCAAGCTCTTGTTCTGATCTGCTGACTGAGACATCAACAAAGATGTACATTAAGACAAACATTCCATGTACATAGATGTACATAAAGACAAACAATCAGTATACATAGATTGACATACAGACAAACAATCAGTCTTCATAGATTGACTTGAAGACAAACAATCAGTCTACATAGATATACATGAAGACAAACAATCAGTCTACATAGATATACATGAAAACAAACAATCAGTCTACATAGATATACATGGAGACAAACAATCAGTCTACATAGATATACATGAAGACAAACAATTAGTCTACATAGATAGACATGAACCCCCAGGGAACAGCTGTGTTAAGAACACACGTATCTTAACATAGTCTTTGTGAAACAGGAAACATCAGATCTGATTGCTCTAACTTGCTCCTGTAGCCCAGAAACTGTAACAATCAACATTATTTGTTATTGTTATAAAGTATAATGTCACCCTCTTATAAGGCAGAATTTTTAGGGAACAGAACTTTCTCTAAAAGAAAGGGAACATAGAACTGAGAAATCTGCTAGTAGCCTCTTGTTTATTATAGGAGCGTCAGATAACTCAGACAAAAGGCTATGTATGCTAAGAAAACCCACTCGTCTGTGGGAAAAATCCTAGGATAGAAGGCCCTCCAGCTTTTGGCATTACACACCCGTCAACAGGTGGAGCTGAGATCTTGGCCTGGGACCATGCTGGGCTGGTCGAGATGGTGGATAGATAGGACAAGAGATCAGCTGAGGGAGAAAGGAAAATCTGATGGAAACTGACGAGTCCAGGACGTGACAAGCCTGTGGGCCTCTACAACAATGGCTATCAGAATGAGAAAAAATGAATAGAAACTATGAGAATGTATAAATGAAACAGCGCCTTATTTTCCAGGCTGGCTGTCTCCGCCCAGCTGGAATTAACAATGTCTTCAGCTTTCTGTAACTTCTTTAGTTTTCCACCCCCCCTCTACTTTCTTTCTCCTAACTACCCCTCCCTACCGCCACCCTCTTTTCTTTTCTGGCAACATATTGGTGTTTATAGAGTCTTGTGCTATTCACCATTTTCACATTTTCTCCCTGCAGGTGTTTATGTTCTTCATTCATTATCTCTCTGCTTCCCCTTTCTCCCCCCCCCCCCCCCCCCCGACACTTTTTCTCTAGCAGCTATCATGTTTCTGTTGCCCTCCCCCCTCAGCACCTGAACCACCTGTTTTCCTCCTCTCTTTCCACCTCTTCTTTACGATTGGCTCTATTGACTTATCCTTTGTGTGGCCCCATGTGGTCTCTATACATCTTCTAGTGGACATGCATTTCTCTGTTTCCTACTTCTGGAGGAGGCCATATTAAGATAAGTTCTTTGTTTAGTTATATGTTATTTGTCTCATTTGTGCATGTAATCCTTGAAAAAGGCTAAGGCCGAAATATCGGATGTTGTATGTTTTTCATTTATACATTCTCATACATTCTATTCATTTTTTTCTCACTTTACTCACTCCCTCTGCCACTTTGTAAAACTACACCATACACCTCTATTTGCCTTTATTATTTAAACCAGTTTTACTGCAGTTGCCATCCCTTTTATCTATCAGAATGAGGCAAACAAAGCAGCCAGCAGACTATAGGTGGCGGGGAATGGACATCTCTCATCTTAAAGTCGAAGTCTCTCTGTGAAACTGTCTCAAAGCCGTCGGACGGGCCGGTGTTGCACTCAGAGCCTGATCTCAGCTTCTCACTGGAAAGGCCTCCTCCTGGGTATGAAAGAAAGACTTAGGCAAAAACCCCAATATGAAAATGTCAGAAACAAAAAGAAAAACATACGAGCCCAGGCATCACCTCGTAAAAGGTCAGCACCAGGTGGTTCCCCCCTTGGCTACCCTGAGTGAAAAAATCAGCTGGGGGGGGGGGGACACTAAACACTCTTCAAATCAACATTTCTGGACTTAGGCCAAAGGCATCAGAATTAAGCGGACAGTTGAAAACAAATCAACATCCATATTGCAATCATACAAGAAACCCTTCTATGTGGAAAAGATCACTCAGTACAAAAGTGAGTGTAGTAAATGCAGGGGTATTGCCACACTCTTGAGAAATGACATCCAAGGAGAAGTTAAAAACAGAAAAGACAATGAAAATGATATCCAAGAGATAACAGTATGGCATGATGGACTGCAGTACACTCTGTATAATGTTTATTGTCCCCCAAATTCTAAAAGTCAAATCAACATACACAGCATAGACATGCAGAAAACTATAATTGCGGGAGATTTTAATGCACATCTACCATCACTAGGATACAAAGACTGAAACACTATGGGAAACAACATTGAAGAGCTATGCAGCACCAGCAACATGATGATATTGCAAGACTCCTCCTCCCCACCAACACTCCACCACAGAGTCACTGGATGCACAGACAGACCTGACCTCACCATTGTCTCAGCAGACATCCACAATGTTTGTACTCTGGTTGATGACATGGGAAGCAACCATCGCCCTATCCTACTACAAATCTCTCACAAACAAAACCAAAGACCACACAAACCCCCTCTCTGGAATAATAGAAAAGCAGATTGGGAAAAATTACAGAACACAAATAGATGAAAACCCATAAAAAATAAATAACAGTACAAACATTGACACACTCTACACCAGCATACAAGGGGTGATTGATAAGCTCTTGGCATAATGTAGAACAGATTATTTGTGGACAACTTTTTGGGGTTATTTCTCAACATAGTCCCCTTGCAAGTTTATGCACTTAGTCCAGCGATCCTGGAGCATACGGATCCTGTCTTTGTAAAAGTCAGCATCTTGTGCCAGTAGAAAGTGGTCTACAGCATGAATGAACATCAACGCCTTCAGTTTTACCCGCAGTTGCTTCACAAGATTAGCGTAATAGGGCTTGGTGACCGTTCTGCCCTTTTGAAGAGTCTACCAATAGCACATTTTCTGAATCCCAAAAGATGGAAGCCATCACTTTGCCTGCAGACAGAACCACCCTTGCTTTCTTTGGAGGTGGGGATCCATGATATTTCCACTGCTTTGACTGTTCTTTGGTTTCTGGTTGAAAATGATGAACCAAAGTCTCATCCATAGTCACAAATTTCTGAAGAAACTTGCAGAAAAATGGCCAATATTGTCTCTTGACATATTGAGACGCTGTCTTTTGTGATCATCTCCAAGAAGTTTCTGGACCAATCGAGCAGAGACCTTTGTCATTTGAAGATCATTGTGAATAACTGCATGAACACATTCCTGGGAGATGCCCAACTCAGTAGCAATGTACTGCTCAGTTAGTCGTCGATCCTCCATTATCATGTCAAGGATTTTGCCGGTGGTTTCATCGGTGGTTACCATTCTTGGTCTTCCTGGATGGGGATCATCTTTCAGACTCTCCCTTCCATGTTTGAATTGAGCTGCTCATTTCTTCACTGTGCTGTAAGATGGGACACTCACCCTTAGAGTCTCCACCATATCTTCATGGATCTCCTTCAATGATAAGCTCTTGATGCAGAGGTAGCAAATGACTGCTCGATGAGAAATTTTATCTATTTTCTCAACTTCTGCCACCCCTTACCACTTCAGTAGCCTGTAAAAAAATTGGTTGCAACTAATTTCTTGAAACTTGGTGTTTAATCTTACATTAACCTGATCTACAAATGCACCTAATATCAACTGTTTGTTTCAAGTATTTGTACCTTATGCCGAGAACTTATCAATCACCCCTCGTAATCCAAGCCATACTTGGAGTAGCCTACAAAACAATCCCCCCAATGATGCAGAAAGAAATATAGCCCCTTCTTGACAAAATCTTTGGAAGACTTAGTCAAAAATAGAAGAGCAGCCAGGATGAATGCAAAGAAAAAACCTACACCAGAAAAGAGAATAGTGTACAATAAACTAATAGCTAAGGTAAAACTCGAAAATAAAAAAGTGAAGAAAGAGAAGTGGTTAAGCACATGCAGCAATCTCAACCTCAGAACTGAATGAAAGAAGGCTTGGAAACTCTTAGCTAACATGTCAGCAAAAAAAAAACAAACTAACCTTAAACCAATGCGAATCTCTGGTCGAGTCATCTCAAGTGACTCAGACAAAACCAGTACTTTTAACAAATTCTTTGCTACCACCAACAAATCCTCCAACAGGAAAGTACTTGACAAGGCGCTGGGAAAAGTTCTGAGAAGTAAGGAGAAATCTAGCTTGGCAAACATTTCACTTTTTGAGGAAAACTTTACCATCCATGAACTCCAGAGTGCTATGGGTAAGCTACAGCTAAGAAAAGCACCAGGACCAGACAGAATATCAAATGAAATGATCCTTCATCTGGGCCATGTAGGGAAGTCCACATTGCTCAGTTTCATTAAGAAGACTTGGCAAAGTAGAGTACTACCAAAATCTTGGAAGACGGCCATAGTTAGACCTATCCTGAAAAAAGAAAAGCCAGAAGATGACCTAAAAAGTTTTAGACCAATCTTACTGACTTCCAACATTGGTAAGCTAGCAGAATAAATGCTTAATAATAGGCTGTACTGGTGGTTGGAATCCTTGAGATCCCTCAGTAACTTTCAGGCAGGCTTCTACAAAGGATCAAGAACTCAAAGTGTAAAAGGCAGTTTTTTACACAAGAGAAACTCTGTAGTTGTCTTTGTAGACTTCCAGCAGGCATATGACAGGATCTGGTGAAAAGGCCTACTGTTAAAGATGCAAAACATGGGCATACATGGGAAAATGTATCAATGGGTAAAAACTACCTGAGTAACAGGACCATACAAACTTAGGTCAATAACAGGCTGTCAAACAAATGCACACGGTTCTTCTCTTAGCTGCACCCTTTGTTCCTAATCTTTATAAATGACCTCCCCAACCTGTTGAACACCCACAAAGCAATGTTTGCCGATGACCTTGTCACATGAACTAGTGGAACAGACCTGCAGCTGGCTGCTGAGAGACTTAAAGCCCTCCTCACCATATCACTCCACTGCAGTTTCTGAAAGTTGAAGATCAATGTTAGCAAAACTACATATACAGTCTTCACTCTTAGCATCAAACTAGCAAAGGCTGAACTGAAAATAACTCTTGATGGTGCTCAAATCGTGAAAGAAAAAAATCCAACATACCTTGGTGTGAAACTAGACAGAAAATTAAACTTTAAGAAGTTCATGGATGGACTTGCAGAAAAAGCATCCTAAAGACTAAACTTACTCAAGCAGCTTGCAAGTACATCCTGGGGAGCTGACAAAGCAACACTTAGACAACTGTAGACATGATATGTCAGATCTATAATAGATTACAACCTCCCCCTACATGTGATAGCATCAAAGATCTCTCGTATACAAGTAGACAGAATCCAGAACCAAGCAGTTCATTTCATTTGTGAGGCAACAAGATCAACACCCATAGCTACATGTGAAATTGATGCAAACATCGAGCCATTAGATATAAGACGCGAAAAGTCAACCATTGAGGCAGTAGAAAGATATAAACGCATGCCCCCAGACCATCCTAACAGAACAGTGGTTGATAAATCTAACCATAATAATAGACTGAAACTGAAAACTCCAGTTCACATAGCAGAACAGTTAAACACAAGACAACAAACTCCCTGAAGACAGAGAAGAACTTACAAAAGTACCAGACATCCCATCAAACACAAACTACACATTTCCTCAAACTAACACCAGACTCAAGAACAAATTAGTGAACAAATGTCAGCTGCGCAGAGCTGCGCCGACCTGCACAGCGCGGGCGGTTGCTGTTGCGCAGGCCGACCGTTCTTTTGGCGAAAAAGCGCTCTCGAGTTCCGTGCGTGGGGAGACAGGCTTTCGCTCCCTTCCCGGACGGCGAGAGTTAAGGTGTTTCGATGCAGAAGCAAGTGGTTTGTCCGTCGAGCGAAGCATGTAAACGGCTAGCCAGCCAGGTTCGTGATAACGATGTAGTACGGTTTTGTCGACCGATGGTCTCGAAATTGGCCCATCTCTCGCAAAGAGTATCGGGTCTGCAGTATGTAACGTGTGTTGTTTGTGGGTGGCCAGGCTTTCTTTTCCGCTCGTTAGAGCAGAGAGAGCCGCCCCCGCCGGTTAAAGGAAATGAAACGCTGCCGGGGTCGAAAGGGATCCGCTCTGAGCAGAGCGCTGTCTCCCTTGCCCCGCGTCGGTCTGTCGGCAGATATCCGACAAAGGTTCAGTGAAGAAAGCTATCTGGTTGATCCTGCCAGTAGTCATATGCTTGTCTCAAAGATTAAGCCATGCATGTCTAAGTTCACACTGTCTCACAGTGAAACCGCGAATGGCTCATTAAATCAGTTGAGGTTCCTTAGATGACACGATCCTACTTGGATAACTGTGGCAATTCTAGAGCTAATACATGCTTACCAAGCTCCGACCCTCGTGGAAAGAGCGCTTTTATTAGTTCAAAACCCGCTGTTGGCGAGATCTTCAGCTGCCGTGTGTGGAGCGGTGCTCTTCCCGGCCGATGAAGAAATTTGCAAATGAGGTTGCCGCGCAGCATCACTGCGGAAAAGGTGGTTGAAAGAATAAAGCGAAGCAAACAGTCAAATCTCTGGTCTGGAGGTCGGCCACGTCCTGAGTGCAGTCATATCGGGTGAAATGCATGAACCGGCTTGTCCCAGAGGTTAAGTCACTGCTGGCTTGACTTTTCAAATGCCGCGCGTGGAGTGAAGCTCCTCCCGGTTAAGGAAGTAAATGCGGAAATAAAGGTTGCTGTGCAGCGCCGATGGGAAAAGGTGGTGGAAAGTGAAGTTTAACCTGGTATGTCCAGTAGTATCGCTACGAGAGCTATACCACGGCACCTCTGCTCTAGAGGCCGCCTACGTCCGAAATACACCTACACTGGTGAAATATGCCTAAACCGGCACACACCAGGGGTGGAACTCGATGGCTAGACATGTCATGCCACCTCCGCTCTAGAGGTCGGTAACGCCTGATAAACACCCATACTGGTGAATTTTGCCTAAACCGGCTCATACCAGGGGTGAATCTTGAAGGCTATGAATGTCACAGTACCTCTGCCCTAGAGGTCGGTCCCGTCCCAAACATGCCCATACTGGGAAATGCCTAAACCGGCTCAACCCAGGGGTAGAAGTCACTAGTGGCGAGGATTCGTCCTCCTGGACAAAAGCTCCATCCTGGTCACAACTAGGAAGGGTAGCGGCCACGACCGCAAAATGCTGAAGTCGGAGACACTGGACCAGGGAAGTCTAGATAGGCAACCACCTCTCACCCGGCGGGGATGTCTGCGTATCCTAATCACGCTGAGGTTTTCCGGTGAGAAAGTCCAACCCTGGACTGGATGGGCAACCACCTCTCACCCGGCGGTGATACACGGGTATCTCAAAACACGTCAAGGTTTTCCGGTGAGAAAGTCCAACTCTGGCCTGGGTGGGCTAACGCCTCTCACCCAGCGGGGATGCACTGATATTCCAAACACGTCGAGGTCTTCCGGTGAGAAAGTCCAACCCTAGACCAAACTGGTGCAATGAAAACCACGGTGTCACGCAATCCCGCTTCCGAGACCCACCAAGAATACAGGCTAAAGCACTGTGATACTCTGAACCCCTTGTGGTCCTTTTGTGGAACTCGTGTGGTCTATTTTGGACCACACAGGGGACCACGGGACCTAACGAGGACCACATGCGTGAATTCAGTAGGTTCACAGTGCGGTTTTTGGTGGTAGAAGTGAACGAAGAAGAAGAAGAAGAAGTAGTGAACAAATCATCAGATCCCAACACCCTAAAGCTGTGTGCACTGGAGACCACAGAATCCTACCCCAAGGACTGGATCCATGCATACACTGATGGGTCAGCGTTCAATGAAACAGACAATGCAAGATATGGGGTACTCATAATGTTTCCATACAAGACAACAAGCCACATTTCTGTTCATTGTGGATCTTGCTGCTCCATTATAATGCAAAGATGCAGGCAGTATTAGCAGCCCTGGCAGCCACCACCACCAAATACAAAAACAGTGCCTCACACCCAAAAACCTTGTTATTTTCTCAGACTCCCAGTCTGCTCTCCAGGCCTTTGAAAACTGGATACCATCAGCTGATCACATTACAACTGACATACTTAGTGCAATAAACCAACTCACCTCCTATGACATCAAGACCACCCTACAGTGGATACCAAGGCACATAGATATTAGAGGAAATGAACGTGCTGACTGGCAGAATGGAACCACCATGTCACAGCCTCACATCCCCATCAACATGAGAACATCTAAATACATTATACACAACAACTGCAAGCAGCAGTGAATGGACAGCTGGGCCAGTAATCCAACTAGAAGATCCCTATATACACACCTGCCAAAGCCTAACCCTGGAGACTACATCAGCTGGTTACGTCGTAAAGACCAATGCACAATTTTCAGGTTGAGAACAGGACACATTACCCTCAATAAGCACTTACACAGTGACTGCTGACCACACACCATACTGCATGCACTGCAACAGACAAGAAGAAGAAACTGTTAAACGGCATCTGCTGGACTGCAGTGCATTGAAAGACCTTTGGAAGAACCTTATAGCACCAAACTCCTCAATCACCGACATTCTGTATGGAGATGTAAAACAGCTGATGAGGACCTGTACATTTCATTATCTGGCGAAAACTCGTAAACCAGGGGATTGGAAAAGTCAAAGTCAAAGGTAGACATGAAGACAAACAATCAGTCTACATAGATATACATGTTGACAAACAATCTACATAGATGTATTTGAAGACAGTCAATCTACATAGATGTACATAAATACATACGGTCAGTCTGCAGAGATGTACATAAAGACATACAATCAGTCTGCAGAGATGTACTTAAAGATAATCTCTGTTTCAGCAAAGTTTACAGTTAGACCCAGACAGGCGACCTACATGCACAGAGCTACTGAGGCACAGCTTGTTTCACAGGGATGGATTTGCCACACATTTTTCTGTAGAACTGAAACAGACGCTGCACATACAGGCCACGAGAGGGTCC